>CM061535.1:84837746-85282134 GCA_030545055.2 Neoaliturus tenellus
CAGAGTTGGATGCGGTCGGGCCAGAGGTAGAGGCTGGAATGTTCATGGCTGACATGGTAGTATTCAGCTAAACAGTGTAAAGCAGAATGAGAAGGCGGTTGATCACCACTCCTATATATACCCATTTTTAGTGGTGGGGGTAACCCCGGGGTGAGGGAGGGGGTGGGGGTGGGGGTGGGGGGGGGGATAGCTTAAGGACTTCCACTAACTTTCCCTTAGTCCTCGCGGTCATCGGTTTTACATACCTTTAGCACACCCATCATTTTGGTTTCTTCAATAACTTTACACACCTCAAAAACCCAAGCAAACAGCTCATCTATGTTGTTATAATTAATTTTTGTCCAGTGTTCATACTTGTGGGTTTGTTTGTTTATAATACATAGATAAAATGTAGACCCATCTCGTCTTATACAACACTCAACTTCCATTCTATGCCGGTTTAGCACTTCCCAAGCATTGTGTTCATTTATCAAGAAGTCTCCACCTTTGTTATTGTACTGTGACATGTTTACCACAGAGCATAGGAACGGACTGAAGCAAATGAACGGTTCATACAAGCTTATTAAAAGCGTTAGAGTGGGGGGTATCACGTGATACACGACATAAGTTGTAAGGTTAGCAGTTTACTTTAAACAGTAATTTATGTGGGTCAAGGTCATTCAAACTTTAAAAAATTTTTACCTCCAAACACTTGTAGCAAGCTACAAGCGTTTGGAGGTAAGTTTTTTATTTGTTAAAGATTTTTGTAACTTAGTCTTCACCCTCAAGGACACGGTTTGAGATTGTCCCAGTGACTTTACATCACCGCCAGGTTAAAGTATTATACAAGTCAAGTGTTTTTTTTTTATTACTTGACTTGTATAATACCCCTCTCCCTTACTTTAAGAGGGTTAAGACTAAATTTGGAAAAATAATTTGGAAAAAGACTTTTAAATATTGTCCAACACAACCTAACAATTTTGATTTTTTGGTGAGCCCATGTCCTAGTCCATTTCCCAAACAGATAGGCATCCTTTTCTTCGAATTAAATAAGCCCCGGGGACAAAAAATTCTCTTTGTACCATCGCAGGTGGTACTTTCATTCTATGAAGGCGGCCATCACCTTTTAGAATGATTTGCACATTTATGTTAAATGCTCCATAAGCTTGAACAATGAAATAATATTTTTTGTCCCTCTTGAGCCTATTAATTTTCAGCTTCTGCGGACTGTTGGGGTGTTTGAACTTGGACTTTTCAGGCATAATATTAAGGCTATAGGGCTTTGGTGTCGGAATTTTGATTTTCTTATTCAAGTGTCGTTGGCAACGATCTTTTTCTGGAAGAGCAAAACTCGGACAACAAAGAACCACAGCCTCTCTGCTAAACCAAACATAATCGCATTTATCACGCTTGCCAGCAGGGCATTTAACACGATTACGTTTCTTTTGTGTTGGACTCTTAGTGTTTTGGAGCTTCTCCGAATTAGGCTGGCTAGAAGAAATAGGGGTGGAAGGGGGTGGAAGAGGCAAAGATTGGTCAAAAGGAATGGAGCAAACAATTTTGGGTGGGGTAGGAGAGCGTGTTAGGTCTATGGAGGGAAGTTCAGGGGAAAAGATGGATTTACGGGGTGCTTTGGTTGGTGTGGATGGCATGGGGGATATGGGTGAGGGACATTGTGATTTGGTGTAGGATAGGATTTTCTTTGTGCGGCTATAGGGGGTTATCCTCGACCTTGACGCCTCTTGAAACACCGCAGACTCCGATCCCGAGTCTGATAGCAGCGAGAGTGCAGGAGAGGCTATCAGGACTCGTCCGCTGGGGTTTTTTGATGATGCCGCAGGTGCGCCAACCTCTTCCGAAGCTGCAGGTGCGCCAGTCTCTTCCGATGCTGCAGGTGTGCCAACCTCTTGCAATGTTGGTGGCAATGGTGAGAGGCTGGGCATCGAGGCAGGCTGCGGTGGCGGCGGCGGCGGCGGCATCGTCAGGCAGCTCAGAATCTGCGCTGTCATGAGGTATTCTAGGATCGGAGCGGAGGACGATGAGGGCTGAGGCGTGTTGGCCGAGGTTGAAGAAGCTGGTGGGTAATTCTTGAGCTTAAGACCCATCTTGATGAAGCGAATAAATGAAGAGTAAATATGAAAAGAGTAAGTATGAAAAGAAGATTGAAATAACTAAACAAAATCTCAGGAGCGAGAGAGGACCGTCCGGTACGGGAACCTGGACAGGAATGAGAAGTGCATGCCACCCGGCCGCCTTATATCCCCACCGGGGCCGCCACGCCCAGGATATCAGGGGTGGGGGAGGGGGAGGGGGTGGGGGTGGAGGGGGGGGGTTCGCACTTTTTGTCGGGGGGGGGGTTCGCACTTTTTGTCGGGGGGGGGGGGGGTTCGCACTTTTTGTCGGGGGGGGGGGTTCGCACTTTTTGTCGGGGGGGGGGGGGCGCGCACTTTTTCAAAAAAATAAGCCCCACTTGGGACATTTATGTTGCCATCGCTGAAGCCTCCCAAGAGACCCAACTATAAACAATTCCAAACTTGTGCGTTACTAATACCTAACTGTTAACTTTTAAAAGACCTCTATATATATATAAACTGTGTTAATAAGATCTGACTGTTAAAGATTTTGAAAACTTTTATATTTAGGTCAAGGTCACGAAAAAACTTTAAAAAAATTAAGCCCCACACCCCCCTATGGGGGTGTGGGGCACTTGGGTTGTCATCGCTGTAGCCTCCGAAGAGACCCAACTATGACAACAAGGCAACATCCAATGTCGTGTACCCTTCGCCACGCGAGGCTTGTAAACATTTACTGCATTTCCAACTAATAACTTTTCCAATAGCTAACGAAATGTCATTTACATAATTTTGAAAGAAACTGAGGACGCCCTAGTGGCTTACGTCCTCGGTCCGAGTGCAGAGGCCATCGGCTCATTACCCCCGTATAAGCGTACAAACGGACCACCTCCTATTTCTCAGCCGCATTGAAGCATGCATGAGAGGAGCCTAACAATTATAAAAAAAGTGGCTTTACACGGGGGCCTACTCCCGTAACCCTATCTTTAATATTTTTAATTTAGCAATGCAGTAAATTTTTACAAGTCCTATGTGGGTCAAGGCCACACGGACATTAAAAAATTTCGGCCCCCGTACATCCATGGCGAACCACGAATGTTCGGGGGCCTTGGGGACAAAAAAAACACAAATAGCTAACAAAGTTTCATTTACATAATTTTGAGTTTCCAGAAGGGAAACTAACTGAGGACACCCTAGTGGCTTACGTCCTCGGTCCGAGTGCAGAGGCCATCGGCTTATTACCCCCATATAGGCGTACAAACGGACGCTCCTATTTCTCAGCCGCATTAAAGCATGCATGAGAGGAGCCTAACAATTATACAAAAGTAACTTTACACGGGGGCCTACTCCCGTTCCCTGTCTTTACGATTTACTTTGAGCATTGCAAAAGCTCAAGGGGGAAATGCTACAACAAGCGTATACAATTTAGAAAAATATAACACACTTACAACACACAATTGAGCTCAACGTAGTCAATGCTGGAACAAGCACATACACGTTAAACACATATAACAAACAAGACACAAAGGATAAAAGACACACAGGAGACATAAGGTACAAGTAAAACACTCTCATATAAAACAATTCGCAATACCCAAACGCAAGCGCAATATCTTACAACTAATACATGTCTTAAAGTTAGAGTAGACTTCGCTAAACACTGAAGGCGCCATTCAATGTTTAGTGATGCCTATGGCGGTCCGTCCCGATCGTTCACGTTCAACGCGCGGGAGCGGACTGCGAGCCGGCTCTGGCTGGGCCCCCTTATATCCCCACCGGGGCTGCCACGCCCAGGATATCAGGGGTGGGGGTGGGGGTGGG
Organism: Neoaliturus tenellus; assembly: GCA_030545055.2. Classification (NCBI taxonomy): domain Eukaryota; kingdom Metazoa; phylum Arthropoda; class Insecta; order Hemiptera; family Cicadellidae; genus Neoaliturus; species Neoaliturus tenellus. The sequence goes on from CM061535.1 coordinate 84,841,619, forward strand.
GGGGGGTTCCACTTTTTGTCGGGGGGGGGGGGGCTCGCACTTTTTGTCGGGGGGGGGGTTCCACTTTTTGTCGGGGGGGGGGCGAGGTAAGTTAAGTGGGTCAAGGTCACCCACAACACTTGTACTCTAAGTGTTGGCTATACCCCCACCACAACTGGGTCCATAGGCTGCACAACACCGCTTCGCCAGTATGTCTCCGGCTTCCATGCGGTGCGCCTCGCTGTTCTCTAGCTCTCTATATGTAAGTAATTTTACAAGTTCTGAATGTAGGTCACTACACTTTGACTCTGGGACGATATCGACTTGTAGTATTTCAGTGTTTTGACTCAAGGTCATCACACTTTAACTCTAGCACATCGGTTATCGTACCAGAGGTGCTCAATAACCTAACTTGTAATGTTTAGGGTGGCATTTGCACGCCACGTGGTATCGCCATGAGTGTCCAGTCCAAGTTTTAAGTTAAATTAATTTTACTGTAATCTTTTCCATTTCTGCTTCGTTTTGCCAAAGTATAAGGTGTCGCTTAATAAAGTGGTATTTCTCTAAAGTTATAGGAGATTGCAAGGATACAATTAGTTTATTTAGGAGACTCTTCATCTTGGAGTTTAACACAATTTCCACTTTGACTTTGCTTCCTCGGCTCTCACAGCCTAAGCTGTACAGAAATGTTTCTTCTAGTGCCAACTCGGGCCAAGAGAACAGTGTGTTGACTGTAGGACAGCTCATGGTGAAGTGATGCGAAACTCCAGCGTACCACCTCACCTTCCCCCGCCACTGTGACCTTCCCCCACTCCTGCTGTTTCCCCCACCTCTTTTCCCTTGACTCATGCGCTACAAGCAGTCTCTCAGTATTGTGCGGACTTTTGTGAGGGGAAGCCATGTCGCGGGACGCTTTAGGTAAGAAACTTAGCCGTGTTAAGACTTTATTAGTTGCTCACTGTCCACCACTGAAAGTTAAGAGAGTTTCAACTTTAGCTAAATGGCGCAAACTGTTGCGCGGACACCCTAAGTTTTATACAAAACAGACTAATGTCAGTTTTACTGATGAGGATTTGTTTAAAATATTGGATGAAATGACTTTTCCTTGCAAAATTCAGTTAGTTACTCCCATTCCTGACAGTTTAGAGTCTTAGTCTCTCAAGCCGATATACCTAGCATACACAGAGCCTGACATCAGTCACTCGGTGGCTGTCGTAGGGTGCGCATCGGTGTCGGCGCTCCGTTGTTAAGTTTTCAAGGTCACAGTAATATGAAATTGGGGGTGTTGTGCTAGTTCAAGGTCACCTGAGGGATTACCGATTGCCCATTTAGGCAGAGTCATGTCAGAAACTCAGGTTTAACTTGGCACTTTTGCCGTTTCTCATGTAATATTCGCTCCAAGTGATCAAGGTCACGGGGACTCGGACTGAAACTCGGAGCGTAGTGCGAGAAACGGCAAAAGTGCCAAAAAATTTTAAGTTTCTGCATGACCTTGACCTTAGTGGCGTCGGTGACGTCGTTTTGATGACGTAAGGGGTGATGACGTCATCAGCACGTCATTTCTGTGACGTCATGGGTGTGACGTCATCGAAATGACGTCATTAGTGATGACGTCATCGATTGCGTCATCGATGACGTCATCGGTGAGGTCATTGACCTCGATGACGTCATCCCTCAGGTGACCTTGAACTGGGCCAGCATCCTCAATTTCACACTACTATTTTACAATTTATATTTTGAAATTGGCGGCGGTTTAAAATCTTTAACCTCCAATTACATAAAAACTACATAAGGTAGAAAAGTTTAAGTACATGTGTTTTTTTTTTGTTTTTTTTTAGAAAATTTAATTTAAAATCCAACGATCTAAAGATTATGGTAATTGGTTAATAAATAAGCAAAATGAGTGATTTTACTGAGGCTAGTCACGGTTGTACCGCTTCCCCGGGAGCAGTTTTCGTTTGAGTTCCATTGTTGAGCTGGCGTCGCGGAAGCGCTTTTCGCGCGGCAACCCGCTCAGATGCGTGACTATTTTTTATTAAAATCGCTCTATCTGGCTTGTTTATGAACCAATTTCCATAATCTTTTAATCGATGGATTTTAAATTCAAGGTCCTCTAAAGTACAGAAGAACATAAACTTTGTTAACTTGTGTTCTTTTTTTAAATTTACTGTTGAACATTTTACAGCCGCTATTTTAAAATCGGAGATGTAAAAAATTGATTATTTTTTTGTAAACCTTTGCTTCATAAAGTCGTACACAAGTTTTACTCATTACAACAAACCGTTCTTAAATTAAAAATTATTCTTAAAAAAATATATAATGGCGGCTGTACGGTTAAACTATGGAGTTTAAGAAATTGTAAATGTGATATTTTGGCTTGTATTTTTGCAGGAATAATGGCCAGATACCAATTCGTTAGCGGTTGGAGGGTCGACGAAAAGATACAAATTCGTCAGTTCCCAAACCGGTAGAAAACGGCGCACCGAAACTGCGATCCTAGTTTTAATCCTCAAAAGGGTTCGCTAATCCCACAACCGAAACTGCGATCCTGGCACAACGGCCCACCAGCAGGTAGCGGAGGGTCCAACGGGGATTCCAGCGTCCGGTGTAGGCTAATGGCTCTGGAATCTTTCGCCGTCCGACGTGTCGCTCAAGTCACTTTTCAACTAATGCCAATGAACTGGGACTTCCAAGTTCTACTAAACTCGGGCATACCACCCCCTTAAGAGTCATCTTCACCCCTGGGCCAGTAGCCCATTGTTGCGCAGTCGGCAATGTTAACTATACGGCTTTTAATGCAAAACATGGTATTTGATTCCCCTTTTTCGGGAGCCGTTTTTCAACAGATTTTCTTTAAACTCGGTAAGTGTTTAGTTGAATAGTTATATTAGGTACATCACACCTCGAAATTTTGAAAATTTTACAAATATTACTAAGGAAAATCGAGTTACTTTGCGACGTCACAGAGAGTAATATTTGTTAAATTTTCAAAATTTTGATGTATGAGGGACCTAATATAACTATTCAACTTAACACTTACCAAGTTTAAAGAAAATCGGTTGAAAAATGGCGTCCGAAACAGGGGAATCAAATACCATGTTTTGCATTAAAAGCCGGATAGTTAACATTGCCGACTGCGCAACAATGGACTACTGGCCCAGGGGTGAAGATGACTCTTAAGGGGGTGGTATGCGCGAGTTTAGTACAACTTGGAAGTCCCAGTTCATTGGCATTAGTAAAAAAGCGACTTGAGTGACACGTTGGACGGCGAAACTGAGCGATGTAGAGTCATTAGCCTACAGTTAGCCTAGTTTTGCATTAAAAGCCGTATAGTTAAAATTGCCCACTGCGCAACAATGTGCTAGCGGCCCAGGGGTGAAGATGACCATGGGCGGAGTTTACCTCTGATTGCTGGGGGGGCCACAGGGGTCAGTGGTAAAGGACAAATATCATCCTCTACATTCTGGTTCATACACTGCCGTCTTTAACTAAGCCGCTGTTTTCGAAGTTTGAAGAAGCACTTATGACGGATAGCTCAGTGTATCTTACAAGTATTTTGGGGATACCAATACAGTCATGACACTCGGTCAGTTTTTGTGTAACCCATGAGTTTTTATGGGACTTCACTAGCGCTCCCGTTGTCTGGACTCCCAACCCAATAGATTACCTGTTTGAACTGTTTTAATGATTTATTAACTAAAAGATTTTCCATATAGTACATGCACGGCATTTTGAAATGTCACATACAGAAATCACATAAAGAAATCACATACAGGGTGTCTTTAAAGTACATCACCAAACCTCATAATGGTTAATAGGGTCAAAATAAGCAAAAAAAGTTCATATAAAGGTATATCCTAAAATGGATATTTACCTATATATATCCGCTATATTGTTTTCCACTCAATAACCAATGTCTAAATACATTTGGTTTTACTATGTGTATTTTTAAATAGCGGTAATTTTAAAACTATAATCTCAAATATATTAAAGCAGGTATAGGTTATACAATTTTACAAAAGACAACAAACACTAAAATTTAATTATTTAACCAATAATAGACCCTTTCAAGGTCGTAAGGATCTGACAATATATAGGCCTAATGGAGTTTTTGTGATTTTTGTATTAAAATAACTATAATTCACATTATTAAATATAATACAAAATCAATGTATCTCGGCAAAAAAAAAAAAAAAAAAAAAAAAAAAAAAAAACACATTAACCCCGATATTTGTTGTCAGATCCTTACGAACTTGATATCATTGGTTAGATAATTAAATGTTAAAATTTTTTTGTCACATGTACATTTTTTATAGACCCCTATAACTTATCATTTTAATATATGGGTTTAAAAATTTAAAATGTCTGCCATTATGAAAATATAGGGGAAAATAGACATTGGTACTAAAGGTCCATTGAAGTTCCAACAAAAATCCGTCCTGAAATAAAAATTATTAAGTGGGATAAGGAAAATGGTGGATATCTAGGTAAATATATTTCAAGATAGGCATATACCTTAATTTGTACTCCATAGAATTAAGCTTGGTGATATACTTTAAAAATACCCTTAAAGCAAAATCCGTTTTTATTTTGAACGGAACAGCAAGTAAAACGCTCTATTTAAAAGGCAAAGGAGTTGTCCTCCGCTAGCATCTACAGAAAAACACGCAAGTCTCTGCGGCACTAGGGACCTCTAGTCTTCCAGGCCTAACACTTATCAATCATGAGTACAGTGTTATACTCTGTGACTGTGACACTGATTTTAAACTCTTAAGTCTGCCGATATAGTAGCCTAAGGAACCATGAAAAGTCTAGTGACATACGGATGTATAGAAAATTTACAATAATTGTAAATCATGTTAATTTTACATCTTTACTAACTATTCAAAGTGTTTACTAACATAAAGCTATTTTTAAGACACATTTAACCGTCACAGCGGGGAGCGGGGCTTACCCACAGTCTAGTTTGAAAGTCAGTTTTGCCATCTGTAGGGCCTAAGGTTAGGCCTATATTAAAATATAGAAAATAGTGTTATTTTTTAGAGTAAGTTAAAGTGAGATAAAACTTTGAACGTTAGCTGAATGGATAATTATTTAGCTTCTAATCTTTGTTTTTTTCACGTAAATATTTTGAAAACTTTGGGGGGCCCGGCCCCCCCAGGCCCCCCCGAAACTCCGCCCATGAAGATGACTCTTAACCTGGACCAATAAACAAAGACTTTCAGGGTGTACATTCCTTCTTTATTTCCCCCCACAAATATATCAGTCATTCTCAGTTTGAGAGCAAGAGCAGCAGTGTCGTCTTGCCTACAGTATCGTCAGTATCGTCCCGGGGGCGGCCTCCGTGCCAGGATCGCAGTTCCGGCGTCTGCCTGGGGTCGCCCTTGGGGTAAGGATCGCAGTTTCGGCGTCTACCTGGGTTTTGGATCGCAGTTTCGGTGCGCCCGTAGAAAATAGGGGTCGTCAAAAGATACAAACTCGCCAGTTCTAGGAACTAGCTTCATCCCCTCGGGGAACCCAGGAGTGGGCCCGGTAGGGCTCTCTGGTTACGTGCACTGAGCGGCGAACCTCAGGTAGAAAAGGGTCAATGGTATTTGCGGGGAATTCCTCTCTTCGGCAGGGAGAACCTCCTGAGCGGCTCTGACCTACCTATACACTCGCATTTTCAGTGTCTTTACATTAGTTCCCTAATAGGCCTACAGAAAATGTAAGATATTGTAAATGCCAATTCAAATAAGACGCGTACGGTCTTATTATTAAAAGTTAGTCAATATACACCACTTTTATTTATTAAACTTTATTAATCCAACGTGGACATCTTAAATATTGTCTACGAAAACTCATTACAAAACTACTGGTCAAATAAAAACAAATACTTTATCGTGAATATTAATTGCATCTTGTCGTAATGTCGCTTTGTAAATGTTCATATAATGTTTATTTGATTTTTGTCAAATTGCAGCAAGGATGACTCACCGGCGAGCGCGAGGCCCGGGTTCCATCACCCCACCGCCGCTATCAAAATAATGTTAGCAAAATTTGCTTTCTTTTGGTCGCTACCATTTCTTATAGATGAGAATCACGTTTGCAGCTAATTAGACAGATATTTTAAGCACGTACCGTATATCTGTACATTATTATATTATTTTAAATCAACTAAAACTTTGACTCATTGTGTAGCTAGACTAGCCCGAGGGCTGTAGCGGCCCATCCACTCGCCCTATGGTCCGGGAACTATCGAATATCCACGCGATTTTGGGTCTCCTCGACTCGATCGAATATCCCCGCGCATTAGTGAGGATTATAAGGGTTGAAACCAGGACGGTAGGAACGATCGAATATCCCCGCGGCCGAGGACAGGTAGAGACCGCTAGACCTCCCAGGGGCGGGAAAAATGGGAATTTTATTTCCCCGCCCAGTTCAACGTACCTCGGCCGTTTGCGTGTACCAGAGCGCGATTTTTTGAAAAGATTACTTGAGATAAAAAAAATATTTAGAATGTTATCTACAACTTCTCCGCGGACACTTTTTACCTGACCCAAAAATGAAAGACTTTCTCGCATATTCAGGTTGAAATAATAAAACGTCTTCCAACACTACTCGATATATTTACACTTATACTGTAATATTTTACAAGACGGTAAATATATATCAAAGATCTTATAATGGCGATCGATTTCGACCAGTCACACCGGTCATCATCAGGCCCAATCAGAGACTGATAATGACCTCTGACTGATGATGAGGACTGAGGACCTGAGCCTGATGATGAGTCTCTGATTGGGCCTGATGATGACCGGTGTGACTGGTCGAAATCGATCGCCATTATAAGATCTTTTATGTATATTTACCGTCTTGTAAAATATTACAGTATAAGTGTAAATATATCGAGTAGTGTTGGAAGACGTTTTATTATTTCAACCTGAATATTAGTACCAGCACGTATAATGCTAATCAAAAGTTATTTCTCGCATACTACTTTTGTTGTGTCACTAATTAAGACGAACTAAAAAGAATTTTAGTTTAACTAATAATAAAAATTAATAGCATACCATTTAAAGTTTAAATACGTACCATTAGATTAACAATTTCATGATGAAAACTTTAATATAAATTTAACCTTTTTATTTTCATTCCGAATGGCTTAATGTCAGGTTACATGAAGGCTATTTGGATGTTCTTCGCTCGGGTCCCGCGACATCGGATCCTTTTGCCACCCGTCGGGCTCCAGACTTCCACGTTTTTTAGTTCAGTTTTGCATGACAGGGCTCTGAACAGTTATACTTAGTCCGAGTCTGGTACACGCGAACGGCCGAGGTACATTGAACGGGGCGGAGAAATAAAATTCCCATTTTTCCCGTCCCTGGGAGGTCTAGCTGTCTCTACCTGTCCTCGGCCGCGTGGATATTCGACCGTTCCTCCCGTCCTGGAGTCGACCCTTATAATTCTCACTAATGCGCGGGGATATTCGATCGTGTCGAAGAGGCCCAAAATCGCGTGGATATTCGATAGCAGCCCTATGGTCCTTGTCCCACACTGTCGCTGTTGACCTTGGGACCATCAGTAATCTTTTGTTGTAACATTTGGTCCTGTGCTACCGATCCGTCGTTGAGGAGCTCTTTGATTTAATAATACTTTAAATTTTGATTCACAAATAAATTTTAAAATACTTGTTAAAATACCTGAACTTGGGGATGAGATTTTTCTCTTGTGGGGAATTGTAAAAGAACCCTTTTATGTGCCTATTTTACCGTTTTCATTTCCATTACTTTTAGCAGCAGCTGTGGAAGGTGGAATTGAAGACAGTCTTAATGCAGTGTGCGACCAATTTGAATACCGTACTACTCGTAATAACCCCTTTCCCCCGCCCACCCCCAACCACCCTACTGGAGGTAACCTCTGTGGGCGCCCCTTGGCGTAACTGAAAACACGCTCACCGCCTCACCTAATTGAGCGCCCTTGTATTATAAAGAATTTTTTAGATTGTAAAATAGAATTTTGTACCCCGTAATGAATTAAAAGTTGAAAATGACACAAATCCGACACCTAAAGGTCAAATGCCTTGGAGTTCATTGCATTTTAAAAGTTTGGTCAAATGATTTAATGAAAAGTTTCACCGACTGCCGTTTCCGGATCGGTTTTACATTTGAGGTTTGCCGTGTTGTTTGCACTGTGGTAGGCTAATCCTTTAATAATTTAACGTGTAGATTGATAAACTTTTACAAGCAATTGCATTTTTTCACCCTCGCAAGCCGCCCCTTGATACTACAGAAAATTGTTAGTTCATTTAAAAATTGTTTTTTTTTTTTTTTTTTTTTAATTTTATAGTTATGTACCAAGACTTTTGATTCATCTGAAATCGTTCAGCGAATACCAAACATATGTGTGGCACTGTACTCTCTGAATATACCGCAATATAATAGACATAAGAAATCACGAAAAATCGAGCCTACTCTTAGTTTTTATAAAAGTTGGTTTTAAATAAAATCCCGAAATTTTATCCGCTATTTGTTTTTCCATTGGAGTAGGGTCGAAACTAAACTCCCCTATTCTCCACATCCCAGAATGGAATGACATTCATAGATTCCTAGAATCCACAGTATCAGAGAGTCAGTTATTTGTTTGGAGACATTGTTTACAAATTTTTTCCTCAAATCCACGATCTTACAAGATGACGAAACGCGGTGGGCGGGTCCAGTTTATAAGAACTAAGGTAAACGAGAGCATTCTTGGATAGCGGTAGGTCGATGTCCGAGGCCAACCCGCTTCTATCTGACTTTACGTGATCAATTCCATCTTTGTGGTGACCCTGGACCCGAACCCCGGTCCCCCGCCATGATGGGAAAAAAATGTTTCCAGTTATTGCCGAAGAAGATCTGGGATGCGACGCTTAGCAGCGTGGCTGGCGCTCGGCGCTCTGGCCGTCCTCCTTGTGGTGAGCGGGTTTGTCATGGGGTAGAATTGGACTGTAAAGGGTTGATGACCAAGTTAAAGCAACAATTTGGGGTCAGTTGCTGCTGTAGAATCTCCAATGAGAGGGATTTTTTGAAGGTCCAGTGTCCGAGTAGATGGTTGTAAATATAGGATTAAAGGTTAATTTACAACAAACTTGTCACCTTTTCAGATTTTGTTATTTGTTATTTAAGAATGAAGATTGTATAAGAAAAACTCGGTGTTTTTAGCGAATTTTCTTTTGGAATGAAGCTATTAGGGGCACCGTAGGTTTCAAAAGAGCTAAAAATACCAGTTGAGGTCCACCTCTGCGATTACATAACTTCATATTAATCTGCTGCTTTTTATGTGTACTTTCTGGATATGTAGTAGTTTTTTTTATATCGGAAACACATTTATAACTGCACAAATAAAGATTTACAAAAAAAATTAACATGGGCTCATATGGGAAATAGAATTTTTAATTTAGAGTGATTGGATGTTAACACCATAACTATTGAAACAATTTTGTGATCATTATGAAATTTGGTACAGGCATGTAAAGATTGCCATTGGAAATTCGCTAAGTACGCAGGTCTGCTGCGACCCTCGTATTTTTTAAGTCTCAATGGTCGTAAAATATTCCTGTTTATGGACTATCATAAAATATTAAATTCTTAAAATCATTATAGTAAATAAGTTGCATGTATAAAAATGTCTAAAATTGTCAAATTGTAACTCTCGAAAGCAAAAGACATTGTGAGTTTTAGACAGAACGTTATTATTCGTTTACTTGTAATTTATGGTCAGACTCATTCGATTCCGTGAAAAATTGTCTTTATAACTAAACTCGGAGAATCGAGAAGAGATAAGAGCTCAGAGCTCTGCGATGAAACCTGTACTGGCTAAGTCTTTATAGAAAATCTAACTGTTCGTCGAATCCCGTACAGATGGTAAACATTAAAATCACGGTAAACCTTAGGCACGGCTGATGTTGCATCATTGCCAAATGTCCAGATGCGTAACCCTGATTAGTTCCAACAAAGGTACTTCAATATACTTCAGAAACATTTCTAGCACAACAATGTAAACCGGACTAGAAAGTGGCTCTAGAAAATCTAAAAGTCCGCGTAATATCAAAGCTTTTTTATTTCGTTTTTAATCTCAATTTTATGCAGCTGATAATCATAGAAATACTGTATTTTAGTAGCACCCTATTTAGCTAGCTTATTTTAAAATAAGTTTAAATTGAGAGAAAACCTAAGAGGATCGATCTTTATTTGTTTTTAATTCAAACTCTTGAAATCGGCATTTGATATGGAATTAAACTGTTATAAAAATTTAATAGTGTTAAATTATTTAATTTGAATTAAATTAAATTAGATTTACTGATTGCTAAATATATAAATGTTTAATTTTTTAATTTGTTATTAAATTTTTATCAATTAATTGTGATATTCAATACAGATTTGCTTTAACATCGTAACTCCAAACTAATCTGCCGAAATAATTGTTCGATTCGTAGTCCTAAATTATTGTGCTGCTGTATAGGGAACTGTCATCGTTAAATGGTTTCTTATGAATAATAATGACATCTAAACTGAAAAAATACTATTGAAAACACCCATTTCGAAGGTTTAAATAAGTGTTAGTACATTTTTTTACGAGAAAATTGAAATTTACCATACAATAAAAAATAACTCTTATAAAAAGTTAATATATGGCGAGACCTCAATTTCTAAACAAATTTATTTTGCTCTGAATTAAAATACATAAAAGATAAGCGACTGCGTGATGTTTATTAATGTTTTCTTCTTTAATTAAAACAGTTTACAACTTTAAATACCTCATAATAAATAATATTTAAATGACTTGAACACTTAATGTAATAATAAAAAAATGTAATGACTAAATGGAAGTAGAATTAATGTAGACATACCTAAAATGAAACCTCCTACATTGGCCTAAATATGTACAACAGGTAATCTCATAAAAATATTTGAAAATGCTTGCAAAAAAGTGTATTTAAATAAATCAGCTATTCTGAACCTTAAAAATAATCATCAAAGCTTGGAGAGGTTGATGACGATGCCTTGATCGCTATGGGTGTAACTTGATACCTTTGTTTTAAACATGTAATGTGATATTCTGAAATGACCTCCAACCTCCGTCCACCGTTGCTGATTTTACATATAAATAATCTTCTTCAACAATTGGAATTTTCAGAGTAATAACAGAGAATGTTCTGTAAAAATAGATCTAAATAAGAATAGTTTCATTTTCGTAAGAGTTTTAAATACATTTGCTATATTTTTCAATTTCAGTTTTATTAAAAATTTAATATCTTTTTTATTTGGTATTATATGAATAAGTGCGTTTTCAGCTGTTTTACACTTTATTTTTTATTTAATTTTGTGTTGTTGGGGATAGAATAACAAAGAAGTCACTTAAACATATTACATAATTATTGTTGAAGAATTTACATAATCATTGCAGGAGAAAGCGGAATAACCTTTGATGGTTATGTCTGCAATTATTGATACGTTTTGAAAATATATATTTTGTCCTAATCCAAACGGAATTGTTGGAAAAGTACAATAAAAGTAAAAACAAACCTTCTAAAAAAAATAGGCTCGCGGGTGTGCTAAATTGTCATAACCCTTACCAAGGCAAAACAATGCAAGAAACTATAAAAGGATAAGGAGTTTAACTAAACGTTAAATGGATTAAGATTGGAATTCTAGGCACGGCGAAAAAAAGTAGTCCAGTTAACTTTTTTAGTTTATCGAGAGAATAATGCTAAATCATAGTAAATCTATACTGAGTATAAATTAGTTTTCCTGTAGCTTTTTATTACTTTGAAGTTTAATGCATTTTAAGTGCCTGAACCTATTTTTACTAAGGATAAATTTATGGTAAATTCTATTTTTTTAATGATCATCTCCTTAACTTTTATTATGATTTAATCCAAATTAGTATTGTACTTGCATTAACCTAATGGACAAAAACTTATCTTTAAGGGATGTTCGGTCCTTCGCAGAATAGATCCCTAATCTAAAACTTTGGTGAAAAATTACGAAATGAGACAAATTTTTTGACATTTCTACCGTTAAAATTGCGTTAAAAAATTAATATGGGAGTTGGGTTACACATAAGGAAGCTTCGGGCATTATTCATACAGAAGTATGTCTGTGACTTAGCCTAAATGCTGCCAAAGATCGGACAAAAATTTTAATGAAAAAACATAAATTTGTATAGGCCTATAAAACTATATAAAACAAAGCCCTCACTGACTCCCTCATAACTAATTTTTTAACTCTCCAAGTAGGTAGAAGACTGATACTTGGCACACTGGTTCTGTATAGGTCTTATAAAACAAATAAGTAGTTTTTATCCACATCCCTCCATGGAGCTCCATCCCACACGTCTTCAAAGTTACCATGTCATTCTAAACCAGATATTTTGGAGGCAACATTTATGTATTGAAACTTGTGATTAGATTTAGGAATATTAATTCTATAAATAGATGTTCTCATCCAAATGATTGATGGAAGATTGATGATATAAAACTAAAGCATTTATAGAGCCTGACGGCGAGTGAGGGTAGTGAACGAGATCACCTGAAGGGCAAGTGGTATTAATTAAAAGAAACATATAATTATTAATTATTATATAATATAAATTGTTAGAATACCAGAACACGTACATAAAATACCAAATTGAAGGTTTAAATACCTGTCGTCAAGTGATCCTCTAGTCTTGATAATATCTCGACTACAGCTGTTTCATTTTCGAAAGAATATATCTTCAGGTCAGAACGTCAGTTGTGACCTGACGTTCTGACCTGAAGACGTATTCTTGGAATATGAAACAGCTGTAGTCGAAATATTATCAAGACTACAGGATCACTTGACGACAGGTATTTAAACATTCAATTTAGTTCATCCAGTGATCCAGAGGCTAACATGAAAAATAAAATACCAGGTGTTAAATAATACAAAAATGTTTTACGTGAGAGCACTTTTCCGGGGGTAGGATTCCCGGTATAGTCAATTGGGGGTAGTTTTGCTGGAGGTAGAATTCCAGGGGTAGGACTCCGCGGGTCTAGTCCATTGGAGGTAGTTTTGCTAGGGGTAGTTTTGCTAAGGGTAGTGTTCCGGGGGTAGATTTCTGGGGGTAGATATCTGGCTGGTGTTTGGTTTTCCATAAAGTTAATTTAGAGCAACCGAATTAAATAATACTGTATTCTTAAAACTAGGGGTACTTTTTCGGCCGCGAGCAAAACTCCATGCCACTTTAAACTCCGCCCCGCGTGACGTCAAAATGACGAATCGTTTTTTCATAGGGGTACTTTTCCTAGGGGTAGAATTCCGCTACCCCTTTCCTTAATTTCAGCAACTATTTTGTGGCAGAAGAATCTTTAACGGCATCAATATGCCTTGTTTCAATATGTTTCGTGGACTGCCGGACATTTTCTTTCCGATTAACTATCTCTTCTATAAAATTAGTCACTCAGATATTCCGTAGAACACACTCTATTATATTATTTGTGAAAAATATTGATTCGCTAACTTAGATTGAACTAAAATATAATCAACTAAGCGTTGGAAAATTGTGTTTGGTCATTCAAATAAATCCTGTTTTGATACCTGCAGAAAAAAAATCAGTTTTCAGACTACTGCATCCAAAATGCTAGAAAAACTCATGCGTCATGAATAAATAATTCATTTGATGATAACTAAAATAAGTTTTTTTTACTTATTTTAGAAACAAGTGTATTCTGGTATTAGATAATTTTGATTGTGACATTCCTTTAGTTCTAAGCTCCAGAAATAGTGGTTTATTGTTTTATTTCCAGTTAGTTAGGGTGTCACACGTAAATAAAATTGAATCCAGTTGTTAGCAATTTTCGGAGAGGCAATAAAGTAATCAGTAATTGGTTTAGGCCGTGGCAACATATTTTTCTAGACATTCTTCCCTAAAAATTTGCCATTCAAAAAGTTCTACCACCCTGGGTTAGAGCCCTTTAGTAGTAAGGATGTAGGGTTTCAGGGATAGTTCAATGAACTCTGAAACCATTTTGTTATGTTTAGCAGAAGTAGTTGGGTTTTGCCGGTTCTGGCGCAGGTCAAGGCCAAGCAGTTGTAACTGGCAGGTGTCGGTTGTAACTGTGGGGGCTGTTGATTGATCAATCTTCATATTACGTATCACTAATTTAAATTAATAACTTAAAGTAATCCAATAAATTTATTTAATTTTCGACGAGGCCTTTCGTTATCAAAGATAACATCATCAGACCTTTTACGTTTTAACATATTACGTCACCCAAATGACGTCATCGTCAGTGACGACATCAACGACGCCATCAATGACTTCATAACCGACAAGGTCACTGCAAAATTGTATTTTTTTACACTTACAATTTGTCAACGTTTGCCACGTACTCTTAACTATTCCCACGTAAAAAATACTCAGAACGCGGAGTGGGTATTAAGGGTGCAATTGCCGAAATAAACACGTTTTTCGGCGGTTGAGTAAAACCACGATACCTACAATTTGATTGCTCACGTCGAGGTGTGGGCATTTGTAGTCTGTGCAAACACCGAATACCCTGAAGTCACAACATCTGAGAGAAATCTATAATAAATAAGTAAAATAAACTAGAAATGTTTGTTTGAAAAAAAATAATTTTACAAGAACACCAAGGTAAAATAAGTACAGTACATTAGTACTAAAAATAGCTATTTTTTTTTAATTTGTGAAAAATATAAAAGTGATGCACAGGTAGAAAAGTGACGTAAAGTAGAAAAGTACAACATAAGAACTAAGAACGTAATCAGTAAAATACAGTTAAGAAAGGACTAAAAGGCTCCTCTCAGAACGTCATGCAGTGCTTCACCTGCTCCCATTTTGCGCCTCAATTATAAGTCCGATAAAGGTGGGAAGGGATTTAAATGAAAAATAAAGCCTTGGGCTATTTGTTTCGCTTTTTGATATTTTATATAATTTGAATTCATAATATGCTATAATGGTTTAAAGTTTATCAACTTTTGATCAATTTTAAACCATCATGGCTTAATATGGATAAAAAAAATAAAATCTAATCAAATAGCCCGAGTGTTTGTCTTTCATTTAAAAGATTATTGCATGACAAATGCAGGAAAGTCAGCTGATCAGCTGATTATATGTTTAGATTCCTTCTCTCTATACCATGCCACCTCCATAGACATTTATTTTCCATCAAAATGCCATGGGATTTAGTATATAGTTTTGCTGTCATGAGGGGTTTGACCCAATTTAATTAACTTATAAACTGATGAAGGGAAAACCTAAATTTTATTTGAAAATGTTATAAATGAAGGAATATATAAGGTTTTTGGGAGTACAAAGTTTGCGCAGTATATGCGGAGAGCCAGGTAGAAGGGATGCGTGTTTTGCGCAGTGAGCTCCAGGGGGCTCTCAGGTATATGCATCGTTTGTGCAGTGCAGGGTGGTGGAAGCGGCATTATTTTGATTTATATACAAAGTTATTGAAAACTCATGTCCGTAAAAATAGTGTTTTGAATGATTAAACGTTTTTGCCATAAGACGTATAAGTTTAAAACTAGCAAAACAATATTCAATAGAACAGAAACATTATCAAATAATCGGACACAATATCACGGCCTTGACCGTACATTAACACTGGATATCATGTTTACCATTTGTAGTTTGTTTCTATAGCAACAGTGAATTTTATAAGTGGTATTATTCTGAGGAGTTAGTATAGGAGAGGCTACTAGGCTATATACGTAAGAATAGAGGCAAATTTGTCATAGAAATAATTCGTGCAAAACATTTCAGCCTGAGCATTAGGCCTACATAGTAACACAATCCGTACCAAGTATTGAAAGTATAAGTAAACGCTCGATATAATAGGTAAAAAAGGTTGATACATTACAAGAATAAATTATTCATGAATGTATAATTTTTATGAGTAATGGTAAGGAGTTGATTACAGCTACCTAACTTAAAAAACGGTAAAACAAAAAAGGCGGTTGAAAAAAACTACATAAATAGGTTGAAATACAGAAAATAGTGGCCCCATATATCACAAGGTGTCTTTGGTAAATTCATTATATAGGCCTACAATAATCTATGATGAGGCGCAAGGTTTATCACAGATCGAAATTTCGTTTAAAATTCAAAGCAAAATATAATACAAACTGATACATTAAGTAGCCTATAAATAATAGTTACAGAAACTGCATTTATCACATATCTATATGAAATGTCTAAAATTCCAGGGGGTGAGTGCCCAATGTCCGCAGATCAGGGCTCCTTGCGCAAAGGGTTTGTAATGCGCACTCTATACGCATGTGTATTCAGTGGTAGGTGTGGGACGGCGAATGTTTACGAATTGTGGCCGGCAGGCTGAGGCTACCTGAACGGGACACTGCGCTAATGATGCAAGGGCATTAGGGACCCTTCAAAATATTTTACGGCAAATGATGAATGACCATCAGGTGTTTTTACTTCCCATAAGAATAACATGGTAATCTTTTTTTATATTTTCTCTGTAACCAGTAAAAAAACTAAGTTAATACTTAAAAATGATAAATTGTTTATTTTTAAAAAGCTCTTTTAAATAGTCTCTTTAAGAATTTGTGATACTAGTGTACTTGATGCTCGAAATCGAGCAATTTATTTTGATACAATACAAAAGTTACATTTAGTTCTAAATCAATGACATCCGACTAACCCAATATTGTGAATATCAGTAATCACAAAAAACTACACATATATGTTTAAAATGTTCAACCCAAACCCAATGTTATTCTAATGTAAAAATTTCAAATTTAATTTGTGTAGCCTATAGTTCCCTTATTTTATGTCCGATTTTTATAAATTTTTTGTGGAAACAACGACGGACCAAGCCCTATTGAACGACACCAAAAACTTGGGTATCGGTTGAAAATTTCAGGAGGAGTTCTCAACACAAAAAACACTTAGCGTATTAAATAAGTATAGATTTTAAAGTTAAGAGCGAAAAACGCACAAGCCCAATTTTTACTTATTAGAAAATCCATGTTTCCATAAATGAACAAAATGATATAAAGGTCTCTAAAGTCGGTCACCAAACTTCATAATTTAGTTAATTTGTTAAAAATAAGCAAAAAAGTGTAGTATACTATGAAGGTATATCCTAATTGATATATCCAGATATCCGCCTTTTTCACCTAATAGTTTTGATTTCTATGATGGTTTGTTGTAGAGAGTTAATTTTTTATACAAATAATACCAGTATATCAAGTTACACAAAAAATACTTTCTGATCTGTATTTTCAAGATTGCGCTCATTAAAAATGTTAAATGCTCATATCTTTAAAACGGTAAAATTTAACAAAATACACAATATAGTTAGTACATTTTATTATCTAAATTATCAGTTCATTTTAGTACTGAGTAAACTTTACTGTATATTTTACTGTAAATTTTACTGATTAATTTATGTTAATTTATTGAACATTTTCTTTACGAAAATCACATTTACTCCATTGTTCGATCTTCAGGATTTTTGTATCATAGTTTAGATAATTAAATTTACTAACAATTTATGGTTTGTAATTTAATTACATTTTACTGTAACCTTTTTAATGATATGAGATTTTTAATATTATTAATGATCTTGAAAATACAGATTAGAAAAATATATTTGTTGTGGGAATGGATAGAGTATTGGTATCATAAAGATCCGCTCTAAACATGAACTTCCTACAATGATCCGTCACCGAAATAAAAATTGTTAAGTGGGAAAAACAAAATGGCCGATATTTGAGTAAATGTATGTATTAGGACAAAATACCTTAATTTAAAAACTCTTTGATTATTTTAACCCAATTAAGCATATTATGAAGTTTGTTGATGGCCTTTACAGACACTTTGTATATGAATTCGAACGGTGTTTTGGGCTTCCAGGGACCTCGAAACTAAAAAAGTAACATAGTTCCGGACTTAAGTCATACCGTGAGTACTACCGTAATAGCGTATTCCCTACAAGGAAAACGCTAAAATCAACACTCTGTATTAATAGTTAGTCTATGATAGAACAATGTTTTATCTCCAAGTTATGAAGTAGGCCTACACTGAAAATGTGTTTACCTTAAAGACGGCGACACACTACAGAACATTTCCTCAATCAACACATCAAACCGAGCATTGTTGTACCATACGGAAAGAGCAAAAGCACGGGTGTATCACGGGACCCGTACACCGTTCCAGACGCCGTATGAGACACAGTACCGAACGTTGAGGCGAGCACTCTGAAGGCGATTGTTTGTCAAACATCATGGAAAAGATCGGTCCGGTGTCTGGGGTGATGTACGGTAGTGAGTCAGGGTCAATTTTTGCCCCGAACGCTCGCGACGGAATGGTCCTCCACTCACCACCACATCCTCAAGCGCTCTCACTCACTCACGCTCTCCATCTCTTTCCAACTTCCTTAACCCATCAATGTATACTACGATGTCTCGGTGATTTTGTCCGGTACGATGCTCGGTTCGATGTCTTGATCGGGGAAATCTTCGGGGTAAATTTATCTCCCTGCATAGGGGATACAATTCTGTAATGTCTGGTTCGATGCACGGTCCGATGTACGGTTCGGAGCGAAGTCCGGTAGTGTGTCGTCGCCTTAAGAAGCATAGATATGAAACAACGTAACACGAAAAGCTTTAAAAACGTCATACTGGCATGTTTTATCCGGTGAACCCTAGAAAAATTCCACGTTGGAAATATTTTACTCCCTCCAACAGAAACTCAATAAGAAGTTTGGATTTATTATTTGATACTGGGTTTTGGAAACAGAGGTTAATTGCATGTTTCATTAAAAAGTAATTTGGAGTTATTTATGGAAGCTAATATAAAAACACTGAGACTAAAATGAATTATCAGAAATTTGATTTTCAATTGAGAGGTTTTGCATATCTGTTATTTTTGAGCTGAGATATGTTGGCATTTGTATATTTATAGCTGCAAGACCTATCATTTGATTTTAACTCCATTTGAATTTAATTTAATATCAATATAAATACTCTTCTAGTGTAATAAGTTCTTTAAAATCTTGGTTTGAAGACATTAGAATCGAAAACAAAATCTGAAAAAGGCCAAAGGATAAACCTCATAAACTATGGTTTTAAAGTCAACGTTCAAACATGATGTCTTAAAAATAAGTTTAAAAACATAAATTAAACAGGGTTGTATTTTTATTTAATGTTTTGTTGTTGTTGCAGGAAATATCATGTGTATCTCCAAAAGATGAGGCCAAGCAACGAGATGTAACCAGGACACCCAGACAAATATCTCAAAGATATACATCTCAGTCCACCGACCCATACTATACTGCTATAAGGAGTAAATATTGCTATCAGCAAACCCCCTACCGTCGAAACCACCCTACTTATGCAGGATTCACCAAAATAAACTCTGGGTGTGAAAAGGAAAATATACAAGTTACACCCTGCCTTTGCCCCTGCACAAGGGAGAGAATAAATTTTAAAAATGGAGAATATATTGTCGTAAACACAGATGCTTTTACAAACGATGACGAAACAAATAACAATCCCAATCAATGTGCTAGTCAAGGTGAAACGATTACAAATCTGAACACTAACGCACGTACGAAAGAAGTAAGTTCGGAACGAAGTAGTTTAGAAAATTCAGGAAACCCTTTAGGGAGTGTAGAATCTACGACAGGAATTGAATCTATTACAGAAGGGTACAAACCTCAATCGTCAGTTAGTGGCTTATCATCGCCAAACACGTTTGTTACATCTGCAACAGGAGGTAACGAGAATAATAAAAATGGAGGAATAACTACAGGAGCAGAATATTCACTTCCTAATCAACCAGGAGTGAACCACCAAACTGGAGCTTTGCCAGGCAATATAGGAAGTACAACCGGATTCGATTCTAATGGTTATAACACACAATCATCAGTAGGTGGATCTTCATCATCGAACGCACAGTACACATCATCAACCGGAGGTGGAGTGCCTAACTTAAGTGGAGGAATGACTACAGGAGCAGAATATTCACTTACTAATCAGCAAGGAGTGGACTACCAAACTGGAGCTGTTCCAGGAAAAATAGGAAGTACAACCGGAATCAATTCTAATGTAGAAGGTTACAACCCACAATCATCAGTCGGTGGACCATCATCATCAAACGCATATTATACATCATCAACCGGAGGTGGAGTGCCTAATATAAATGGAGGAATGACTACAGGAGCAGAATATTCACTTACTAATCAGCAAGGACTGGACTACCAAACTGGAGCTGTTCCAGGAAAAATAGGAAGTACAACCGGAATCAATTCTAATGTAGAAGGTTACAACCCACAATCATCAGTCGGTGGACCATCATCATCAAACGCATATTATACATCATCAACCGGAGGTGGAGTGCCTAATATAAATGGAGGAATGACTACAGGAGCAGAATATTCACTTACTAATCAGCCAGGAGTGGACTACCAAACTGGAGCTGTGCCAGGAAAAATAGGAAGTACAAACAGAATCAATTCTAATGTAGAAGGTTACAACCCACAATCATCAGTCGGTGGATCATCATCATCAAACGCATATTATACATCAACAACCGGAGGTGGAGTGCCTAATATAAATGGAGGAATGACTACAGGAGCAGAATATTCACTTACTAATCAGCCAGGAGTGGACTACCAAACTGGAGCTGTGCCAGGAAAAATAGGAAGTACAAACAGAATCAATTCTAATGTAGAAGGTTACAACCCACAATCATCAGTCGGTGGATCATCATCATCAAACGCATATTATACATCAACAACCGGAGGTGGAGTGCCTAATATAAATGGAGGAATGACTACAGGAGCAGAATATTCACTTACTAATCAGCCAGGAGTGAACCAAGAAACTGGAGCTGTGCCAGGAAAAATAGGAAGTACAAACGGAATCAATCCTAATGTAGAAGGTTACTACCCACAATCATCAGTCGGTGGACCATCATCATCAAACGCATATTACACATCATCAACCGGAGGTGGAGTGACTAATATAAATGGAGGAATGACTACAGGAGCAGAATATTCACTTACTAATCAGCCAGGAGTGGACTACCAAACTGGAGCTGTGCCAGGAAAAATAGGAAGTACAACCGGATTCGATTCTAATGGTTATAACACACAATCATCAGTAGGTGGATCTTCATCATCGAACGCACAGTACACATCATCAACCGGAGGTGGAGTGCCTAACTTAAGTGGAGGAATGACTACAGGAGCAGAATATTCACTTACTAATCAGCAAGGAGTGGACTACCAAACTGGAGCTGTTCCAGGAAAAATAGGAAGTACAACCGGAATCAATTCTAATGTAGAAGGTTACAACCCACAATCATCAGTCGGTGGACCATCATCATCAAACGCATATTATACATCATCAACCGGAGGTGGAGTGCCTAATATAAATGGAGGAATGACTACAGGAGCAGAATATTCACTTACTAATCAGCAAGGACTGGACTACCAAACTGGAGCTGTTCCAGGAAAAATAGGAAGTACAACCGGAATCAATTCTAATGTAGAAGGTTACAACCCACAATCATCAGTCGGTGGACCATCATCATCAAACGCATATTATACATCATCAACCGGAGGTGGAGTGCCTAATATAAATGGAGGAATGACTACAGGAGCAGAATATTCACTTACTAATCAGCCAGGAGTGGACTACCAAACTGGAGCTGTGCCAGGAAAAATAGGAAGTACAAACAGAATCAATTCTAATGTAGAAGGTTACAACCCACAATCATCAGTCGGTGGATCATCATCATCAAACGCATATTATACATCAACAACCGGAGGTGGAGTGCCTAATATAAATGGAAGAATGACTACAGGAGCAGAATATTCACTTACTAATCAGCCAGGAGTGAACCAAGAAACTGGAGCTGTGCCAGGAAAAATAGGAAGTACAAACGGAATCAATCCTAATGTAGAAGGTTACTACCCACAATCATCAGTCGGTGGACCATCATCATCAAACGCATATTACACATCATCAACCGGAGGTGGAGTGACTAATATAAATGGAGGAATGACTACAGGAGCAGAATATTCACTTACTAATCAGCCAGGAGTGGACTACCAAACTGGAGCTGTGCCAGGAAAAATAGGAAGTACAAACGGAATCAATTCTAATGTAGAAGGTTACAACCCACAATCATCAGTCGGTGGATCATCATCATCAAACGCATATTATACATCAACAACCGGAGGTGGAGTGCCTAATATAAATGGAGGAATGACTACAGGAGCAGAATATTCACTTACTAATCAGCCAGGAGTGAACCAAGAAACTGGAGCTGTGCCAGGAAAAATAGGAAGTACAAACGGAATCAATCCTAATGTAGAAGGTTACTACCCACAATCATCAGTCGGTGGACCATCATCATCAAACGCATATTACACATCATCAACCGGAGGTGGAGTGACTAATATAAATGGAGGAATGACTACAGGAGCAGAATATTCACTTACTAATCAGCCAGGAGTGGACTACCAAACTGGAGCTGTGCCAGGAAAAATAGGAAGTACAAACGGAATCAATCCTAATGTAGAAGGTTACAACCCACAATCATCAGTCGGTGGACCATCATCATCAAACGCATATTACACATTATCAACCGGAGGTGGAGTGACTAATATGAATGGAGGAATGACTACAGGAGCAGAATATTCACTTACTAATCAGCCAGGAGTGGACTACCAAACTGGAGCTGTGCCAGGAAAAATAGGAAGTACAAACGGAATCAATTCTAATGTAGAAGGTTACAACCCTCAATCATCAGTCGGTGGATCATCATCATCAAACGCATATTATACATCAACAACCGGAGGTGGAGTGCCTAATATAAATGGAGGAATGACTACAGGAGCAGAATATTCACTTACTAATCAGCCAGGAGTGAACCAAGAAACTGGAGCTTTGCCAGGAAAAATAGGAAGTACAACCGGATTCAATTCTAATGTAGAAGGTTACAACCCACAATCATCAGTCGGTGGATCATCATCATCAAACGCATATTATACATCAACAACCGGAGGTGGAGTGCCTAATTTAAATGGAGGAATGACTACAGGAGCAGAATATTCACTTACTAATCAGCAAGGAGTGGACTACCAAACTGGAGCTTTGCCAGGAAAAATAGGAAGTACAACCGGAATCGATTCTAATGTAGAAGGTTACAACCCTCAATCATCAGTCGGTGGATCATCATTATCAAACACATATTACACATCATCAACCGGAGGTGGAGTGCCTAATATAAATGGAGGAATGACTACAGGAGCAGAATATTCACTTACTAATCAGCCAGGAGTGGCCTACCAAACTGGAGCTAAGCCAGGAAAAATAGGAAGTACAAACGGAATCAATTCTAATGTAGAAGGTTACAACCCACAATCATCAGTCGGTGGATCATCATCATCAAACGTATATTACACATCATCAACCGGAGGTGGAGTGCCTAATATAAATGGAGGAATGACTACAGGAGCAGAATATTCACTTACTAATCAGCCAGGAGTGGACTACCAAACTGGAGCTGTGCCAGGAAAAATAGGAAGTACAAACGGAATCAATTCTAATGTAGAAGGTTACAACCCACAATCATCAGTCGGTGGACCATCATCATCAAACGCATATTATACATCATCAACCGGAGGTGGAGTGCCTAATTTAAATGGAGGAATGACTACAGGAGCAGAATATTCACTTACTAATCAGCCAGGAGTGAACCAAGAAACTGGAGCTGTGCCAGGAAAAATAGGAAGTACAACCGGTATCGATTCTAATATAGAAGGTTACAACCCTCAATCATCAGTCGGTGGACCATCATCATCAAACGCATATTACACATCATCAACCGGAGGTGGAGTGACTAATATAAATGGAGGAATGACTACAGGAGCAGAATATTCACTTACTAATCAGCCAGGAGTGAACCAAGAAACTGGAGCTGTGCCAGGAAAAATAGGAAGTACAACCGGTATCGATTCTAATATAGAATGTTACAACCCTCAATCATCAGTCGGTGGACCATCATCATCAAACGCATATTACACATCATCAACCGGAGGTGGAGTGACTAATATAAATGGAGGAATGACTACAGGAGCAGAATATTCACTTACTAATCAGCCAGGAGTGGACTACCAAACTGGAGCTGTGCCAGGAAAAATAGGAAGTACAACCGGAATCAATTCTAATGTAGAAGGTTACAACCCACAATCATCAGTCCGTGGACCATCATCATCAAACGCATATTACACATCATCAACCGGAGGTGGAGTGCCTAATATAAATGGAGGAATGACTACAGGAGCAGAATATTCACTTACTAATCAGCCAGGAGTGGACTACCAAACTGGAGCTGTGCCAGGAAAAATAGGAAGTACAACCGGAATCAATTCTAATGTAGAAGGTTACAACCCACAATCATCAGTCGGTGGACCATCATCATCAAACGCATATTACACATCATCAACCGGAGGTGGAGTGCCTAATATAAATGGAGGAATGACTACAGGAACAGGATATTCACTTACTAATCAGCCAGGAGTGAACCACCAAACTGGAGCTGTGACAGGAAATATAGGAAGTACATCCGGATTCGATTCTAATGTAGAAGGTTACAACCCACAATCATCAGTCGGTGGACCATCATCATCAAACGCATATTACACATCATCAACCGGAGGTGGAGTGCCTAATATAAATGGAGGAATGACTACAGGAGCAGAATATTCACTTACTAATCAGCCAGGAGTGGACTACCAAACTGGAGCTGTGCCAGGAAAAATAGGAAGTACAACCGGAATCAATTCTAATGTAGAAGGTTACAACCCACAATCATCAGTCGGTGGACCATCATCATCAAACGCATATTACACATCATCAACCGGAGGTGGAGTGCCTAATATAAATGGAGGAATGACTACAGGAGCAGGATATTCACTTACTAATCAGCCAGGAGTGAACCACCAAACTGGAGCTGTGACAGGAAATATAGGAAGTACGTCCGGATTCGGTTCTAATGGTTACAACCCTCTATCATCATCATCAAACGGATATTATACATCAACAACTGGAGGTGAAGTGCCTAATAAAAATGGAGGATTTCCAGGGAAGGTAGGAGATGCAACTTTAATCGGTTCTGGTTTAAGTGGTTACAATTCTCAGATTTTAACAGCAAATGGTAAAAAACAAGGAAGTGGACCTTCATCACTAGATCACAAATTACAAAATGTTAATGTAAAAAATTCTGGATATAAATATGAAGGAATTTTTAATGACGATACCAAACCTAAAACCCTACAACCTACCCATGTGTCTAATATTTATGGATATAAATATGAAAGACACCTTCCCATGTTTACAAATAATGATTTTTACCCATCAAATTCACTCAACAATCAGCCAGAAGTAAACTCCCAAACTGAAGCTGTGCCAGGGACATTAAGAGGCGAAAAAGGATCACATTTCACCATAGAAGGTTACACCCCTAAAACATCAGTTGAAGGATCATCATCGTCAAACACTTTGGTTTTATCAACAACAAGAGGTGGAGTTTCCAATACAAATGGAGGAATGACTACAGGAGCAGAATATTCACTCACTAATCAGCCAGGAGAGAACCACCAAACTGGAGCTGTGCCAGGAGATATAGGAAGTACATCCGGATTCGATTCTAAAGGTTACAACCCTCAATCATCAGTCGGTGGATCATCATCATCAAACGCATATTACACATCATCAACCGGAGGTGGAGTGCCTAATAAAAATGGAGGAATGACTACAGGAGCAGAATATTCACTAACTAATCAGCCAGGAGTGAACTACCAATCTGGAGCTGTGCTAGGATACATGGGAAGTACAACCGGATTTGATTCTACTTCATTAGGCTACAACACAGAAAATAAACAAACTTATGATTCTGGTGTTGGTGCCTCTAGTAGCAGTTCAGCTCAACTTGCTGGGAAGGGTCAACTACTTCTCAAGAATAGAAGTCCATCCCAACAAATAAATCAACGATTGGGTTATCCAGATTATTCTAAAACATTCCAGAAGAAAATCAACTCTAGAGGAGTAACTTCTAAATATCATTCAACAGGATATAATTATGAGGTTAACCCTAAAGATCAGAGTACAAACGGAAATGTACTGAACACTCCTGTGTCAAATCGTTACGGTTATAATTTTGAAACAAATTCTCCTATTCCCACTGGTACCAGTCAAGAATATTGGACCACACTGTCGGACCAGCAATGTATTGATTACCCATTCGGGGGACTGACATCAAAAGGAGTGACTGCAAACCCAAATGTTAAGGGTAATATGGCTGAAGGATTACCAAAAAGCAATCAACCAACAGGTGACCAATCTAATTATGAACAATCGTTTGCTCCTACACCTGGTGCATCTGACTCACCTACTACAACACAAGGAACTATGTTATTGGATAAATCTTACAGTAAAAATGGCATTGAGATGAAAACACATGATGCATCCGTTCCCAAAACCGAATCAACTGAAACGTTATCCCGTGGATCTAATGGTGGTATGGCACATCATTATTTCAGTACAGTATCTTATTGAGATTTTTGGAAAATGTTCATTTTTAAACAAATAGTTCGTGATCAAAAATAATTGGCTAAGTAGAGGTGTTGCGTATATACAATTATATAAGAAAATGCAAGCATTGTAGGCGAAATACACGAAAAGTAATAATAAAACTACATATCTAAATAGGAAAGTATTATAAATCAATCAATAATGAATTTTGTTATATGTATACCTACATTAATTTTATGAATGCGTGTGTGTTTTTTTTCACTTTGATCTTAATTTAAAAATATATTTTCTCCAATATACCTATAGGCCTACCTACTATATCCGTATATCCTAAAAAAATACAATATCAATGACACCACATTCAGTTGTTTCACGATGCTCAAAAAGTACCAATGACAAGAGTTACAAGAATTTATTTAATTACTATCAATAACATTACACTGCCAGTTTTCATATTTAAAATGGAATTAAACGCGATATTTATTCATAAATAAATTATGAAATTAGGGCCTATACGCACATGTTCATATATCACAACACATGAAAAATTAACAATTAATCAGAGGAAGAGATCTATTGAAATTGATTTACCTATATGTGTGTCAATTATATTATTTGTATATTTCAGAAGTTTAAATACTGCAAAACTTGATTTTAAATGTTTAGTCCGGTTACACACTCGCGGGCGCCGGCCCACGCTCACTTCTATGAGCGGGCGCGCACCTTTCTTTTGGAGAGCACTTTTTTGTAGGAAATGCCATTATGACGTCACGAAACTATCGATTGTTTCATGTTGACCGTATGAAAACGTTCGCGTTACCTACGTAGTCGATCGATCTGATAGCTAAACTACAGCGTGGAAAATTAGCAATTCTAAACAAAACAGACATTTCACGATTCCGATGTGGAATTCCGATTCGATGTGGAATTTTATTGACTTCAAAGGCACCATTACATTGATATTTTCGGATATCGTAACCAACATGAACAACTAATAACAATTGTTAATTATGATACCGGTATGATTATGATTATACAACAATTGTTAATTATGATACCGGTATGATTATACACTATGGATAATTAACTAATCAGGATTTGTGGCCTAAATAAGTTTCACGCATCCAAATTACAAGTTAAATATAACCTACTTTTACATTAAATTAATTTATTCAAAAATTTTCGACAATGTTTTTTAGGCCTATAACAAATAATTTAATTTTGTAGGAATGCACTTTTAACAGAATAGGCCTACAGGTGTACTAGATACTAGATATTTAATACAATCCGTGTTAAAGTTTGTTGCAATACCTTGTATTTTACTGAGCTTGAGCTATACTTGACTTTTTGCAAAACAGATTGAGCGAAATGAAAGAATCCAAAAAAATGTATTGATTTTTAAACATAGGCTAAAGGTCTAGATATTAGTCAATAGGACCCTCAAAGAGTTATTGAATATCTTTTTGCCAATATTTAGTTTTACTCCAGGGTTAAATCTATGAAGTTTACAAAATATAGCTTAAGATAAAACTATTTCTGTGTTCTTTAAAGACTGCATCATTTTTTAGTTACAAAATTTATTCTAAGCCCAAGTACGGGGTCGAATCTGATAAATTTATCAGAATTCAGTTGGTTCAGTTGGTCAGAATTGGTTCAAATAATCGGATTGTCGGATCGGGATCGGTCGAATGTGCAGCGAAGCGAGTGTTTTCATACGGTCGACATGGAACAATCGATAGATTCGTGAAGTCATAATCTTACTCCCAAGGATATGAAAAAGGGGCTCTCCCTTTCTTTAATATGGCACAAAAATAGATCCTTTCTCTCCAAGGCGGGCGAGGCGACCACCCGCACGAATCAAAACCGCCCGCCCGAGAATAAAATACTAATAATAAAATAATAAAAGAGAATATTTAAGTAATTATTTGTTTTATATAATTAAGTTTTAAACGGACATTTTTATTAAAATATTCTCCTGCACATAGACCATGCGTAACGTTTTCGAAACTTAAATTTTCAATGGAACTACACACGTTTGAGGTTTTTATAAAATACAGTTATATACAGTGTGTAATTAAGTATCTAAACAATATACCTAATACCTTTAAGTTACAAAACTAAAACTTTACAAATAAATTTTTATTCGTCAAAGTCTACTTACTAAAGTACTTACTGTCCTTGGACCTCTAAGGGGGGACGATCCAAAAGGAGTTAGAAAATCTTAAATAAAAGCATAGGTCAATGTGTAATCCAATTCAAGGTCCCTAAAAATAGAGAACAGTGCCACAAACCCGACCTCAAAAGGATATTCGAGTTAAAAATATCAGGCGATCAAACTTTGCATTAAAATCATATTGCTAAAAACAAAAAAATGCAATAACTCCCGATAGTCGACCTTTTGAGGTCGGGTTTGTGGCAAATTGCTCTGAATGCAAAGCACTTTAAAATGTATCAAATGACGTAGGCCAATGCAGTTTCCCTAACGACTTCCACTAGGGACGTCACTTAAAGGAAGTCTTTGAAAACTTCAAAATAAAAACTGCAAACAAATGTTTACCTATAAATATTTCCAATGCATATCATGTTTTATTATAATTAAAATGAATTCTAAACGTAAATTAGGTAATTATATAGGTGTACTGAGATACGTTCATAATTACAGGAGTTTTTACTTACATCCAAGGAGATAACGTGTTATACTGTACTATATAGGGTGATCAACTCAAGTGGTGCCAACCATTGGCATCTCGTAAACTAGCCTAGAAAAGTTACAAAACCTTTAAAGCGGGGACTTAAACTCCTCTTTAAAGACTGTTAAAAATATGAATTCAGATTTTGAAAAGTTTGCTGTCATTTTCCAATATGGCGACCAACTTTGAAATTTCTTATGGAACACCCCGTTTTAGCGAATTTCCCTATAGGGAATACGCTATTACGGTAGTAGCCATGGTAAGACCTAAGCCCGGGACCACTTTACTTTTTCATTTTGAGGTCCCCAGAAGCCAAAAACACCATTCGTTCATTTTCATATATATGTATATATATATATATATATATATATATATATATATATATATATATATATGTGTGTGTGTGTGTGTGTGTGTGTGTGTGTGTCCGTGGTACTGATAACTTTTGACAGGGACCTCCGATTTTGATGAAATTTGGTATGGAGGTGTAAAACCAGGTCTATTTTCATGAGTTCGCAAACCAGCATTGTCGGGTTATGGGAACGGGGTTTTATGGGGTCTCAAAGGGGTCAAAAATGGGTTTTTGGCATTTTTGGACCTTAATTTTTCAAATTCATCAATTTTAACTGAAACCATTTAAAAGAGCTTAAAAAACAAATAATTTGGTATTTTGAATTTTTATCATAGCATAACTGCTTACGGGGAAAATCCAAAAATGTGTTTTCCATGTTATTTTTAAGGGAAATCAAGAAAACCCTATATCTTGCTTATTTATTGACATAAATTTACAAATTTGGTATGTACATTATCTATATAAGGTTAACTTATACTTGCTTACAAAAACCATATGGCGGCAAACCTACATACTCACCCCCATGGGGTTTATGGGGAAAATAAAAAATTGCCAGAGTTTGATACAATTTTGTGTTTATATTCAGCATTTATTGATTAACTTAGATTTTCTAACAACACCCAATGGCAGCAAACCTACATACTTGATCCTATGGTGTTTTTATGGGGAAAGTAAATAATCTGAAATTCCATTGGAAATTCGCTGAGTACTCAGGTCTGCTGCGACGGGGGTATTTTATAATGGATTCGGGTTAAGCAATTAAATTTAAGACTTTTCTACTCTTTGTCATTTTTTGTAAACATAACGGTTAAGGCTCCAGAGGCAGTTTACGAAATACCAATGCATGGTGTCACCACTTGAGTTGATCACCCTTGAGTTGCAGTTTCATCATGCAGTGCAGGAGCTTTACAAAACATTTGGTCTTGTGTTGACCATAAGAATAAACTAACATATATATGTAATAATTTATGTGTTATACGCGTGCTATACTTAGCACATATATCCTCAATATTTTTTGGGTTTTGTAGAATTATGAATTTAATAAACGAAATTTGCTTGCACTCAGGGTAAAAACGTTCTTTTTGTCCATCACAGGAATTAAGAAGCTTTGTTTTCATGCTCTTTTGTTTTATTACATAATTAAGTGTGTAATTAGAGGAGTTAAAGTTTATTTAGACACACATTGTTTCGAAACATAACTTTGAGCAACATAGCTGCCCTATTTAACTATTTTAACTATTTAACTATTCAACAACAAACTACAAAATTATAGGTCTTTTTACATGATATATTGGACATAAACATTGTTTGCCGATATACCAAATTATCTATAATTTAACCTTTTTGTTTCAGAGTTATCTACGTCAGAGAGAGAGTTAACTTCAGGAGAGACTGCTGGGCCAGGTAAATCCCAAAACGGACCATCATATGAAGCAAAAGAATCGACGTCTCAAAGAAAAACAACTGATTTGACCAATGAAGATGAAAATGAAAAAATCGTTTCAATAAATGGATATTCTATGAAGAAAAGTCAACTGCAATACATTATCGACAGTTTTAAGACTCCTGAAAAGTGCATATTGACGTTGCCGCAAGTGTTTAGTGGGCCCCTCGATCGGTATGCCCATGTAATGAAAAGCTATCCTTCTAGCGTAAACGCCAACCAAGGATTTATCCACATACAAGAGAGTGACCTGATCGTTCCATACAACTGCTACAAGTCCATTGCAGAGACGTACGCCCCGGACTGCCCTCTGTTTGCGGATGCACCTGGAATCATGCTGCCCAGCGGGCACTACGTTGAACCATCCACTCTGGGCAACATCTTGGCGAGCGTCAAGACTCCGCAGGAGGTGATGGTAGTCACTCCGACGGGTCATGCCGTTCCCAACACCGTCTACACCAAATACATCCAGGGAATATCTTCCCAGGACAAGAAACAACTCAAAGTCATGATTCCCAACGAAAAGAATACCATACCTTTTGAAGTCTACGAGGAAGTCTTGAATAAATTTACTTCTGAACCTTCAGTGGACGACAAACATGACAAAGGCACTATTAGGTTGCTAGGTTCAAATGTTGAAATGCCTTTGGATCAGTTCCTAGAGATATTGAATAGTTATTGTAATATCAAACAGGCTACCGTCACTTTACCCAGCCAACAGTCGCTGCAGTTGGTATCTTTCCTGCAGATAGCGAAAATCCTTGGAGAAGATTACACAAAACAGTGCATCGTCAATATACCGAACACCGATATCAAAGTGTCTTTCACAATACTGGCTGAAATTTACAAAACATATCTCGAAAACAAACCTTTAGACTTATCAAAGGACACGGATGTAAATTTCAACACCCCAAGAGCTGAAAATCAGTTTGACTTTGCTGACGAACAAGAAGAAGAGGAAAATCCCGAATTCGAAACATCAGGAAGAAAATGTTATCCGACTTACAGACAAAGCCGAAGGAACAGGAATGGAAATCGCAGACAATATTATAATCCACGATCAAAGTATTACCAAAGAGCAGGATCAGAATTTGTGAGATACCCAACCCTCTGCTCCTATCCCACAGACTATCCTGTCCCAACGCCCTTTGAAGACCCCGATGGACTGTGTGATTCTAGATGCACTCTCAGAACATACAGAACACAGAGACTGCAATCATCCTACTGATGGCAATAGCAAACTCTTAAAAATATAAACTTAAAAAAGAGAACACTGAGAACAAAGGATTTGGAAGTCTTTGTACCAAGTAAGGACTAAGCTACAATTCAATCAAAGCTGCCAACCGAACAACTACTGTTTATGAAATAGTAATTTTTCTCCCAAAAGATCAGGTTAATTTATCACAATGTTGTATGTCACAAAATACGTTCAGTCAATATTTTTCCATATAACCTTAGTTGTACTATTGTTGAGACTGCCTTTATCTAGACTGAATTTATTGTTTCTACTTGTACATATATTTCATCGAGTTACGTTGTATTATTGAAAATAAACAAATATATATATATATAAGATATTATGTTCGATTTTTAAAAAAATCCCTTCCCTCAAAATCTTTACTTGGAGATCAGACGAAATCTACATTTACAGTTAATAGTTTTATTTTCTTGCATATGATAGTTTTTATATTATTTTATTAGACAAAAATTCAATAAAAGCAAAAAAACGCCATTACCTTCGTGGGTCTGTACAACCAAGAGAGATTAACTTGAACTCTTATCAATAGTGGGAGTGGGTAACTCATTACCAAATTCATGACAAGTTATAATACAGAATGATAGGTTTTTGAGATGTTAAAGCGAAGTATTTAATTTTTGGAAAAAAATAAACTTATTTGCTTAGTAAATTAATGGCGTAATCCTTACATGGTGTTCATAAAATATTTTGGTTATTTTACCAACCAATTCTGTACATAAGAATAGTTAAAGTGTTTAAAGGCTATGGTTGTGTATTAATATTGTAAAATTTCAATCATTATCTTAATATATTAATTTAAATATGACAAAAAATATATACAAATAATAACACACACTTAAATCATATATTTTTAGTGAATTTCCCATAGGGAATAAGCTATTACCGTAGGTCTCATGGTAAGATCTAAGCCCGGGACCATGTTAATTTTTCGTTTTTAGGTGCCCAGAGACCAAAAATACGAGTCATATTTTTAATAGTCGTAATAGTCATATATATGTGTCCCTAGACACGATAACTCTCGTAAAAACAGTCCGATCGACACCAAAGATAGAGCTGTGTAATCCTCTGTTTATTCGGATGAGTTCGTAAACCAGACATATCGACCACCGGAAGGGATAGTTTTGGGGGGTTTTGTACCCCAAAAATGTTTTTTTTCATTTTTCAATGTAATTTTTAAAAATTTGGAATTTTTATTTTGACCATTGGATTTAGCTCATAAAAACACACAATTTAGTTCTCCATAGGTTAGTGAGATTTATTCAAAAGTCTAAAGACGGTACATTGTATTTGGGGCTCTAATGTTAATCTTATGGGGAATAATGTGTTAATATTTCATACATTAACCAAAACTTGGTATTCAGCTTCATTTGGTTGAGATTCATCAATTTATGGTAAAAAATCTTGGTTTTTGTGCTTATCAAGGCAGTAAACCTGCATACTCTTTTCCCACGTTAATCATTTTGAGACTAGGCAAACTCCTTTAGCAATGGACAGATATTGGTGAAATTTTGTACATGGCTTCATATG
Organism: Neoaliturus tenellus; assembly: GCA_030545055.2. NCBI lineage: Eukaryota > Metazoa > Arthropoda > Insecta > Hemiptera > Cicadellidae > Neoaliturus > Neoaliturus tenellus. Next base: position 84,875,451 of record CM061535.1, read on the forward strand.
GTCGAAATAATTTTTTATGCTAAAAACCTACTTTTTGGGTTCCCCATGGCAGCATACCTGCATACTCATTCCCTATATTTATCATAAGGAGAATAGACATTTATTTCCCTATTTATGAGCATGTGATGATATTTGGTTTACAGGTTTATCTAGTCAAAATTAATAATTTGGAAATTCACTGAGTACGCAGTCCTGCTGCGACGGGGGCATTTTTACTGGTGACAGAAAATACAGGGAAATAAACCTTCATGAAACATTATATCAATTTTCAATACCATAGTAAATTTACTTGAGAAAACGTTTAAGAAAAGGAAAGTTATCGATTGCGTTGTACAAGATTGTCTTCTCTGTACCTTCTTAAAACGACTTTTTGTTTCATTGGAAAAATACTCGTACAGTTGGTTGCACGAGACGTGAGACAGCCCGCCAGGATTTGTGTTACCCATGGGCGGTTTAACACCCTGAATTTTAAATGAAGACCTTAATGATGATTTTACTGTATATCATTATAATGATTAGTCCACGCCATGCTTCACAAGATAGAGCCAACTTGCTAGGTCCATGTCCCTGGCCCGGCCATTTCGGAAATCGGCATTTTTAACCATACCAAAGGTTAATATACAGTTAGTATAGGTTAATAGAGCTATTCCCGCAGTTAGTATACATTCCGGTCAAATAATATTCAATAAATGTAATGGCGGGCTAGAGACATGCCAGCCCGACCATGTCGAAAATTGGCATTTTTGACGATGCCAGAGGTTAATATACAGTTAATATAGGTTAATGGAGCTATTCCCACAGTTAGTATATTTTCCTGTCAAATGTTATGAAATAAATTGTCATGGCAGTCAAAGAAATGCCAGCCCGGCCATGTCGGAATTTCGCATTTTTGTCGATGCCAGAGGTTAATATGCAGTTAGTATAGGTTAATAGAGCTCTTCCCGCAGTTAGTGTACACTCCGGTCAAATGTTATGAAATATAATGGGTCATGGCGGTCAAAGAAATGCCTAACAAATCGTTGATTAGCCATTTGTCAAACTATTTGTATTGGCTTGCTAATTGATTTTTATCAATGTCACATTTGGGTTATCGGTTATTTATATTTATATTTTGTACGTTCTACAATACACACAACATTCGTAGTGATGACATTTATAGTATTTTAAACATAAATTAACTCATTGAATGTAATAAAATCGAGACTATGGCAAGTAGATATAATTTTGTATGATGATATAATACTGATAACTTGTATGTATGTGGCAATAGCTTTACCAAATCCTATGATCCTCACCCCTGTATGGCTCTTTCATTGAAAGTGGATTCATTTCTACACCATACGGCATGTAATGGTAGGCCTAAGTACAATGTCTAATACGTTTTTTTATTTAACAATATTAGAATATACCCGAAACTCCTTCGTCCGTGATTGCGATTTAGTTTAGAAGATATAATAAAATTCTTTCAAATGGTAATGAATATTTTTCCATGAGTTTAATCGTAAAAGTCTTTTAGGGCGGGGAGCCCTGAATGAATTTTGCATAAACGGTTTTATTAGAAACGCATATATTAGCAAAGATGAACGTCCATGCAAAATTTCACCCGCGTCTCAAACAATATTTTACGTTAATGTCAAACTATACCTGGCCATACGGCTCGTCACTGCAGTACAACTAATTGTATATTGCTAATAATATAACCGGACCGATTGAAATATTTGAACAATTTGGTATTATGTTATGAAATATGGGACTTCGTTACAAAATTGCATATCATTTACTATAGAGACGTGTGAAAGGCGGACAAAGATTGGTATTTAAGCACATCTTGGCTACTTTGACAGGCATTTTGGGCAAAAGCCTGAAGGTCGCCCAGGCAATTGAATTTGGTACGATCCTTCACACCCTTATCATAACATCAAGCGAAGTCGTTAACAAGTGAAAAACTTACACATTAGGATTTATTACCGTATCATAACTGACAGTCAGACAGAAAAAATAAAGACAGACAGAAATATAGATTACACAGATTGTTTACCCTGCTATGCTTAAAACATAATAATAATGTAATATTCCATAATTATAAATACAAATATATAAAGTACAAAACTATTAGAGTAGATTACTTTTTGTTTAGTTGTCGCTAATAAACAGTAGCAATTTTTACCATAATGAAACCGTTAAAAACATACGATTAAATTTAAACAGTTTATGGAATTATTTTTGTAATAATTACATTTGTAATGATGGAAAATAATAGACTAAATGAATTTCTGCCATTTCGTGCTACAAACTATAACTGTATGTCTCCAAGTGTTTTGAGCTACGATCATTCAACCACGCCAATTTATTTAGTCCTTTTTTAAAGGTTATGGGTAACTAAACGTTTTAATGGTTAAACATATACAATTTATTTGTTGTAAAGTCTCAGTCACATGTGTGCTGAAATGCCGAACCCAAAAGACAAAGTCACCTGCCAGCACGACAAACTGGTTCGCTAAGCGAGTTCGCTTGACCGAGTGACTTATTTGGTGGCATTTTCAATTGTTTTAGAAGTGTTAGTTTAACTTTTTTAAAGGTATTATTTTTAATTTTTTTGTCATTTTGACATTTTAAGAACTAATAAACGTGTGGATCGAAATCGAACAATTTAATCTGGATCCATCTCATGTTATTACTAAAATTGTTACATTTAGTTTTAAATTAATGACACCCTACCAATCCAATATTGTGATTATCAGTATTGCCAAAATATACTTATTTACAGCTGTACACTAAAAGTACTTGAATCGTTCAAGAATAGTCTTTTTAATTCATTTTTATTATTTCTAATTCGATCTTTTACATTGTCTGTTAATTTGCATGTTAAATGAATTTAGTGTGCCCTGGCCTAAAAGGTTTACTCGATCCTCGACCGAGGATGTCATGACGGCCGGGACATATGTCGCCGTCGGACAAAAAACCTGTCAATCTAGGTGTTGCAAATCGTTCGACAAATGGCTAATCTACGATTTGTTAGGCATTTCTTTTACCGCCATGACATTTTATTTCATAACATTTGACCGGAATGTATACTAACTGTGTGAATAGCTCTATTACCTTACTTTCTAACTGTATATTAACCTCTGGCATCGTCAAAAATGCGAAATTCCGACATGGCCCGGGCTAGCATTTCTTTGACCGCCATGACATTTTATTTCATAACATTTGACCGTAATGTATACTAACTGCAGGAATAGCTCTATTAACCTATACTAACTGTATATTAACCTCTGGTATGGTAAAAAATGACAATTTCCGACATGGCCGGGAGAGGGACATGGAGCTCAACTTTGCTCATATGGAGCACAAATTCTGGCGGGCTGTCTCACGTCTCCTGCAACCAACTGTGCAACTTGGAATTTTTTCAACGTTTTCGACACATTTATTTTTAAAAGCCTTTACTTAAGAAGTCTTTTGAACACGGGACACCGACGTCTCGGGAAGGAAATGTAAGAATGCTAATCCTACTACAGATGATAATTTATTCTTTATATAAATTTAACTATACATAATTCCTTATATGCTAAATTCCCATACGAAGCATGGGATTTAATTTACTAATAATCCCAAAATTTAACAAAATTATTTATAATGACATTAAACTTAACTACACTCCCTATAGTATATTTTATACTCTTATTGTAAGTTTAAGAATTTAACTTTGAGTTAAGTCGTTTTAATAGGTTTAGAGATAATTTTAAAATATTATACATTGAAATATGAAGACAAATCAGGGCCTATTTTATTTTCCAAAAATTATCGCAATTTAGCAAGATGAAATTTAAAAAAATTAATGAAACTAAAGTAAAATTACCTCTAAAGCAATATTTTTCTGAGGGTGTTCTTTTTAGTTTTCCCGATGGTTTCAAAGATAAGTGGTGTGACCAATTTCTTAAACAATCATTATTGGAGATAACAATTCCACTGACCTTATCTAATTAAGATGAATTTGAGAAGAATACCAAACAATAAAAAATTCATTTAGATTTGTAAAATGAGAGTTTATATTTAAAATTTGAAAGTTGGCAATCGACTTCCATTCAATATTGCACATTCACAACCGGAAACACCGGATAAGCAAACATAGATCAAGGTTCAGAACTCAGTGGTTTTGCTGTCTCCACGAATATCAATGAATCACACCTTTGTTCGTACTGACCTACTACTGTATGCGAATTGAAAAGCCTCCAAACGAAAATATACTGGAAATTGTGTCAAAGCTGTATTCAAATGATATTAGGATGTGAATAAAATCAGGATTGAAACTGTAAAGATCGTTATTAGCGTTCAATGACTTTTTGGTTAGATTTGCTCCCGTTTGTTTGTTTTTACCGAATTTCCCTATAAGGAAGAAGCTATTACGGTAGTAGTCAAGGTAAGACTTAAGCCTGTGATCATGATATTTTTTCGTTTTGAGGTCCCTTAAGCCAAAAACAGTGTTCGTTCAAATTCATATAAATCTATATAGGTGTCTTTTACACAACTGAAAAAACCTATGATTTTGATGAAATTTAGCATGGAGGTGTAAGACAGCGTTCTCCAGGTTTAGTCCGTAAACCAGGGTAATCGGACCATAGTAACGGGTTTTTATGGGGTTGCAAAAGGGTCAAAAATGAGTTTTTAGAAAATTTGTACCTTAATTTTCTAAATTCAACAATTTTAACCAAAACCATTGAAAAGAACACGAAAAAACAAACAATTTAGTATTTTGAATTTTTAGCCTAGTTTAGCATCTACGGAAAAAATTCATAAATATGTTTTCAATGTTATTCTTATGGGAAATCAACAAATCCTTCAATCTCACTTATTTATTGATATAACTTGATAAAATTTGGTATTTACATTCACTAGGTAGAGTGTAAATTAGCCTATATTTGCTTACAATAGGCATACCCATATGTCAGCAAACCTACAAACTCACCCCCATGGGGTTTATGGGGAAAATAATAAATACAAAATTTCATACAATTTAGCATGTACCTCTCTCTACTGAGGATAAATTATCGTCACTTACAACACAGCAACGTTGGTGAAAACCTTCATCTTCATTTTCATGGTGGAAAAATACAAAATGCTAAATTTAATTTTAAATTCGCTGAGTACGCAAGTCTGCTGCAACGTCGGTATTTATTAATAGGGCCTGTATTTTTTAGACCCTTTTGCCTGATCACTAATAATTAAACTGAACCCTTTAATAAGCGGTTGCACAGGCCTTGTTCCGTCTATGATCCAATGTATTTTGGTGATAGCTATCAGTTCAAGGAAGTCAATCTTTCGTCTAAAAACTGTTCACTGATTGAATAAAAGTAAAATAAACAATAGAAACTCATATTTTAATTGTCGTATATACCTTTTAAATTAGGCGGCACAATAAAAGAGTAATAGACCTACAAATTCCATATAAATAATTTTTTAATAAAAGCCATATTATTAGGATTAAATGAGAAATAGTTCTGTCGTACCAGTGTGGCTCGATAGTAGTAAGGTTTTGTCAGTGGTTTTGCAAAACATTTTTAGGACTTGTGTGTACAAATGGCGTTACTAGGATGTTCCTACTTGAATGGCGGAGAAGATGCATCAAAACACTACAAGTGGTAACATCCAAACAGAGAGTGATGGGGGCAGCAGGAATGAGTATGATTCTGACAAGTATGTGCATTTTTAGAAGAATCACCGTTGTGTTTGAGTTCTGTAGTATCTGAACTACGCTAATGACAAAATATGCTTTGTTTACGTTTTATTCCAATAATGAATGACAATTTTCTCTCGATTGGAATTAAACTAAATCAAAGAATAAACTTTAGTTTTAGTATTTTACAACTAAAATTTACACATTATTAAATTCTGTTTTTATATATTATACAAGAAGGCGGGAAAAGCAATGGTACATTTTAAATCACATTGTACATATGATAGTTTCAGAATGTTGAGGAATTCTTTGAGGACCCTAAATCAAGTTCGGACATTTCTTAGGTTTCCGAAAACGAGAATCTGGTTCAATTTAAATTTTTGTGATTGTTCGAAATAAGCACGTTATTGTTTCACGTACAAATTCTAGAGTATCATATTTTAAATCGATACTATTTTATTATTCCATTTATTTCCTAGGTAGACTAAATGAAAGTTTTTTATTGGATGACTAATAAATGTTGTTATTAAAAAAGAAAAATTACATTATATAATGTTTACAAACTTTTCTCTGAGGACAATAAATTTCAAGAATTTGTAATATTTTTAATGACAATTGTTTTGTCTATACAGGGTGTTTCAGAACTCCCTACCAATATTTTAGGGCATTGTTCCTGGGTTAAAAACATATCTAAATATCATATTTAAATTGTCCGGAAGTCTTAAATTACTCACACAGCCGCCATTTTGTTTTTTACACATAATAATTTTTATTTCCGTAACGGATGGTTGTATTCAGATCTTTATAAATCTTTATCATACCAATGTACATTCCCAAGAAAAAATTATTTTTTTCCATTGTTTATTTTCAAAATGGTGGTCATTTTAAATTTTCAAACTCAAATATCTCAAAATTGGTAAATTTTATAAAAATCTTACAAGACACAAAAAGTTGCCAAATTAAATTACCTAACCAATGGTGCCAAGTTTGTAAGGATCTAACAACATATAACGGAGTAATTGCGATTTTTCTTCATAAAAACGCGGATTTTGCATTGAATTTAATGCAAATAAGGCCATTTTAACAGCAAAATCAATGTTTTTATGAAGAAAAATCACAATAACTCCGTTATTTGTTGTCAAATCCTTACGAACTTGGCACCATCGGTTAGGTAATTTAATTTGGCAACTTTTTTGTGTCTTGTAAAATTTTTATTAAATTTAACGATTTTGAGATATTTGAGTTTGAAAATTTATAATGGCCGCCATTTTGGAAATATACAATAAAAAAATTCATTTTTTTCGTGGGAATGTACATTGGTATGATAAAGATTTATACCAAATATGATCTGAATACAACCATCCGTTACGGAAATAAAAATTATTATGTGTGAAAACAAAATGGCGGCTGTGTGAGTAACTTAAGACTTCCGGACAATTTAAATATGATATTTAGATATGTTTTTAACCCAGGAACAATGCCCTAAAATATTGGTTGGGAGTTTTAAAACACCTTGTATAATGTTATTCACTGCATTTTAATTTTGTACAAACGTTGATTATAAAATCGGCCATACATTTTGTTGATTGAACACTTGTAAAGAATATACATAAATAATTATAACACGTAATTTATTTTATTTACATTTTTAGTTAAAAATGATATTCTTCAAACCCAAGTATATTGTTTTGCACGTAGCCGATAACTTAGGAGTCTGCAGTACCTCCGTCATCTTGGATTTTTAATCCCATAATAACAATGGGAACATTAATTCAAAATGAATGTATATATGAATTAATGAATTAATTCATTTACATTTTTAATTAATGTGTACATTAATTTAACTTAGTATATTGCATTAATTAAAAACATTAATAATTATAGGTGTCTTTAACACAATATATCTTGATAATCTTGCATCGGATTCGCATGAAACTTAAATAAATATGTTCATCATCATGTTTTTGTGATTTATGTGACGTGGATAAATTGTTTTAATAAACCTCCTAAAATGGTTTAACATAATTTAAAAATTGTGTTTATGTATATTTATATTTTGTGTGTTATTCAAGTGGATAATTTTAAAATTAATTTTCTATCACGTCAAGTGAAATATACTATGGTGGTAAAATTTAAAATAACATCAAGTTTGAAATTTTCTTATTAAAAACAAACTAACAGTAATGTTTTTAATTTAACATTGTTCTTATGGGACAAAATACATTGGCATGGGACAAAATGCCGGAGGTACCGCAGACTCTTATGAATGCTGTATACAGTACCGTATGAGAGAACCGTATGTTTTAATAATTTAAATCCTGAAGTCAGCTTCTTGCCATTTAAATCAGCAAGTGAAGTTGATTTTTTTAGGCACTGTCTTCAACAGTGGAATTATTTTTTTTTATATATTTACGTTTTATAATTTATTTATTTAAAAGCCTAATTATCGAATTGTTTTGAAGTTATTGAATAAAACAGTTTTTAATATGCTATTTAAAACAATCCTCATGTTTCTAAGTTGCTAAGTTGCTAGAAACTAGTATGTTTAGAGTGGACCGAACTAAAAATCTCAATGTCGTTTTATACAAATACTATATTATTTTTAATTTGCACAAATCTCAAAATTAAACAAAAAAAAATCAATTTAATAATTATATTTAATGTAGAATTTTAAGCTTTCTGCTTTAACCATGAAAAATATTTTTTTAAATTTTGCCATATGGAAATTTTATTTTTTTATAATTCAATCTTCAGCGAAATACTTAGATAGGCCTACAACATCTTGGAAAAAGAAAATTTGGTTTTTGCTAGACATATTTTAGTTATACAGGGTGCGCAACTGCGCATGGTTACAAATTATTGGACACATTTTAAGATTAAATAAATAAATAACCAATCAACTTAGAAACATGAGGATTGTTTTAAATAGCATATTAAAAACTGTTTTATTCAATTACTTCAAAACAATTCGATAATTCCGCTTTTAAATAAATAAATTATAAAAAGTAAATATATAAAAAAATAATTCCACTGTTGAAGACAGTGCCTAAAAAATCAACTTTATTTGCTGATGGCAACTTTATTTGCTTTATGGCAAGAAGCTGACTTTAGGATTTAAATTATTAAAAACGATAAAAAATACAAAGTTTTCCTAAATGAATGGCGCAGTTTTGAATGTTACTATGCAAGGTAGAAAAATGTGGTCGGCACCTCTGAATTCGTCGGCTCAATTATTTTTATTGCTCTTTCCTTGGAAAGAGGAGTTTCATTGTTGTCCGTTAAATTGTGCAATAACTTCAAATTTTCTATTTTTATCTAGTAAATGTCAAACAAACATGAATAGGTAGAGTTGGTCCAATAGCTTGGCCTTCCATCAGATGCCCGGATTGACTCAAGGCGACTTTTCCTTTGGGGAAATGTGAAAACATCTTATACTCTCAGACGATCCATTATTTTGTTCATTTTAAGGAAACGTTTGATGGGAAACCATCATTGATTAAAAGAGACATGTTAAACAGCGCTCGGACCGAGATGGGCCATAGATTAGATGTCAGTGGATCTGACAAAATGGAGATGAATGGAAATGGACCGAGGTACACGCAGTTTGTAACAAATAAAGGCTAAACTCTTCTATATTAGCGGGTTTTATTCACTTTAACGTCATCTTACTTCCTTAAACAAAAATCACCAATATTTGCAAACCTTGGCAATGAATTTATTTTACACTCTTTCAATCAGTTAAATGTAAACACACGAGGTATTTTGTTTCGATAAGAGCAAAATCTCAAGAAGGATTTGGTTTACTGTGGCCAGTACTTAAAACATATACAATTATGATGTATTATCCTTCAAATGGATAGAAAATTAATACAAAGCTATACTATTTAAACTATACAGTTTTATAGTTTGCGGATCAATAACAAAAGTAAGTAAGTCTTGATTGTTGAATTGTTCAATACTAGGCCTATATAAAGAAACTTATAATTATGTAAAAACAGTTGTTAATTGAAAAAAATTAGCGACTTAAAAAGTAGATTTTATACATGTTTCGCACCATTTGCCTAGTTCTTCACTTGCCTTGAATTTAGCTGTATCCGTCGAGTATCGACGGGCAACGACTCGTATTTACTTTAATTATGAATATTTTCCTATGTTTTTCAACTTTTGCTGTTGTGTATCCACAACAAATAACGAATAGATGCGTTTTAAAACTACTTTACACGAATTTAAACAACGTTCTAAAAATAAATCACAAATTTCTGAGTAATTAAATACTGTATTGTTAATTTAAATGGAACCCCTTTATCGTTTGTTTGGTAATTATGGCAGTTGATGATTCAGTTGGAGATAATCAGATAATCAGTTCGAGTTGTAGGACCATGAAGTGCCGTTGTTAGGCGTAGTGATAACCCAGATTGTAGAAAGATAAGCATTCAAGCAGAAATTTGCATTACACAGACATTTATCACCGGGTTATAATCCACTAAGGACATGCGCAGCACAGGTTGGCGACAATGGCACGCCTACCTTCTCTGGCGGGTGTTTCCTTTTTAAATAAAGTTCCAGAAATGAAAATTCGGAATCAAAATTCAAATCTAAATTAAGATGCTGTTTAGCGTCGTCCGTGTTCTACTCGGTGGACGAGTTCATGAACCACAACTCAGGGGAGACATCGGCTTGCGTCCTTTTATTAATTTTCAATGGTAATCTCTGGCTGGTACTTTTTCAATTATATATGTGTTTTACATTATGAGTGTGTTTTTTTCTTTATGTATGTTGACGCATGCTATGCAAACTTGTATTGTCCTACAGCAATAAAGAATTTATTTATTTATTTATTTACTAAGAGGATTCCAGGATTCCATAGTGATAAGCTGTTGTCGTCGAAAACAACTTTTTCCTACCAACATAATTACAACAGATTAAATGTTTTATTGTATAAAAAATGTAATTTAGATTATTTTATTTGTTTCTGTTGGGACACATTGTTAACTATCAAACATAACCTCAAACTAAAAAACAAGCAATTACCATTGAGTAAGGACGTTATAGAAATAACGTCCTTATTTACTCAATGCAATTATTAAACGACAACAATGACCAACAGCTGTTGCATGTTTTGTAATAACAGCTGACTTAAAATTGCTGTTTGATTAAGAGTGCGGTAAAGAACATTGCAGCTCTAAAGCGGAAAAGAAACGGAAACCGGAAATGAACTGTTTTGCGTAGGGTTTACAGGTGTGGCAATGCCATTATTTCCATACAGTGGTAGGAAATAGCTATTTGTGTATTAAGACTAAGAGTGTAACGAACGTCATTGCCACGCGAGAATTGTAGATGGCCATCTAATAGGTGTCACTATTATTTAATTAAATATTAATTAATTTTCAATAATTAAAATTTTAAAGTAATTCATTAATTTAAATCCCAGTACTTCAAATTATATAAGCATTTTGTTCACAAAATGTTAATGATAATAACGTGTTACGTTGTGTTACTTTAATATCGTGTTCAGTAGATTAACGTTAAATGGGGGGCAATTTGATGTGGTGCTCGTCAGCTGACGCTTCGTCATGATGACTTTATAAAGGAATTCATAGCCATGTGACCTATGGCATAGCTATGTGGGGTCATGCGTCTTCCACCTACGACATACTCCTTATGCAGAAGAAGGCCGTAAGAGTAATTACATCCTCGGCATACAACGACCATTGCCGGCCTCTCTTCAAGGAGCTTGGTATCCTGACTGTCTACAGCCAATATGTCTTAAGCAGCCTGTTACTCCTTAAGGAAAACCTACACCTATTCGAAAAGAGGGAGAACCAGCATAAATACGGAACCCGGAAGGCACAAGACCTAGACTTGCCACGGTGTAGGTTGAGTCACTCCCTAAAGAGCTACCCTCGCGCCGCTATAAAACTTTTTAACACCCTACCCAAAAGAGTGCGAGATCTTGACAACACCCACTTTAGGACAGTGCTGCATAACCATCTGGTTGACAGACCTCTATATTCACTGGAGGAGCTCAAGGACGAGCCTCTTATAACTAACTAGAGAAAATCGAGAAAGCCACGCCACAGCCAAAGTGCAAAGTGTCCTTTTTTATGTGAAATACTGTTTGTAGTTTAAGTTTGTAAATATTAGTTTAGTTTAATAATCATTTGACGCAATCTATCCGACTTTGTCGGTCAGAGATGAAGGAAACAAGTATCAAGTAAGTATCAAGTATCATTCCTCCTAAAAGGCTCTACAAAATGCACAGATATAAACGTTATTCAGGAACCAACTTTATTTTTTGTCTTACAAATTATTAGGGAGCAACTGCTTGTATCCTTGACCTCTCCCCCCCCCCGCATATTACGCCTATTTAATCTACAGAGTTCGGAGAAATCGAGTCAGCGACCAGAAGTATTGTTTTGTACACATCAGGTTCAACTGGTTCCGCATGCAGAACTCTAAACTGCTGATGAAATAAACAATTGTCAGCACTCAGAACAGCAACAAATACTAGAAATACGATCCAAAATTCCATTCGCTGTCCTAAACGCCAGCCTTTCAGACCACATACCACCATGAACGCTGCGCATATCCTCCTAGCTCTGTCGTTGGTAAGTTTATAACCTAAAATTATGTAAAGAGTTTTAAGTTAGCGCGACGAAAAGATTTATTCGGATTTAAAATGTATAAAAATATGCAATTAAACACACAAAATAACTCTCGAAAATTTTAGAGTGGCTCTAAGATAAAATTAGCTATCATTAAACGAACCAAATACTGAGGTTAAATCCTTTTATTTGTTGTATGGTTAGAAATTAAAATGCACATGTTAAAAGTGTGTCAAAACAAAGCAATTTACTGTGTAACTCAAAAAGCCAAATACTATATTAACAAAATAAATTAAATTTTAATGAATTATGTAATTTTCATATATAGAGTTATAATTCTGACCATTGAGTTCACTTTGTGTTACACCCAGTATCTAATTCGCATTTTACTTGTTATGACCTATATTTTAATGATAATTTCAACACATCAACTTTTAATTAAAATATATGAACTCCCCAGTATTTTAAAAATTGAAACTAGAACGTTGTGGAGGATCCCAAGATTCGATTAAGATTTCCTTGTATGATTTTACTTTTTAGTCTAATAACTTAATTTTGTTGGTTATAAAATTATATGAAACATTAACAAATTGAACTTAACCTGTATTGTTTCACACATTACAATTACAGTCACAGTAATAATTACTGTCCCATTGTTATTATATTCGCGAAATAAAATACATATAAATACAATATTATGAATACAATATTATATACAAGGTTATAGACCTACTGTTGCCTTGTTAATAGATTGATAAAATCATTTTAGTGCTGTTCATATTTTGTCAGTGGGTTTCTTCTTTTGAACTATTTAAGTTACTTTAATGTTAAACTGTATTATAATTAATTACTGTTCGATAATTCCATAACATAATTCCATGTTAGGATACACTGTATATCCTAACATTATAATGTTTAATTTATAGCTATTATTTAAAGAAATATATTTTATATATTCAGGAACAGTCAATTGTCTAGATGGTTGAAACTTTACCAATTTGATTTAAGTCTACAATGATTTGGTTTAAAAGTCAAGTATAGCCTATTTAGTATACTCAAAAATGATGAGGCAAACTCCGGCTTAAAAACATCGTGAGTAAAAAGTTTAGTGAGAGGAAAATGTTAATGGGATCAAAGAATTTTATGACAAAAGAGATAATATGTCTCCTTCGGAAAGGTCTTATTCTATGGGGCACATAAATTTATACATATTATACTTTTCATCTCTAGGCCACAGGTTTGTCAGTTAGTTAATTAATTGTGTCATAAAATTGTATTCATTTACCCGGTTTTACCAATCAATAAAAGAAATAGCAATTTTGTATTAAGAAATACAGTGCTAATATGATCGGGAAAATTGTCGCCCTCGCCTATAGGCCTATCCGGTTCCAACGCAAATAAAATCTACCATGGAAATATATTTTAATTTTACCTGTGAAATACACACAACATTTTCCTCCACCCTAAATCAGCAGAAAAAATTATGAGCACAAAATATCCATAACTATCCATTGTGTTGGTTATTTAACATGGAAAGTCGAAATATCAGCTGTTGCCTGCTGTTAATCAGCTGAATTTTTATCCGCTTTCGATACAGAGTTGCCAGTTTTCGCTGCCCTGTGTTGCCAGATTGTCAATGTTATTCTTATGGATTTTGTCTCCATAGAGAGGCAAAGTAACACTTTACCCCCTATTGCCAAAGTGACTTTACACAGCAATTGGGGGAAAGGAATTTGCAATTTACTCTAGTTTTTGGCAGTCCACTGAGTTCGCTGTTTCATTGCAGGTGTGGGCGGTAACAGGGTTTCCAGCTCCCAAGGAGGAAGCCAACGAGCTGGACGATGAGGACGCAGCTCTGGCGGAGTTGGCGCGGAAACTCCGCCCTCTGGAGTCTCTGGAGTCGAAGCAGCGACGGCTGGAGGAGCTGGAGTCCAGACAGAGGCTGCGCAACTCCCTGGAGTCCAGCCACCGCTCGCTGGACACGGTCGAGCCCCACGGGTGCAGCGGCGGATGCGCCAGTGGGATGGCCCGCTCCAAGGTGCGTCTCGGCGATTTGTATCCGTGGAAACCCCACACTTGCAAAGGAAATTAATGTTTAAGAGAGTATTTGATTTTTTAAATGAACTCTTTTTATTGTTTCGAGAAAGGTGTTTTCAACGATATAATACAGAGTGGAATATTCAATAACTTGTGTTGTCCAGAAAATAAAGAACGGTTGCAATTCAGGTTCGTCGCTACCCCCAACACTGCGGCTCTGTGTGCTTCAGTTAGCTATATCCATCATTTCAAAGTTTCATTAGTACTGTGCGATCACCCGTTTTTGCGCTGAAACATTTCAAAATGGTGCCAATTAAAACTACCTCATAATGCGAAGTGAGATGTAAATAAATAAATATAAATAAATTCTTTATTGCAGTCGACAATTTACATTGCATTGCAAAGGTCAATAATTATACAAAGAAATATAAAATTTTCATTGGTCTTGATGCTAAGTACACCAGTGCCAAATTTTTTTCGCGTAAACTCCTAGAATTTAAGTATCCCAGCGGCTCATCATGAACTCATCAACAGAGTACAGAACTTTAGACACCAAGAGGCGTTTCAGTCGAGTTTTAAATTGATTTTGATTTTGAGATTGCTTGATACCCTCAGGGAGCTTATTTAGAAATCTGACTCCAGCCTGTGACGGTAAATGCTCAAACGCCACAGTTCTGTGGTGGCTGAGTCGATAATTGTCCCTGCCCCTAGTATTGTACTGGTGCAACTGACTGCCCTGTACAAGTGAGCATTTATACCTGCAGTACAGTGTTACCTCCAGGACATAGAGGCTGGGCAATGTAAGCAGTCCAAGCTCCCTGAAGGCGTTCCTGCAAGATTCTCTTGGTTGCAATTTGCATATGATTCTAATTGCCTTTTTTTGCAATCTGAAGACTCTATCTAGCCTCAATTTAGCACAACTACCCCAGAGCCTTATTCCATAGGAAAAGTGGGGGTAGATTAGGCCAAAATAGGCCATTAATAGCACGTCCTTGGAACAAAATTTTGCAAGGTTACGTAAGGCATAAATACCTGTAGTAACCCTGGCACAAATATGGTCGACGTGCTGTTCCCACGTCAGCCCTATATCCAGGTGCATTCCTAGGAACTTAGCGGAATCAGTTTCCTCTAGGAGGTCATCATCCACCATGACAGCAGGCGGCAGGTCTTGTTCCTGCTGTCGGAGGCAAAATGAAATGACGTTTGATTTAGAATTGTTTGCTTTCAGATTGATTTCCAAAAAATTTTGAATGCATGAATTGACATCAATGAACGATTTTACTTCCAGTTCTTGTTTTATTGGGGCTTTTACGCAGATGGTCGTGTCATCTGCGTACTGGATCACGTCTCCATTCTGGATCGATGAACCAACGTTATTAACATAAAGCAAAAACAGAACTGGTCCCAAAATAGATCCTTGCGGAACTCCGTGGGCCATCTTTACTTTTTGAGACGTTTTATTTTCAACTTGGACACATTGGACTCTGTTATCCAAGTAAGAAGTGATCCACTTGAGTGGCACTCCTCGAATGCCGTAATATGTAATAATGTGTAATAATGTAATAATAAACAGGTGCCGTAATAATGTGGTACCTGTTTTTGGGATTAAGGGTTTAATCCACATCAACTCTATGCCATAAGGGGAAACAATAAAGTCAGATGCTTTTATTTAAAACCCCTTCATTTCAAAAGTTGTATTTTAATGTAGGTGAATGATCTGGAGGCTGAGTATGTGAGAGATCTGAAGCCCAGGCCGATCTTCGGGTTACTCAACGAGATCCTGGAGACGGCGCGGTACGGGTACAAAGTCGACCGACCGCGGCCCCACCTCATCTTCTAGACGTTCAGACTGGTGAGTGAGCATAATTGCGTCCACAATTTCCGGTTGCAACACTCATTGCAAGTGCTGAAAACAGATTTAATAACCTTTAAGATATGCAGTGTCATCATTCGCAGCAACATAGGATAATACCCCCGTCGCAGCAGACCTGCGTACTCAGCGAATTTCCAAATTAGTAATATTAATTTTGACCAGCTAAACTTGTAAACAAAATTTCATCACGTGCTCATAAATAGGGAAATATTTTAAATGTCTATTCTCCTTAAGATAAATATAGGGAAAGAGTATCCAGGTATGCCATGGGGGACACTAAAAGTAGGTTTTTAGCATAGAAAAAATTTATTTCGACCATATAAAGCCAAATAGTAAGTTTCGTCAATATCTGTCCATAAATAAAAGAGTTTGCCTATTCTCCATATGATTAACATGGGAAAAGAGTATGCAGGTTTGGTGCCATGATAAGTACAAATACCCCCCGTCGCAGCAGACCTGCGTACTCAGCGAATTTCCAAATTAGTAATATTAATTTTGACCAGAAGAACTTGTAAGCAAAATTTGATTACGTGCTCATAAATAGGAAAATATAGTCTATTCTCCTAATGATACATATAGGGAAAGAGTATGCAGGTATGCTGCCATGGGGAACACTAAAAGTAGATTTTAAGCATAAAAAAAATTTTATTTTTGGACCATATAAAGCCATATACCAAGTTTCATCAATATCTATCCATAATTAAAAGAGTTTGCCCATTCTCCATATGATTAACATGGGAAAAGAATATGCAGGTTTGCTGCCATGATAAGTACAAAAACACTAAAAGTAGATTTTAAGCATAAAAAAAATTATTTTTGGACCATATAAAGCCATATACTAAGTTTCATCAATATCTATCCATAATTAAAAGAGTTTGCCTATTCTCCATATGATTAACATGGGAAAATAATATGCAGGTTTGCTGCCATGATAAGTACAAAAACCAAGATTTTTTACCATAAATGGATGAATCTCAACCAAATGAACCTGAATACCAAGTTTCGTCCAAAAATATTACATTAATAAGTGAAATATTAACACATCCAATTCTCCATAAGATTAACATTGGAGAACCAAAATACAATGTACTGTCTTTAGATTGTTTAATATCTCGGTAACCAATGGAGATAGAGAAAAGCTTCAGGATACTAAATTATGTGTTTTTTCAGCTAAATCCAATGGTCCAAATACAAATTTAAAAACAATTATATATGAAAAATGCAAAAAACCCATTTTTTGAGTACAAAGCCCCCCAAAACTACCCCTTCTGGTAGGTCGATATGTCTGGTTTACGAACACATCCGAATAAACGTAGGATTACACATTTCTACACATTTGGTGTCGATCGGACCGTTTTTACGAGAGTTATCGTGTCTAGGGACACATACATATATATATATATATATATATATATATATATATATATATATATATATATATATATATATATACATATATATATACATATATACATATATATATAAAAATTTTAATGACTATTATTTTTGGTCTCTGGGCACCTAAAAACGAAAAAGTAACATGGTCCCGGGCTTAGGTCTTACCATGAGACCTACGGTAATAGCTTATTCCCTATGGGAAATTCGCTAATACGAGATTATTATTGTTAAGCACGTTCTTCAAAATTTTCAAATTGTATAATACCCTATGTGGAAATAGCTATAATAAATTCATTAGAAATTCTTAAGCACTTACAAAGAATGTTGTAATTCGAGAATTTGGAAAAATGTTTTTTTAATAGTCTTATAATAATTTATATAGTCTGTGGCAGCTGGTAGCACTGAATGTTTTAAAAGTTTCTGACAACTTTTGGCAAAGCATTATAAAAATAAGGTAATAGACATGTCGACCATTTATGGTAAGCTGGCACCCATCAAAAACTTAGAAACACTCGAAGTTGCTTGACCTATGTTCTCACATTAAATCTCGATCTTTTGAGGATCTAATTAACTATTGTAACTAAAACAGGAGTTGTAATGGAACAATTAGTTGATGTGTGGATTGAGTAGTTTATATTATAGGCTTAGTACTACTTTCGTCAAATTCCGAGCTCTCATTGGTTTAGCACCTGTATCAATGCAACGGTTTTAAATTTCGTTTACCTCTCTATGATAGCAGGCTATTTGTAATATCATTATCGGTAAACGGTCGTAAATAAAAACGTCAAAAATATCTTCGCACATCGGTCCCAAGATAGAATATCTTAACCAGCAATCTTTATCTACTGATAACGCCGATAGCTGGGAAGCCCCGGCACGGGCAGAGTCCAGGGGCCGGTGACTCATGTATTGTACTGCGACGCGTATTTACGCCGTGACTCGGTCCCCACCGTCCACCGTCAGTAGCACTGCAGACTCTCTACAGAACACCATCATGGCCACCAAACTCGCTCTCCTCTGCCTCGTCGCTCTGCTGGTCGCGGTAAGCCCAACTGTCCGATATTCATTTCATAAAACTCTCCCTATTGGAATTCAAACGGTATTAATTTCAAATTAATAACTCTAAAAATCCAATATGAGTTTACTTTTGGGGGTCTTTTGATAAGTGTTTGATATTCATTCAATTATACATTTTTTATTGGAAAGTATTAAAATATTCCTGAGAGTTCCCTATTTTAAAAATGTGGTTTAATTTAGATTATTGAATAATAACCATTCTATTTATGTTTTGCCTTTTGTTTGTTTTTCAAAATATTATGCCAAAAATATAATTTGATTATAATTATGTTCATTTTCCATTATAAATTGACGAATCAATCAAATTACAGGTTTTAATGTTTTAAAATTTTGTCGACAAACATAATTTTAGTAGATTTAAAAACTCTTTTTATTTAATAGAAAAAATTTGCTCTCTAATGTCAGTTAGGAAATAAATATATAATAACTTGATGGAACTTAGTTTGATATGCATTCAGGCCACGTAGATCATATTTTTTTAGTATTAAGTTACGCACAATCATCTGCCCATGTAGTACTACGTATGTCACAAAATTTGCTTAATTTACATTATTATGTAGAATGTTTTTGATTTATTTAAGGATACTTATCTTGGTAAATTGGAATAAATAAACTAATTTCATTTAATTGCTTATAATAGCTGGATATAACAATTTGTATTCTTGATACACCTATGGAAAGATCACGTACACAAATTCATTCACGTGTTCTTTCGGTTTTTTATGTTCGTCAAAAGTCTGGAACTGGTCCATATTAAATGTAAAATTATTGTTTTCAATGTACGCACTATTAAACTGATTTTATTTCTTTATAATCTTATAATTTATTGCAATATAAAATAATAATAATAGCAAAGATAATCGTTGGTTTTCTTCTACCTGTTACCGCAGTAACATTGGTTGGGAATAAATTACAAAAAGAAAAAAAATTAATGATATTTAATGTGTTTAAAATATTTTTTAGGGTGGGAGTTAGCTTAGGGATAACAAGTAATAATTAATAAAAACTAAAAAAAAAAACATGAAAAAGTATAGCGATGTTCCCCAACTACACATACATTTTAAGAATCTTTTAAATAAGGAAAACCGAAACTACAAATTGTTTACTTATCAAATTAGTGTATTTTATCTAAAGTAACTTCCCAAACGCTGCCTGTTGTAATATTGCTGCTAAACACTTGTATTTTTTAAATACTGTAGTTAAAAATAGTTAAAATGATTTCTTGTTTGTGATACGAAATCTGGGTTAGTTGGCTATACCTTCGTTGGTCAGACTTGTTTCTTGACGCTACGATAACTATTTAGATGGGGAGTTTTAAATTATCAATTTTTATTAATACATTAAGCTTATTCTAAATAAGACAACTCATGTCGAACATGACCTGGGATGTATGAGGCGCTTTACGGGAGTTTTTCTTATAGGAATTTTTGTTGCTCGATGTCTTGTCAAGACTAGACAATTAATTGGCAAAACTTAAATATCAAATTTTTGTCCGTATTCAAACCCTTGGGGCTTTATATAAGATCAATAACGTGACTAAACAAAATGAAACCAATGTAACGAAAATGAGTTGTTGTGAGGCTCAGGAACTATTAGGCCTATATGCGTGTTGAGTAAGATGAAGTTATATTTTAATGTTCAAGTATATTTTTATTAATATCTAACCATGAAATTAAAAGATTACCTGTATCAATCAATGATATTAAAAAAGAATAGTTATCCTAACCTTAAGGTGTTAAAAAAAGCGAATTCCGTATACCGACGATCTTGGACAAAGCCTAAGGTTAATCTTGTAACGTCAGTATGTTCCCGTAAAGGAGATGGATGAATATATTTGAGTTTTTCATATGATTTATTTACTTCTTAGTACTTTATTATGTTAACGTAAATACGATTTACCACAGCGAGGGCGGAATTGCTGCGTTTTGGTTGGGGCGGTGAGGGGGACGATTTCTAGGACGGATGATATGACTGACATGATTGTTTTGGGGGATTGACTCACCTTCTTTCCAATGTGTGATAGCCGTAGCAAAAGAAGGTGGCATCAAGTTTTATTATTTTTCACTGTTTTTTTTTTAATTATTATTTTTATAATGTTGGAGACTTTTTCAGATTATTGAAGGGAGGGGCCGACTATAAGTTTAAAATTAGGCCTAAGTCCATGTAATTATTGTACATTACCAAACTCATTATATTATAAGTATTTATGCAAATAGATGACTCCTACAGTTCTACTAGTCTACGCCTCTTAAAATTGGCCATTTCCGAGTGAATTTTTTCACCTGCGTGGTGCGTTTGAGGACCACGGTCCTCAGGTGCTTGGTGGGTCTGGATATGGGTTCTGCCGCAGCGAGTGCATGGGAAAGGAATCGGTCAACTCTTTGCTAAAATGTGGAGAGGCAGGTCAGGACCATAAAACTGGTGCCAAACCTGGTCACAGCTTCCTCTGTAGTTGGAGGGTGCATCCGCGGCAGTCCGGGCCGTGCCGCTTTTTGGAAAAGGCTGAACAAACCGAGCGACAACCACCGAAAAAGCTAAGGCTTTTGAAAGAAGACTATGAAATAACCTTGTCTCTTAGAACCGGAAAAGCCTAATCCTGGCGATATAAAACATGGGGCTCTCCCCCAAGCAATGTGACAAACTCGGAATAAAGCCTTGGAAAGGTGTAGATGGCGTTTTGTGAGCATGGCACAGGCGAATCCCACACAAAATGGATTTAGTAAAAAATTCCCACCTCATTCTCAAATAAGAAACCCATGACAGTTCAGACCATGAGGGTTATAGTATAATACCGTATCTAATTTTTTTCACCTCTATGCTGTATAATAGGCCTACAATGCTTAGTAAATCACAGATAAGTACTTCTCTGTGGTGCAAATAATTATTGCATGAAATTGCAACCTCCACTCACCCTTTAGGTACCAGATGTATTGTTTTCAAAGTAACCATACAAATTAACTCACACCCCATTTTTTAAACCAACATCCATGAAAGCTGAAGGTTAAACATAGAAAAGTTTATAGAGCTGTCGGTTTTTTCAAGAATGCTGTAATTTGGACAGCTAATTTGTGATTTGCTCTTCCGTTCAGTTGTTTAGTGAGTGTTTTGTTGTTAGTCAATTGCTCTGTTTATTCATTCATGCACTGCCGCATCGCCACAGGAAATGTGGACTCGAGTGACGCGTTCATTTTGTCAATTTGACTCGCAAATGCGCCACCGATGTTCCCGTTTCACTTCCGCGAAAAATTTCGACCAGCGGAATCGACAGTTAGTTGATGAAATGTCGTTACGGTACGACAGGATGGGCACAGAAAAATTATGTGTAAATTTAATTTCAGTTTTTTATCTTCACAACAATATTCATTTATAATTTGCATTTAAAGTTCCACACCAATGATAATTATTTAAACGAATAGTAACTGAACATAGGCATAGGCCTACATTTAAAATAATTTATTCTATTTATAACAAAAAAAATTCCGAAGTATATAACATTACGCGTTGAACTTGGTAGCCTAATCTAACAAAGAAAGTATAATACTAAATAAACAATTTAAAAATAGATTATTACGTTGCCTTCAGTTTAATTGTCTATAAATCACAAAGACCTATTTTTGTGGTAAAAATTAAATTTAGGCCCTAACTGGTTTTGCTATAGACAAACATACAAAAAACAGTTGGTTGCACGAGACGTGAGACAGCCCGCTAGAATTTGTGCTGAATATGGGCTGGTTGGTTCTATACCTCGTGCCCATGGCGTGGATTTATCATAATAATATACAGTTAAATCATTATTAAGGTCTTAATTTCAAATTTAGGCCGTTAAACTGCCCATGTATAGCACAAAACCTGGCGGGATGTCTCACGTCTTGTGAAACCAACTGTAAAGCCTACACTCCAACACAAGTCACGAAACTTTTTTGTAGTCTTCATCTATCGCTATTATCTTGTGCAATAATATTTATTGCTCTTCATAAAAGTTGTCAAGTGTATATTAAGTTACTGTTGAGGTAGGCGAAGAAAATATCGATTAAGCAAGTCCAGTATGGTAAAGAGTATATTTTTTATATAAGTTACATTAATTAGTTTTCTTTCACACGATGATGAATGCAGTATATAAATTTTGTTAAGATTTTCCTTTTCTATACAGTGTTATGTATACAGGGTGGAAAAAAGTCTGGAAATTATGTAATTTTTTAAAAATTATTTAAGTTATAAAACTTTGCAAATTGATTTTGAGTGACACAGTCTACTTCCTAAAGTACCTATTGTCCTTGGACCTCCAGGGACGGTCAGGGGACGGTCAGCTAGGAGTCAGAAGAAAATCTTAAATGTAAGCATAGGTCAATATTTGCATCAAATTAAAGGTCTCTAAGAATAGACCCGACTTCAAAAGGATGACCGAGTCAAAAATGGCATTCCATCAAACTTTGCATTTGTATCATATTGCTGAAAACAAAACAAAAATGCAATAACTCCCGATACACTCGACATTTGGAGGTCGAGTTTGCGGCAAATTGTTCAGAATGCAAAGCCCTTTAAAATTATGTATGATATTATGACGTCGGCCAATGCAGTTTCCTTCACGACTTCCACTAGGGACGTCCCTCAAGGAAGTCTTAGGAAAAACTTCATTGGCCTATGTCATATGATACATAATTTTAAAGGGTTTTGCATTCTAAGTAATTTACCACAAACCTGGCCTCAAAAGGTTCAGTGTATCGGGAGTTATTGCATTTTTGTTTTCATCAACAATTTATGCTAAGTTTGATCGCCTGTCATTTTTGACTCGGTCATTCTTTTGAGGTCGGGTTTGTGGCTTTGTTCTCTATTCGTAGAGACCTTAAATTTGTTGTACATATTAACCTATGCTAACATTTAAGATTTTCTTCTGACTCCTTGGGGTCCGTCCCCATTTGGAGGTCCAAGGACAATAACTACTTTAGAAAGTAGACTTTGTCACTCAAAATCAATTTGCAAAGTTTTAGTTTTATTACTTAAATACTTTTAAAGTTATTATATCGTTTCCAGACTTTTTTCCACCCTGTATAGGCCGAATACAGGGCTATTAAAAAAGAATGGTGCAAAACTAAACGGTTGGTACGTCTGTTTCTGTGATTTCAAACAGCTGATTGTTACAGCAATGGAAAAAGCGTGTTTATGTACATTGGTTTTGACAAGGTTATGTTATGTATCAGTTGCTGTTGTTTTTTATATAAAAAAAGTGCGTGAGTTTTCAAATCATAGGTGCCAGACCATTGGATTGGACTCCCTGGAAATGAAAACAGTCCTTTGATGCACTGACAATCAATATCGCCTGACTTAACGCCATGTGATTTTTTTCTTGTGGGGGTTTATCAAAGACAAAGTGTACTGCCCTCCTATGCCCCAAACCCTGCAAGAATTGAGATATCGAATAACAGAAGCTGTGCAGTCCATAACCCAGTAAATGCTACAGAATGTCTGGGCTGAGTTGGAATTTCGCCTGGATATTTGCAGACTTCCTAATGCATCTCACATCGAGCATTTGTAATGCATACTTTAATGTAAATTAAAACTTTTTAATATAAGAAACAGTTTTATTTTGTTTTTACGATTTTGCAACTCGGAGTATACAAATTAATTGACCTTACTTTTGCACCATTCTTTTTAAATAATCCTGTATTTATCGTTTTCAAGCCGTATATGCCGCATAACCCAGAGATTGGTGAAAGCGCAAACTCCTCATTATGTCATTACACTGATGTTTGATGACACAGTTTGTCAGTGATCGGGCAGGTTTGTCGGTAAGTTTTAGGTCAAGCAATTGTCAGCTCTTCGCGAATAACCCGCGTCCGCAGTTGCGCAAATGGTAGCCATTGTAGTTACTCAGCAGGTTACGAAACATTTGGCACACTTTTATTGCTGTCGCAGCGTCGCGCCGCCTCACCCCTCGCTTGGGAAAAATTTCGGAATTCTTTCGAGCCAATGACAAAAGTTTTTAAAATGTCTATTAAAAAATTACTCCCGTCAATAAACCGTTACTTCCCTCTGTTTATCTACAAAATTTAATGTAGATTTAAGCAATACAGTCTTAATTATATTAAAAATTTGATACGGAACATTATACTATACAATGAGGCCTATTAATGGTGGTTGTTATGGCTTTTTTGGTTGCACATTGATCTAAAAAATGTTTCCTTGAGAAATTTAAGTATTTTTTATGAAATAATATTTAAACAGGTCTCTATGCTAGGAAAAATGAGATGGCATCAAGATCCTAAAGCAAAATTCGAGAAATATATTATTGGTACCCTTGTAATGTAGTTTTAAATAGTAATAAAAAATAAAAATAAACAATTACTGGAGAAGTTGACAATGGTCAAAAGTATCACCTATGCTTTCAAAAGTTTGTGACCTGTTTTTTGTATGTAGCCAGTTAGTATACATACACTACAATAACAATGCTTTATACATTTTAAAATCAGTAGTTGATCATTTGGATGAATAAGAAATACAAGAGACAAAGAAAACGAAGAAAACCATTACATGCAGTTTTTTTATTCATTTAAATATCAAAAACTAGTTATTAAGTAGAAGTAAACAAAAGTACGTGATACAGCTTAAAAACGTTCCTCACCAAATGTTTACCAGAGTGCAGCATCATTAAATTAAAAATAAATTAAAAGCCGCGCGAATGAAGCGAATAACCGTTTCTTGTGGTGATCGTATTTTTAGCGTATACGACTTAAGAACAGTTTATGAAAGAAACGCACGGTATTGAAAGTATCTCCTTTTAAAACCAACAGATCCTAACAATTGCTTACTAGCAGGAAACGACGCACTGTGGTCGGTCAATGAAATGTTAGGCCTAAGACGCGTGTTTGGAGAGGTCATCGAGACACTCATTCAATTGAGGTCACAAGAAGGTCTCGTCCCGTGGGTTGTTGAGGAAATGCTTGACGAAACGCTCAATTGAACCAATTGCCCTTGTGTTTCCTCGTTTTTACGTTGATGCTATTGTGTGTTACGTTCGCCTTGCCCCCCCCCCCCCTCCTCCCACCAATCAACCTCCCCAAGCGACAAACAATGCAGAACCCTAATTACTGCGGCTGCAGAACCCCATCAACCGTTAAACCAATCAGGATTCTTATGTAAATCTAATCAACTGAACGGTTCATCAATCTTACTATTGTTTAGCCTATCAGTGTGATTGAGTACATTTAATCAGTCAACTAACATGTTTTACAGATTTACTTTTTCAATTTATGACGGGGTGAGCATGAATTTATAGTAAAACTAGATTAAAATGCTAATCTAACCAACAACCCATGCTCACTCCACCTGTCATTCAACCATACAAATACTGCCCTCGTCTAATTGCCACAAAATGAATGACTGATGAATGACAAAATTAAATATGATTCATTTAGCATATAAATCATATAACGCGAAGGGGTTATATTTTAACTGTATATGTTAGGCTATACGGCTTTTATAGCAGCCATCCAGAAGCCATATCTTATCATGTGTCTAATCATCATCATGGTTATCGTGTGTTGCCAAATTTTATCTGTTTTTAATAAACAATTTTCTCTTTGTTGACCTGACGATTAACGATCCCCTCTGCAATACCAAAATTCAATAAAAAAATCTTGCTTAGTTATTATATTGTATTAAAATGGCTTTAACATTTTAACTTAGGTCTTACGGAGTTAAAATCGATAGAAAAGAATTTCTTATATCAGCTGACTCAACTATCAATGTACGAAGCACTTCCAGTTTCCATTTTGGAAAGTTCCTGAGTTAGTGGATAATATAATAAAATCATTTATCAGTTTAAATTGTATTTAATACTGGTGGTTATGACTGTTTGGGCAAAAAGATTCAAGTAAAATGATAAAACAATCCAGCAACTTGTAGAATTCAAATTTAATGGTAAAAAATATTAGCACTGGTAACAATGATGAAATTGACCGTGGAAGTAAAATCCATGCGTTCACAGTTCCTACATGTGGTTCAACACATTTATGCCAGGGCTTAGTTAAAACATTTTGAAAGATGAGTAAGCGAGGCGAAACTGGCGATAGAGGCGACTGAGTAGGGATTGAAAAAATTTATAAGTATTATTACTTTTTTCGTATTAGTTTTTCAAAAGTAACTGGTGCATAGAGCAGCTGTGACACCGACACTAATATCTCTCTGCCAAATGCTATTGTCGTTTTATTTGTGCACAAAACCGGTTTTTTAAAATTCTGCTTCTCTTTTAATACTGACGACTCACATTATTTACAGTATAAATTACATTGGGGTTTTAAGCATAACTAGTATACGTGTTGCTCGAAATCGAGCAATTTATTTTAATACGGTAAAAAATGTTGCTTTAGCTCTAAATCAATGATATCCGACCAATCCAATATTGTGAATATCTGTAATTACAAAAAAACTACACGTATTTACAGCTAATTATTAACATATGTTTAAAATGTTTTATTCAATCTCAATGTAATTTAAATGGGAAATTTTTAGATTACAATGGTGGATAGAGCCTTTATTCTCATCAGTTTTGGCCGAAACAACTACAGACCAAGCCCTATCCAATGACACCAAAAACTTGAAAATCGGTTGAACATTGTAGGAGGAGTTTTCAAGACAAAAAAACCCTTAGCGTATTAAATAAGTATAGATATGTGATTAAACGAGACATCATCATAGTTTTCCTAATATAGATTTTTTCTAACGAGAGACTGCCTGCCGTCTGCGTAGACGATTGGGTGGATGCGTATTTCTGTCCAGACAGGATTTATCCAGGAGTAAAAATGTTTTGAGTTTTAGTTTTTATTATTTTTAATGTAATGTTTTAATAGCCTAAGTTCTTAAGTCCCTTTGTTGCTAAAGAACATTTCTTTAAACAAGTAAAAATTGTAATCAATATTATAAATTAATTTGGAATATATGGCGTTTCAATTTGTCTCTCTTAAGTTTTTTTTTAATAATTAATTTGGTCTACATTTTGTATTCTAAACATCAGTCAAAACTGCATTAAATTAAATTAAACATTCAATGGTTATTCTAAAAACTCATACCTTACTGCTATTAAATATCTGCCCTGCTAGGCGTCCTCATACAGTATTGTATTAATTGTACCTCATAGTGTATTCAGAAACCAAACATCAGATATTAGGTTTATATAACTAATATTTCTCTGCAACTAATACTAAAGTAACTAATGTTGCCAGATATCTAATTGTCACATCCCTACGAGTGAGCGGAGCAAACGAGTTCGTCTTGAAAAGAACATTTGTTTTTGTCTGGCCCTTCCTTGGCATTATAGCGAATTTTGTGACTGATATATTATTACTCAAAGTGTTGTTTAATTTTACCGAGTAAATGATTGGCCACCAGATAGTGTGTAGTAAATAATGGTGGTATGATTATGTTTCTTCTCATGTACATATTGACATTGTTTGTGCTACTTTTCATACTTTTGAGACATATATTTTGAATCTCTGTTGTTATTTCTTTATTGTTAGTTCTTGTTTCTTAGTTGTTGATTGTTGTTGGCAGGTTGAAGGCCGTTCCCTCCGCGAGCGACGATCCCCCGACGACAGCAGCGAGGAGCACTCCTGGACCGACACCTTCAAGGACACCTTCGAGAAGGCCAAGGATAAGGTGAGCCACACCATCGACGACGTCAAGAACTCCGACGCCTACGCCAAGGTGGCCAAAGGAGTCTCCAACGCCGGCGACAAGCTTTCAGAGATCGGACAGAACATCAAGAACTCGGATGCCTACGAGAAGGTGAGCAGCGAACTGCACAGCGCCGGGGAGAAGCTGTCCAAGGTGGGGGAGAACATCAGGGAGTCGGACACCTACCAGGGGGTCAAGACCTCTCTCAACAAGGCGGCCGACAACATCAAAGAGAAGCTGGACGACTAGGCACCACGCACACATCACTTACTTAACACTTAATCCAATTTTTCATGCTTTTGTACTAAAATAAAGCTTTTTTACCTTAGGATAGTTAAGTTTACTTTATTTGAACCCTTATAGCTTTTGAGGAATTTGGTATTTTTTACCGTAAACCGGGGTTACTTGAAATGGTGGGGCAACTTGAAACAGTTCGGTAATTATTTTTGTTATCAATATCAGGTTGGCAACACTAAAAATTCACTCTTTTGATTCACACAAAACATGGTGTTGTTCCTTACAGTTTACCTGCTGTGATAAATTAATTATTGGTGTTAGACCAATCAATTCAAGGAAAGCTATTTTATTAATATTATCACTGATAATCATTAAGAACTAAAAGAATTAGGATTGAAAACTTTTGTTCTGCTGCCCAAACTAATTGTAACATCAATTCAATTATAGGGTCTAATACCTAACTTATACTAAGAGAAACAAAGAGTAACATTTTTCGCCAAATCCTTCACTTTCTTGTTTTTGTGTGGAAATATTATCCCAAGTGACGTAAGGGGTGGATTAACTTGAAACACCATATAGCCCAACAGTGAATAAAGTTATTCATCTTTATTCTATATGAAATCCACTAAATAAGTTTTTTTTTTTTTTTTAATATTAGTGTAGGCCCGTAGACCTAAAAAAGAGCTCTAAATTATTAATTGTTTGTTTTTATTGTTTTTAGGAGAAGACAACTTTGATTTGAGAGATTTTGTTTGATTTATTATTGTATCTTGTGTTTTCCCTAAATAGCCTATATATTTTAAAAACTTCAATTGTCATTTCAAGTTACCTCAGCCAATTCTACGGTACCTTAATTTATATTGATATTATACTGGGAATTCAAAGGGCATTTCAAGACTCGCATACAGCGTTGTGTAACTTGAAATACCAACATTTTTAAATAGATAAAGTAAACTATATGTGGTAAATATGACTACATTCTTCAGGGTTTAAACTATTACTAGTATACGTGTTGCTCGAAATCAAGCAATTTATTTAAATATAGTACAAATGTAACTTTAGCTCTAAATCAATGACATCCGACCAATCCAATAATGTGAATATCAATCGCCAATAACTAAACGTATTTACAGCTGATTATTAACAGATGTTTCAAATGCTTTATTCAGTCCCAATGTTATTTAAATGGGAAATGTTGAGATTTCAATGGTGGATAGCGCCTTTATTTTCAGCCCGATTCTCATAATTTTTTTGTGGAAACAACTACAGACCAAGCCCTATCATACAACACCAAAAACTTGAAAATCAGTTGAAAATTGTAGGAGGAGTTCTCAAGACAAAAAACCCTTAGCGTATTAAATAAGTATAGATTTAAACATACCCATGCTAAAAAAAATAATAGGCTTTAATACTTAGCAATCATAATTTAGCTAGGTGTAGAATGTATACTTCTCAATTTATCTTATACAGGGTGTATACAGACAACCTAGAAAAAGTTTGAGTATATCATACTGGAACCTATCATACTGACAGTCATACTACATCATACAAATAAGCTTCTAAAATTCTTCGTTAAGCTGCTAGCCACCATTTCGTAGTTTTTTTGCTCAATTTTTATTTACGTAACTGATAGTTGAACTAAGTTCATATTTGGCATGCACTTTTATCACAACCATGCTCAGTTCCAGAAAAAATATTTTTTCCGATTTGTATTTTCAAAATGGTAACCTTTTTTAATTTTCAAACATAGGCCTATTTACCTTCAGTCGTACAACCTTTTCTCATAACCGGTAAATTGTATGAAAATGTTACAACAGACAAAAAAGTTCTGTAAACTTATATAAACTTATATAACTAATGATACTAAGTTTGTAAGGATATGATAACAAATAACGAGTTGTTACGATTTTATATTTAAATAGCCTTAATTTTCATAAATTATAAAGCATAATCAATGTTTTTCTGCATAAAAATGTCAATAACTCTGTTATTTGATGTAAGACCCAATCCTACATGCGGCCTATCATTGGTTAGATAGAATTAAATTTGTAAAATTTTTGGCTCTTGTAAAATTTAGATAAAATTTACCAGTTTTGAGATATTTGAGTTTGAAAATTTAATAAGCCGCCATTTTGCAAATACATATTGGAAAAAATAATTTATTACCTTAAATTAGACATTGGTGCGATAAAGGTTCAGGTAGGCTAATTATTTAGTTAAGCGTAGTCAGTGTCAAACTTTTTACAATTTGGGGTACTCATTCTAAACTGCGTTCTTATTACAAAATAGATACTTTTACTTTTCCAGTGTAAAAATCAGTTTTATGAATTTATAACACTTGGACACATATAAAAAGGGAAAGCCCTCACTCACTCACTCACAGATTCCCTCATTCATCCCTAATTCTCTAACTTAAAGACTAGCTAGAGTGCTGAAATTTGTTGTAGGCCTACTCATTCTTTAGGCTTAAAATAAGAAAGTCTGATTATTTCCATATAATATTCACAAAGGGCTACGCCCTAGACGTCGTCGAACTTAAACAATGTTAATCTTATGGAAGCAACATTTTTGTATTCTGACATATTATGATAAAAGAAAAGAATAATTAATTTTATAAACAACTGTTCTCATTTAAATTATTGAACGAAGATTGGTAATAAAAACTACTAATACCATATTATAGAGTTGCGGTGAGTGAACGTAGTGAACGAGCTAAACCTGACGGGGAGTGAGCGCAGAGAACGAGCTAAACGTGAGTGGTAAAAAAATTTCAACTTGGCATTGCGAAGCATGCCGGGTAAGCTAGTATGTAATAAAATAAAAACGCACATTACAAAATTGGCTAAATAAAAATTGTTAAAATCTCCGACTCCGACGAATGTTTAATACGCATTACCAAAACAGCAATAATGAAATGAAACCCCCAGGTGGTCAGTGAACTGGATAAAACAGGTTTGTCAGATAAGGTTTGTAAGATAACACGATAAGACCAGATAAGACCGCCGTTGTCTCCGGGGCCAGTGCGGAGTGCGCGGACGCGGCGATGTTCTGTCTCGCCGACTGGTCACCTGGGTCACCTGTTCTACGCAGAGCGTCGGCGTCGCGTCGCCGCGGGCGTAATGGTGATATGTATATATATGTGGTTGTATAAACATAACCATAAATTTCGGTGCAACGGAAGGAAAAAAGCAACCACCAGTTGAAAGGAAAAGTTGTCTCAACATAAAACATAACATAAAATTAGGTCACAGGGTGTATGATTTTTTTTAGTATGTTATATCTAAAAATATGCTTCTGCACACTCAATAACTATTATATCTGTAAATAATACACACAATTTTAAACGAGTAACCAAGAAAGTATAAAATATGATCTTAGTACGGCTATCCGTTAAAATTATTAAAGATTATAAAAATAAAAATTATTATTCATAAATAACAAAATGGCGACTAGCGGCTTAGCGCAGAATTTTACACCCATATTTGTATTATATTTATGATTGTCTTGACCTAAGGAACATTTAACCGGTACACAAAATGTTTCCAGGTTGTTTGTTGTATACACCCTGTACCCACGCTGCTGCAGGGATTAGTACAATAAAATAACTCACCAGTAACATATATCCTACACATTCATATATCCTAACCAACGCAAAATGTTTAGCACACCCACAGTAGATCACAGGTACCAAAGTTTTCTTTCTGATTTTGTATTATCTTAGGCCATTATCTATTTGTATAGTCTTGATTGTTAAGATACCACTTTCATCCTCCTTTTTACACAACACCCCTGTCGCAGCAGACCTGCGTACTCAGCGAATTTCCAATGGAATTTTGGTATATTTTCTATTTCCCATGAAATCCGTGGGAATGAGAATATGTAGGTTTGCCGCCATATGGGTTTTGTAAGCAAATATAAGCTTCCTAATGAATGTGCATACCAAATGTTATCAAGATATGTCAATAAATAAGCAAGATAGAAGGTTTTGTTGATTTCCCATAAGAATAACATGGAACCCAAAGTTGCTGGATTTTCTCCATAACTATTTAAGCTAGGTAAAAAATTCAAAATACTAAATTGTTTGTTTTTAAGCTCTTTTAAATGGTTTAAGTTAAAATTGTTGAATTTTATAAAAAAAAGTAAAAAAAAATCCATTTTTTAACTTTCTGAAATCCCAAAACACCCCGTTCCCATGGTCCGATCATTCTGGTTCGCCTACACAGGGTTTTTAAGTAAAGACCTAGCTGGAAGAAAATAATAAACCTTTTGTCATTAATATTTTCAAAATTACGGCTGTTTAAAATCTCTAACCTTAACCTGATTTTGGTAATGCAATAACAACGAAAGGCAAAGAAAAATAGAAGAACACTTCTCTTAAGCTTTGGTTTGGAAACAAATTTTAACTGTGAAAATGTATACAGTAGATGGTTAATTAGTACAAACTCAATGGTCTGTTTACCATAATACTGCAACAAAAGTAAATAAAACCTAAGGCTCGGTCAATCCGGTACTACTGAAATAATATTATTATTTATAGAATTAAATATAGTATAAATACTATTAAAATGTTTGAAAATTATAAATGAACATATCAATAATATTCATTATATAATTAGATAGAATGTGGTATAAATTGCAAATTACAATTCAAGGAAAGTCCTACTGTATTTAGTATGGATAAAAATACATTACTTACTTTTGGAAATTGAAATTACACCATACCCAATGGCAGAATAAAATTAGATCGTACTTAGCAAATTTTGTATTAAAACACAGTAATTGTTAAAACGTGTTTTCTTTGACTTCAAAATACCATAAAATGAAATATGCTAGGAGATAATATATGATTTGCGAAAGTTATGAAATTAACTAACACTATCAATGCACATATATTTTATATATGACCTTCGCTAGGTATGTTTTAATAACTGTTAAGTGAATTCCTAAAATAATCCGAGTTCCTTTTAGGTAGTTATCAATTTAAATTTTTAAATGGTCCATAAATAGTCAATTTGTTTTAATTAAGACTCCAAGTAAATTATATACTGTATAAATACATAAAATAGTATGTAAATCATAAACAGTATACATATTTTATGAATGCAGTTGTTTTGTTTACTGAGTATTTCTTGAACCTGCGAGCATGAACATGAACAAAATCTTGACCAATTGTCCGCTTCAAAATCAATGTCATGGACGATTCCTCTCTTGGCCTCAATTCATGGTTGTTTCAACATTGGCAACATTGCATCCGGCCCCCAACCTACTAATAGCTTTTTTCATTGTTCCACTGAACCCATTCTAACAGCGGTTACTAAACGTAAGCTATCATCTGACTGGTTTTCAATTAGTAAATCGAATATGAAGAGAAAGTTTATGAGCGTGAAAAGATGGCTATTGCTGGTTAGTTAGGATCAAATCTTTATTGCAACATCGGTTGTTGGAAGTAATGGGTAAGTTATAAGTAATTACAAATCAAGATATCAGAAACACAAAACCATTGTGTTATTGCAGGTTAATAAGAAACGTTTTCAATTGACAGAGTCAAATAAATACATTCAGTACTTAAAACTGAAATTATTATAAAATTACATTATGTACCAGCTTCACATTAGCATAAAAAAGTAAATAATGCTAAAAAACTGATTTCTTAATTAACTACAACGAATTTGCTATTTACTTTACAACTTGAAAGGGTCAACTCCAATAAATATAATTGCTATGGGTTTTGGATTCTATTTAGCAAGAATAATGTTTTTTATGTTTGTTAAATACTATAAACACAAGCTTGATTCATTAATTCATTGAGCACACGCTCGCTTGGATTTTACTGTCATAAAATGTCTCGCATGAAAGTTGGAGTGAATGTTTTATAATATAGGACAAAGTAAATGTGAGTAATTTGACTCAAATGTATGATAAAAAATCTATTTCACACATGTAATATATAATTACATTATTTTTACATTTACAATAGCAAGAATTCTCATAAAACTTGTAAATTCTCAAACAGTTGGATAAATTACTGTAATCGAATCATAACCCAATTAACATTTTATAAATAATAAATGATAATGATTGACCTACAGAATCATTTCATACCTGCAAAAAAGATAGTAGCCTAAAGACCAATTTAATTGTCGTTACGAAACACGGCTAAGTCAGCTAGTAATTATTCATAAAACACTGTCCATGACAAAAGTAAAAGGGTCATTACAATACGTTTGTCACAATATAATGAATCTAATTAGTTAAGTTTTTGCGTAAAGCTATCATTTTATTTATTATTTCAATATTTAAACTTAAATAACTTTTAGGCATTTAATTATTTAACAATGCATTACACTATAAATTTGCATCAGGGACGACGTATGACGCCCTGCAAATAACTAAACTTTGCACTTAATAACTGATCAGTGCGCTGAAGATCTCTGGAGTCTGGAACAAGATGTCACCGATTAAAATAACGTTGTGACTTATAAACCTGCCGTTTTGTTTTCATAGCAGCAAAGAGCTAAATAAAAATTTGGAATTTGTTTAAAGTATGAATTGATTTTTGTATAACTTAAATGCAGCCATATAAAAAGTAATAAAAATCGATTAAATTCTTTACGGTAACCCGATTTTTTACTAACAATAATTAAATTATTTAATAATTGTTGCTTGGGGATTCAGTGATAGTAGCTAGCGCTTTATAGCGGCAATTCAGCGAACTAAGGCCGTTCGAGTGAACTGACAACTCACCGACCGGCCGTCAGGTGGCTCTGACGTCTGGGAAACGTGTACCACATTTCCTTCCATTCGAATAAACTAAAACTATTGATTGAATAGATTGCAAAGTTGTACTTTTTTCAGAAAACCTAAGACTAATCTAATTAACAAATTTTTTATTTATAAATATAAATATTTGAGTTTAATGTTTAATCAAGCAAACGCAAGTAGCTTGACACTCAAAAACTAATTAAACTTTCAGAAGACACTGTCTGTCACGGTGCTCCGGGGCTCCAGGGCTTCTTCGTCCCCAGACGTTGCTGCAGCATCTGAAAAATATTCATTGCCTACCGGGGGATTAGTCTTGACTTCACGGTTTGCGCTTTCTTTTGTTTGGAGTCATAAATGGCACACTCTTTGATAGAAAAAAGGCTTAAACTACTGTACCACAAATATAATACTTTTATCCATACCAGCACTGGTATGAGTGGTATGATAGCGAAATGATAGCTACATTCTCAAAGGAAATATAAACGATTTGAGGACAGAGAGTATAGAACACTTTGAAATAAGGTATATCATATCACACAAATACTAAGCCATTGCCGCCCTTGGAGGAATTATATATAAGGAGTGGCCATACGGGGCTAGAAGCTAAGCGGCCGCGCCGCCGCCCGCTGAGTGATGGGTAGAGTCGTTGAATCATGGAAGTTGAACTGATAATTAGTTGTTTTAAATGGCAGAATAGATTTTAGAAAAGTTTTTAAATAATTTGTTGAATTTTAGGTCTACAAAAGGTCTATATTTGTCAAGTTGAAGAATAACTGTGTTGAGGCTATGTATCTTAAAAACGTAGACTAAATTCCGTAAATTAAGGATGACTTTGAACATGAAACATTATTATAACGAACAATACGGTAATTACATACACTAATGCACTAATTTTCAGTTTTATTTACGAAGGGACTAGTGTTAGACACATGTTCAATGTGAAAAAATGGTCAAAGTAATGTTAAACACGCCAAGACACTGTTTGATTTAACGTGTTTTAAATTTGTATAAATAAATATTAATTGATATGCCTTCACAAAATTATTCAGGTATGCATGACAGTAAGCTGCAGTTGTTAAGCTGTTAAGTTAATTATAACAAGGAGTAGTCTTGAACCTCATTCGGCTATTTAATAATATTTTTTCACTTTTAAACAAGTCTTCATATCTAACGTTCACGTTTAACGATAACGTGCACAAACCCATTCACCGCAGTTTAACGCACTTTGTTTTGCAAACTTAAACCCATCGACCATCAGGGCATTTTTTCATCTTTGGCTTAAAAGTAATAAAACGCTTGCCGTTCACACTGCTTGACACCAACTGTATTGTAATTCACGACGGGTACAGTAGTTTTAAACCCCAATACCCCACCCTTTCTTAAGTTGAGAAATCTTGGGAAATCTTATACCACCTCATTTCTAGAAACGCAGATGATCACAATGTTCAAATATTCCTGTCACTTATAAATATTGCTTCTTCAAACGTTGTTTTAAATAGAATAACAAAGTATTATAAAACATTAAATTTCAAAACACATGGCAGATATTGTATTCAATTACTGAAAAAGCTTTAATAATGTAATTTAAATTAATTTAATACAGTTCTTAATGTAAACAGTTATTTAATAAACCCAGTGCGACACATCCCTCTAAGCTAGGATGGTATATTCTACCGCGGCGGTTAACCATCGGCCGCCCGCCGTCGGATGAAGTGTACTATTTTGGCAGCTCCGTTTGGAGGGTACTAATAACCCTTTTTTGCTCGACCTGACCATCGGGTGAAGTTTACTATTTTCAAAACACCCCAAATATCGAATAATGTGGCGTAGGCTACAGGCCATTAAACTTCCTTCACCTCGCTCGGTGAATTTGTCCGTTACGATGTTTTATTCGATGTATTGTTCGGGGAAATGTTCAGAGTAAATCCTGCACGATGTAATGTTCGGTTCGATGTACGGTCCGGAGCAAAGTCCGGTAGTGTGTCACCGCCTCAAGTTTTGAGATACCGATACTACATTACTCCCGTCGATTCCGTGTGAACAATTATTTCAAAGTGACAATCGGACCGCAGGAAGACGATCGCTGCTGACATAACACGGTTAAATGGCCTAAAATACAGGCCGAAAATTGTATATATCGGCGGTTTATGACTTGGTATTGCGGAAAGGCTGCCGCAGTTGCACGTTTATGAGTCTAATGACCTCCAATGCTTCATTCCAGTGTGAGGAGCCATGCAAACGGCCTAAAATAATAAAATAAAATTCAATAATCTAATAAGAAAAATCTGAAAGTTTCTTTTTTCGTCTCGGTATTAATCATAGCAACTGAGCCTTCACATATCAAACAATTAATGGTGATATTAATTTTGATAAATGTAATTTGTGCACTATTACTTTATTTGTCGTTAAAACCTAACAACAATAATATAACGATAAAAAACGCTAGACAAACAAAAACAAGAGAACGTAACCAAATACCCCCGTTGCAGTAGACCTGCGTACTTAGCGAATTCCCAATGAAATTTGGTATTTTTTATTTTCCCTAGTCACTATGGGAAAGAGTATGCTATGCTGCCATGGGGAACACTGAAAGTAGGTATTCTTAGCATAGAAAATTTTTTTCGACCGGTATACTAAGTTTCCTCAATATCTGTCCACAAATAAAGAAGTTTTCCTATTCTCCATATATGATTAACTCAAGAAGAGAATGCAGGGTTGCTACCATGATAATTACAAAAACCAAGATTTTTTGCCATAAATGGATGGATCTCAACCAAATGAAGCTAAATACCAAGTTTTATCCAAAAATATTTGTTGATAAGTGAAATATTTACACACCCTTATTCTCCATAAGATTAACATTGGAGCCCCAAAATATAATGTACTGTCTTTAGACTTTCTAATATCTCGGTAACTAATGGAGATAGAGCAAAGATTCAAAATACTAGTGTTTTTTAGGTTCCTAATTCCAGTTATTAAAAAACATTTTTAATTAAAAAAAAAATTACATATGAAAAACTCAAAAATGCATTTTTGAGGTACAAAATCCCCCAAAACTATCCATTCCGGTAGGTCGATATATCTGGTTTACAAAATCATCCAAATAAAGGCAGGATTACACATCTGTACCATTGGTCTCGATCGGACCGTTTTTACGAGAGTTAACGTGGATAGGGACACATACATGTATACATATATGCATGTATGTATATAAATTTTAATGACTATTTTTTTGGTATCTGAATCCGGGCACCTAAACACAAAAAGTAACATGGTCCTGGGCTTAGGTCTTACCATGAGACCTACGGTAATAGCTTCCTGCCTATGGAAAATTCTCTTAAATGAATGTTGACATCTGATTTGAAGCAAGCAGCTGATATGGTCGGCTGATGACGTAGCACAAATTTTATGCTTAAGCGACCGAGACAACGGCACCCTATACTTTTATTATCCTTGCTACTTACCTAGCACTTATACTTTATTTGGTTCCGCGGCCAGCGGGTTCGCCGGGTCGCCGCTAGGTTTCTCTCTACGTGCTCTAGTCCGTTCATTTAGTTGACTCCGTCTCCACAAGGGTGCAGCACGTCTAATAATGAAGTTATTTACAATATATTTTTAATTGATTTAATTTATTGTTTCTATTCTAATTATAATTTCTATTTTAATTTATTGTTTCTATTCTAATTATAATGCGTTTAAAACCAGTCGTATTTGAAATTTATTTTCTTTGCCTACGAAGCAAACCCTATGCAACTCTTAACATAGTTAGTTTAAGAGGGCGTTGGAGTGCCGCCATGTTGGATTTATTTCCCATAAGAGCAATGCTAAACTTGTCCCCGGCATTTGTCATATAATTTCTTTATTTTTTGTCCGATTGGTTCAGAATAAATAGCGTTTGAATCACAATTAAATTCCCCGTTCCTTTTGCGAGATCGATTCTTTGTAAATAATTTATAAAATTCTGTAGAAAATGTTTTGAAAGTAGTAAAAAACTTGCTTTGTTATTTCAAGTAAGTAAAATACACTAATTTTTATAAAAGATTCCTCTCGCAAACCAAATCCGCCTTGATGAACCCTTTATTTAGAGCTATAAACCATTATTTTCTGATTATAAATAAAAGAGTTATTTGACATCCCGTTTAACATTGCTCTTATGGGGGAAAGGCGGAATTTGGATTGACTCCAACGCCCTCTTAATAAGTGAAATAAAAATACGTTCCCACCTTTGCTTATGCAAACATATGCACTTATAAACTACACTTTCTTCTTAGTTCATGTATTTATAGTTACGTTGTTGTTGTTTTAACAATTATCTGACAGGTCGATGTCGTAGGCTGTTCAAAGGTAGGCTGTTCAAAGGTCTGGAGTCTCACAATCGACCTCATAAAATTATAACCATACTCGTCTGCTTGCAGTAAGGATGATGAAAAAGTTACTTTAAAACGCCTCAAACAGACAAACGGATAACTAAGTCAAATTGGACTCTATAACATTGGACTACATGTATATTATGGATTATTTTGTATTAATACATAATAAGCCCTGCACACTAACTATGAAAAAAATGTAAACATTTTTATATTTTTATCTATTTCAAATGTATTATCTAATATTCAACAGTTTTTTAGTTCGTATTTCGTAATTTTGTTCGTAAACCCGAAATCAAATTGAAAATGTCAATAAAAAAAAAAAAAAAATGTTGCAAATCCTGTCATTAAACATCCTGTTGAAAATGGCAGATATGAATCTTTACATTGGGATCGCCCTTACAAAATTTTAAATATTAATCAACTTTGACCCATTTAATGTTTAGAGCTCAGGGTTAAGGAAAATTTCCATAGGATTATGAATACTTTTAAAGTTCCGTATATTGTGCTATAAGGTCTACATAAGATAGACTTCACATATATAAAGGCACACAAAAAATAATTTTATCGTAAAAATTTCTTTTCAATGCCTAAATTTTGGGAAGGAAAGGAGAAAAAGTTCCATAAGGGCTTTATTTACATAGTAAATAATTTCGTAGTCCATTCCCCTTTGTGTTCAAATCAATTCACCATAAACTCAACCTTAACAATTTTCGATAATTCTAAAACTATTTACATTTTAAATGTAACTGTAACAACCTGAACTGCGAAAGTCGAGATTATTTAATTGACACAACTCCTCCTGGGAAAATCATTAAGGTCACCTTTAATTTTGTTTATTAAAATTCAAATATATTTACTACGCAAAAAATAGAAGAACAGTGTACACAAAGTGGTAACACCCCCGTCGCAGCAAACCTGCGAACGAAGCAAATTTCCGGTAAAATTTGTTGATTTCTTTATTTTAACCATAAATATTATACGGGGTTTTTGTATGTAGGTTTGCTACATTTGGGGTTTTATAAGCAACGATTGGAAAATTACTACCTAGTTAAGCTACATCCCAAATTGTATAAATATCCGTTAATTATTTTTATCTTTCCTGTAAAAACTCCATGGGCAATGAGTATGTAGTTGGCCACCATATGGGTTTTGTAAGCGAATATAAATTCATCCTTACCTTGTGAAGGTACATACCAATTTTTATCAAGTATAACATCAAAAAAGCGAGATAGAGAGGTTTGTTGATTTCACATGCATGGGAATCTTTTTTCCTCAGATATTGGTACTAGTAAAGGTAGGTAGGCACCAACCTGACCGATACTGTAAGTAGGCCGTTTGTTTGACTTGAGTAATTATTCAAGTGAATTTTGTTGCATGGTTTGTGTGTGGTGCGCAATTATAGGCTATTCAAGTTAGTTTATATTGACGTTTCCTATTGTATACAAATGTATGTTTAATAGAATAAAGGATTGTCTATTGTCTATTGTTAAAAATTAAAATTACTACAACTACATTGTTTGTTTTTAAGCGGCTTCAGTTTAAGTTGTTAAATTAAAAAAAATGAATAGAAAAATGCCAAAAGCCCAATTTTTATCATTTTGAAACCTTATAAAACCCTGTTCCCATGGTCCGATCACCCTGGTTTTCGACTTTAAACTAAAGAACGCTGCCCTACACCTCCATACCAAATTTCATCGAAATCAAAGAATTCTTTCAAAAGTTATCGTGGTGTTTTTGGCTTAAAGGGACCTTAAAACGAAAAAGTATCATGGTCCCTGGCTTAGTTCTTACCGTGACTACTACCGTAATAGCGTATTCCCTATAGAGAAATTCTCTCAAAAGGAATTTATTTCCATAAATAGACTAAAGGTTTCTGTGTTGAAATGAGTTCACTCACTCTCCTTAGTATGCCTACTTGGTATTCCTGGATTTTCATGAAAATATAATCAATTTAAATACCAAATAACTTAAAAAAAATTGTGTTTCCAGTATATTTTCATAAAATCCATTTCCTCCTTATAACCAGTTACCTTATGCTACCTTGTATGGTGGGTGCATTTCAATGTGCCACCGACTCTCTATATCCTGTAGTCCATAGCCCGACATGCTGTGGTCTACACGTCATC
This sequence comes from Neoaliturus tenellus, assembly GCA_030545055.2. Classification (NCBI taxonomy): domain Eukaryota; kingdom Metazoa; phylum Arthropoda; class Insecta; order Hemiptera; family Cicadellidae; genus Neoaliturus; species Neoaliturus tenellus. The sequence continues at coordinate 84,917,276 of CM061535.1, forward strand.
CGGCAACGCTTTGCTATCGATTACTTTTGTGAGTGAAAAAAAAGATTTCCTTTTAATCGCGGCACCAAAGTTAGATGACACGAGTCTCTCGGTAATCCAAAGAGTATTGCCATTTTGGTGTACTGTTTTTATTTTCTGAATGCCCTGGATATATTTGTTACATTTTTTGTAACCCCCTAAATATCTTACCATAAACCACAATAAAAGGGGCAGCGCTTCGACTTTGTGTTCTAGGTGGTGTTGGTATAATCTATCACTGTTCTATAACATAGGCCGATTACCATATTTATGCGATCAAAAATATTACAGTGTAATGGATCAAATATTATAATAGTCACCTATGATACAGGGTGAGGGTGGTTAAATAGTAACTTGCACCCACTCCTTAAATTTTTAACTATTTGAGATATTTGTAGACGGTTTGCGACAACCTTCTTTCATATGAGGGGCTACAATAATGATGGTACAAAAACCTCATGTCCAATAAGGTTGCCGCAAACCAATTTCAAATATCTCAAATAGTTAAAAAGTTAAGGGGGGGGGGGGTGCAAGTTACTTTTCAACCACGGTATATACTGCTTCAGAACGCATTTTTATATTGATTTTACAAACAAAATGAACATACTGGTTGTAATCAGTAGTGGGGAATGGGGGCTTTTGGAACAGTTCAAGGTCACCTGAGGGATGACGTCATCGATGACGTCATCGAGGTCAATGACCTCATCGATGACGTCATCGATTGCATCATCGATGACGTCATCACCAATGACGTCACATCCATGACGTCACACCCATGACGTCACAGAAATGACGTGCTGATGACGTCATCACCCCTTACGTCACCAAGATGACGTCATCGATGTCACAAAAGGTCAAGGTCACGCTGAAACCTAAAATTTTTCGGCACTTTTGCTGTTTCTCGCACTACGCTCCGAGTTTTAGTCACAGTTACCATGACCTTGACGACTTGGAGCGAATTTGCGATGAGAAACAGCAAAAGTGCCGAGGAAATTTGAAGTTTGCAACGTTACTCTGCCTAAACCGCCATGTGACACCGCTCGGGTGACCTCGAACTGGCCCAGAAGCCCCCATTCGACCATTACTGCAACCGCGATGCGCACCCTACGACAGACACCGAGCGACTGACTGTTCGGCCCCGCGCACTCTAGGTATATGGGAAGTGGTGGGGGAAATTGCGATGACCTTGAGAAACTTGAAAATGTCAAACCGGGTAGCACCGTTTCGGTGCTACCTTAAAGTTACATGTTAAAGTGTGATGACCTTGAGTAAAAACATAGAAATACCACAAGTTGATACCGTCCCAGAGTTAAAGTGTGATGACCTTGAGTGAAAACACAGAAATACTACAAGTTGATCCCGTCCCAGATTTAAAGTGTGGTAACCTTGAACTACCCCAAATTGTCAGGAATTGGAGTAGCAACCGCGATGTGCACCCTACGACGGACACCGAGCGACTGACTGTCCGACCCTGTGCACTCTAGGTATATGGGAAGTGGTGGGGGGAAATCTCAAGGTCATCCAAATTGGGTTTTAAAAAATAAGAAACTCTAAACCCCATGCTCCTCTTCTTCCCTTTCCACCTCATTTGTAACATATATGGTTGACAATGGTAAATTTGACAAATACTCCGGTGATTGTTGATCGTCTTGCTGCAGTATAACTTCAGACCAATCATAATCTAAAGTGACCTTGAGCTTTATTCCCGGGTTGTCGAGGAGAATAGACTTCATCCAATCGCAGATGGTTTCTAAATAATGCACGTTGTCGATTGTCAATTTCCAATTCGTAGTGGGTACATCTTCGGTGGAAGACATGGCATTGCAAGCAGGTGTGTCCGCCATGGTTGTTGGAGGAGGAATGATGCTTGTTGCAGCGAGCAATGCTGGTATTACAGAGTAGTGGGGGAAATTTCAAGGCCATCCAAATGGAGTTTAAAAAAAAAGGAAACTTTTTCTATTTACTTATAACATAACCACTTAAAACTAAAAGGATTGGGATTAACAGTACGTTTAATCATCATATTCGTTATATTCTTCATGTTTCTCAGTTTTCACCTCCGCCCGGATAGTACCTCCACTCTTTAGCTCCTTTTCGGCTTCTTCTAGTTGCTGGGTGATCGCTATCTGACATTGAAGTTCAAAATCATCACGCGGCACAGATCCGCAAATATCCATTTGAGCCAACCAGAGCTGCCTGAGGTTCTTTTCCTTTTCCTCGACAGCTTCGACGGCTGCATGTAATTCCTTTTCTGTAATAGAGGAGTCCCACAATTGTTGATCATCGGTTTTGTTGACAACCTCCTTTTCGTACTCCTTGTACAAATCGTTCAGCTCCTGCTGAGTTTTAATGGTTACCTCCTCGTAACTAGCACAACTTACATTGAGAGACATCTTGATGTTGTACGGTTGACCGTTGGAGTTGAAATGAAGCTGAGGCACAGCGCTTGGGGGTACTATAAAAAAGTGGTGGGGGAAGTTTCAAGGTCATCCAAATTTTGTTTTAAAAAAATCCTATCTTGTTACTGAGCACATATGTCAGTAACAAGATAGGTGTTTTTTTTCTCTTTTACATCTTTAATATAACAAAGAAATAAACATATTCTACAATGGTAAGAAGAAGGAGGACAACTGCTAGTCAGCTGAAATAATCCAAAGTCTGGCTCGCTTCAGTCTTCATGGACACCGGTGATGAAGTCGCTGGAGAAGAGTAATGTTCAGACTCTTCTTTTTGGTGTCGGAGATTGCGTATATTGCAAGCGTAGACTTGCACATTTATACGGTAGCCTCGCGCCACCATCAGCTGCAACTCCTTGTACAAGTCGTTCAGCTCCTGCTGAGTCTTAATGGTTACCTCCTCGTAACTAGCACAACTTACATTGAGAGACATCTTGATGTTGTACGGTTGACCGTCGGAGTTGAAATGAAGCTGAGGCACAGCGCTTGGGGGTACTATAAAAAAGTGGTGGGGGTGTTTGCATCGAAGCAGGTTTGACCTTTAGCTTGGTGGTGGGGGTAACTGTGAAATGCAAAGGTCAAAGGTCAAGGTCACCCGCGAAGTTTAAAAAAAAAAAAATGCAACATATCAATATGTGACAAACCTCACATATTGTTATGTTGCATTTTTTTTGTCTTTTGTATTTTTTTGTCTTTTATGGTTTATTTATAAAACATTACAATAACATATGTACAACAGTAAAACTTAAATCTAACACTGCTGCTTGTCGACGATGTGGATGGTCAACTCGGTGGAATTGCTACCCGTGCAACCGTGGGAAACCAGGTAGAGACAGCCGGGTTGGATGGAGCGCAGATCCTCGTTCTGGAGGAGATGGACGAACCGTTTCGGCAGGTAGACTTGGAACTTGGGCTCATCCCCCGGAGTGAACGGTGCCTCGCTAAGACTGCAGCAGATGGTCTCTCCAACTGTAGTCTCCATCTTCTTCATGGCGTGGATAATGTAGTGCTTCTCATCTTTAAGTTCGGAACACTTCTTGACAGGTAGTATGGTAGATTTGGAGTGAGCATTGAACTGCTCAACCAAAGTTTGCAGGAACTGGTGAGATGCCATGGTTGAGTTAAAAATTGTCTTCTTCGTCTTCTTGCTGGGAGATGTTGTCGTCTAGGAATCTCGAGTAATACTCATGCCAGGTCCCGGTCTGCTCCTCACTTATATAACCCCCGTCACCCCCACCACTCCCCACTTCCCCACTTTGAAGGTAAGATGCGAGTTTATAGGCGTTTTTTAAAGCGCAATGTCTATCTTTTTCATGTTCTGGACTTTTAGTACAAATACAAACATTTTCCATCGTATACTTGTAGTTTTTATCCAAGTCCACATCATTAACCGGAACATGAGTAAATCCTTCGATCCATCTCTTCTTTTCCAGTCCTTTTGTATAAATATTGGTAATCCTGTTTGAAAACTGATGCATGATGTGATACAAGTCTGTGTAACTTGCAAAACCATCATACCAATCGATATGATGGAAATATTTTGAAATCCACCTGTTGGTAGTAGCGGCTTTGCTAGTAAATGATGAATAAGAACATGGTGGTTTGAACAAAAATGTATATGGAACACTTGTATTGATGTCGAAAAACACAAGTTCTTTTATGATAAATCTATCGTCATTACCCTGAAACGCTTGGAACTCAATTATACCAGGTTTGGACTTTACTTGTTCTTCTTCCTTGTCCATTGCGAAGGCCACTCGTCTGCTCATAACGAAGTCCAAAGATCAACTGATTTCCACACCACGGTAGGTACGACTTTTATACCAGGCCGTACAGTTGTTGGCGCGTTGGTGTATATTTAACGTGGGCACCGTCCCCGGTAGGCCTAACCCCACAAAGTCTTTGATATTGTTTTAAAAACCAACCATTGTCATCTAAGTTTCCATCTTTACATTCTCCTTGTTTTCATTTTCATCACTAACACTTGATTCTTCTCCTCCTTCTTCCTCTTCTTCCTGTTTTACTGATTTCGTATGTAGTTGAGCGTATTTTTCCAACTGTCTCCACATTTGTACTTCATGAGGAACCCTATTAAATATAGAAGTATCCACAGGTCCGTACAATATAGGTGCGTCCGGTTGTTTGTCCAAAGTGTCTTCCAAATAATCTTTAATAATAGAACTTGAAAACACTAGTTGTCTCAAGTATCTTGTTATTGGTTCAGTTGCACAGGTTAGAATAAAAAACTCTTCTCGATTAAGTTGAATCTTGTTATCATGTCTTGTTGTGTCTCTAAACCGCAATTGATGGTCACCACGATTCTTTATAATATCAATTTCCACATTTGAATCCAAAAGTCCTACTCTTGTCTTTCTTCCATACATGTTACTAGTTAAATAGCATTCTAGCAGATGCAAGTGCTTCATAAAAGATTCCCAAGCACTATCGGTGAACAAAATCATTTTGGGTCCATGAGTCAAAATTACAGTAGGTGAATAATCCGTCGATTTCATAACACCGATTAAAACACTTTTGCCCAAACTGGATGAGATTGGATAAAATATTCGCAAGAATACCTCACTCAATATGTTAGGAGAAATATTATCTTCAATATCCCTTTTCCTCTTGTGTGCATTCTTTCTTCTTTTACCTTTTTCCTCAACATTATTACTGGCGTGGAGTTGTCCGCAAGCGTTGTGTTCATCTCCCTCCGGTTGACCTTGAAGATCTAAAAAGTCGGATATCTCCTTCTCAATATCTACTACATTTTCTTGTGTACCACTAGGAGAAGCCATATTGAATAAGATGCTACCCATACAACAACAGGCAACAAACTGATGAGGAGCGAGCTGAACGCTCTGCTTTTATACTCGCGGAATGCATTGGAATGTAGGAAAACCGGTTTTTTACAATACATTTTTAACAATTCCAGTTAAAGGTGTGTATGTTACGATTTTATCATGTAGAATTAAACAGTATGCAGTTGTATTAGCCGATATAGGCGCGTTGAATTCCATTTCTATTTTTATATCTACACTTGATGATTTTACCGATTCATTTTGTTTAGAACAATCGATTACAACTATAGGGTAACCATCTAAGTATTTTTCTGGTGATAGTAAAGGTGCATTCGTTTTACCATAATATGAACTTTGGAATCTTGCATACATATCGTACAATATGCTGTACTTTTTATTAGCGAATGACACATTTAAATTATCGTATGGAAAAAATTGTGAATTTAAATAAACTTTAATATTTTTCAAGTTGCAATGATCAAATTGGCCTGCATGTTTGGTGATGGTGTCTCTTCTGCCTGTTTGTAAACCAAATATAATATACCTGGCTCGTTCCACATAATTAGATGTTTTAACTGTCCAAGTGTGTCGATCCGTAGTTGGCAAGCTGGGATGTTCATGAAATTCCCAACTTCTAAAAGGAATTACAATATCACGATCAGCCTTTAACTTTCTTAATAGTAGCATTCTATGCTCGTCAGCTAATTTTACATGTGGAACTCTCCATACAATTTTGTCTAATGTTAATTTTTATTCTAAAGTTGCATCTGTTGTACCGTCTGGAGCTTTAATAATATCTTTATCGTTTGAAGATCTCAACAAAACTAATTCTTGTTTAACGTTTAATATTATTTTCCTATAATCTTCAGCAAAACCAAGCAACAAACGTAACGGAATATGGAAATCAAAATTTCCATTTGTATCTGGAGTGATTGTGTCTTTTGCAGGTAAAACCCATCCTGCAGGTTGTATTAAATTGGTTTCATTAGGTGATATAGATGTTAATCCCTTTAAAGTTGTTGCAATACCTACTTTTTTAGTAGAATCAACTGTTACACCTGATATTTCATATCTAATTTCATCAAATAGGAAAGCCATGGGATTATTTATAAATGGAACTGTTGTACCAGTAGTAGTACCGTCCTTTTTAGTAACTTTTCCTTCAATATACAAGTAACTTTCACATGGTAGTGTGTAAATGTCTTGATTTTGTATGGGAATACGAATTTCATCGTTATTGTTTAATTTTGATGAAGTGTAAGGGTTGTGGGTGTGATATTCTTTTTCCCATAGAGTTTCGTCGAATGTCGGACCCTGCGCTATATCCAGTATATCCATAATCGGTTAATTTTAATCCAATTCTCTCTAAGAAACGAATGTTTTCGCGTGTTAACTCCTCCACAGCTGAAGAGCTACTAATGCGGTTTCCCGTAGGTTGTTTGCTTTTAAATGTTAAACCCATGGTTTTGTATTAAAGTGTCGATTTTAAATGTAATCTAACTGTAATAGGCTCTTCTCGGAAATCTATCAAGTTACCGTCTTGATCCAATACGTTCAACACGATGTCTGAAATGAAAGTGGTGTTCAACGGTAGATATACCAGGTTTTGTGGCTTTTCAACAATTTTAAATCCAGGCGGTACACTGGGGTAAAAAGTATGTATTATATGAGTATTTGCTCCATCTCTGTAAGCTCCTTGTATAATGTTACAAGTTATGTCTATACTATTGACTTTTAATATTGTTACAGTTTGTTTACCGGAATGTGTTTTATTTGGTTCTAAAATTGCTCCATCTTTGGGAAATCCTAATAAATCACCAATTGAGTTTGGCTTAGTGAAATCTATATAATATTTTGAAGTAAGCTCAGCTTTCATTGTATTTTTATTACCTTTTAGCGATATATTGTCTTTTCCCATTTTATTTTGCAAAAATTCATTAATATGATCAATTTCATAAGAACCTGTGGGTAAACTGCACTCTTCTAAGTCTGTAAACTTACCACTGGCATCTTTTCCTTTATAATAATGCAATAAGTTATTTTTACCTTCCGTAACATTGGGAATAGAGTTGTAAGTTGTAAAATCTAACAGTGCTGCCTCCCAAAATCTTCCTTTTTGCAAGCGTAACGCTGGAAAAAGGATACTTCGTAAAGTGGACGATTTTCCTCTTAATGATACCGTATAGGAAGACATCTCAATAGTGACTGATACTTTTAGCTGAAATTCCAAACATAAATGGCCGCATATTGAAGTATTATCAGGTTGTTCTCTTTTATAGTTGTAATATATGTTTTTAGCAGATTTAAAGTAATGTTCAAGTTCTTTAGGTGGTGGCAAATTTCCAAAACTATCAAAATAATATACATTGCTATTTAGTTTTTTATAACACACCCAATGGGTGCCGGGCCCTTCAGTATTATCCAAATTCACGATTCCAGTCTCATTTTTCCATATTTTCTTTGGTAAACTGTCTTTCATAAATACTCCGCGGAAAAATGGTATTTTTAAACAGGAAATATATTTAAATAATTCAACATTAGTCAACGCTTTATGTGGTATAACCAATTGATTTCTTTTATTTAATATGCACGATACGGTCTTAGGTATAGACCAGCCCCGTTTTTTACCATTGACCATATTGTCGGTTTTTTGTTATTTTTCCTCGGAGAACGTCTTTTTAGTCTAATATTACCACCATGTTTCCTCATGGTTGATCCTTTTTTATTCTTACCCCTCCTTTTACCACCTCCTACCGCTGTTTTAGCCTTCATACCTGCTGTTACCGCTAAAGCTGCTGCTTTTTCTGCAATACTAGCGTCACTAGACTTTACTCGTTGCCAAGCTATATTTGCTAGCTTTTTATCAGCGATTGACCTATTTTTTGAATCGGTAAACGTGGAATATGCAATATCGTGTTCTTTACAAGCCTGATCTAACTTATTTATACCTGGATCACCTCTTCCCAGTCGTTTTTTCAATTTAGTTCCTGGTCCGCAATACTGATAACCTCCCGGTATGTGAAATTCGTATGGTAAAGCGTCTATTGCTCTATTTACGATAGATCCTACTGGAATACGATTTAAAGCTTTACTCAACAGAGAAACCGCTGTGGACGTGATACCGCCTCCTTTCCGTATAGTGTCTCGATATGGACTGGTGTAATGAAACGTCATGATTGTCTTTTATATTCGAAAAGCGTAACCTATGTGTTACCTCTATGATAGGTTGCACAGAAATGATGTAATTTATGATGTTATTTAATTAAATATCAAAAGTACCCCAATCTGATGATCTAAACTTTTGTGTGTTACGATTAAAAAAGTATTTATAAAGAATTTCTTGTTTAATCCATGTATTTCTCATTTTTTCATCAATAGGTTTATGTTGTCCAGCTGCAATATAATTATGCATATCAAATAATAAATTACCTATTACTTTAACAAGAAAATTAACAGTTACAGCGTTATCAGCATAATCAGGGTCTGCAACATTTGTTAATCGTTTGTTATCACAATTCCACCATTTTTTTCCATTTGGCTCTAATTGTATTATTTGTTCATAAGTAACAGCATTACCAGGCTTTTCACCAATACCTAAATTTGTCAATAATTTTCCTTTACCATCCCAAACATTATTGTTTTCTTCAAGTAAAGTAAACTTTTTATTTCCTTGTGCAAATACATCTCCTTGTCGTGTTACTACTTGGTTTCGTTTCACAAAACCAGATGTTTCTCGTTTTAAAGTTTCCTTCATTTGACCCACCGTTGCACCATCTGATGATGCAGAACCATCTTTTACATTCGCTAAACAATTACCAAGGCAATCAATAACTCCAACATCACGGGTAATACAATGATCTTTGATGTATTTTAAATTTACAGCATCATCTTCATTTTTTGGATAACCTATATCATTAATAACAAATTTATAAAAAGAAAACCCATCTTTTGTCTTTTCAGGTATTATAGAATGTAAATAACGTCTATTTATGCTGTCTTTTTCATCTACAGGGTCTGCTACGTTAGATATACGTCGATTTTCAGCATTATACGTTTTTCCATCGAATTTTAACGTATTTTTCAATTCCGATGATAAATAACCTCTGTTTATTGCATCAGCGTTTTGATTTGGCTTACCGACGTTGGAAATTCTATGATTACCCGCGTTATATGTGTTTTTGTCTAGTTTCAGTGTTGGTAATATCTCTTTTTTTAATACTTTTAAATTTATTGCATCATTTTCATCTGTGGGATCATTAATGTTTTTTAACCGTTTATTACTAATATCATAATCTCCATCAGGTGTTTGTGGTAAGCCAGCACCTCTTTTTAAAGTATTAAAGTAATATAATCCATCCGAGGAATATCGTCCGAACTTGTCAACACTCATGGTGCAACTGAATAACATTCTAGAGTGTAACCCATTTTTATAATATTAGTCTCGATTTCTAACCCGTATCAGTTTTTATACAAATTCTTAGTCTTTATCAGTTACATTTTCATCGCTCCCGGGACATTTAAAATATTTAAAATTTCCACTAACTAATGCTCCGTCTGATTCATTTCGAAACACATGATTTTTATGAATAAATTGTTCACCAGACAATTTTCTAAATCCGCTAAATGAATTTGGATCTGCAATTAATATATTTTGATAATCATTTACATCCATTAATTTAAATCTTTGCTTATTATAAATAAACTCTTTATTTGCACTGTCATATTGTAATGTTTGTCCTACAGTTGCAGCATCATTTGGATCTCTTCCATTATGCAAGTTTTTTATTACTTTATTTTTACATGTAAAAAATCTAAAAGAATGATCTGGATCTAGATGTACGGTTTGTGATAAAGCAGCTGCATCTTGAGCAGTATAACCCAATCTCATATTTGATAACCCTTTACCCATGCAATCCCAAGCATTATTTTTGTATGTTAATAAATTAAATGTTTCATTACCTTGAACAAATTCATCCCCTTGCTTTGATACTACTTGATCTTGTTTTACAAAAGAGGTTGTTTCTTGTTTTAAGGTTTCCATCATTTGACCCACTGTTGCACCATCTGATGGTGCCGAACCATCTTTAACATTCGCTAAACAATTACCTAGACAATCAATAACTCCTACATCACGTGTAATACAATGATCTTTTATATATTTTAAATTTACAGCATCATTTTCATTTTTCGGATAACCTATATCGTTAATAACAAATTTATAAAAAGAAAAACCATCTTTTGTCTTTTCAGGTATTAATGAATGTAAATAGCGTCTATTTACGCTGTCTTTTGCATCTTTAGGATCATCTACGTTGGATATACGTTTATTTTCAGCAGTATACGTTTTTCCATTGAATTTTAACGTATTTTTTAATTCTGATGATAAATAACCTTTGTTTATTGCATCAGCGTTTTGATTTGGCTTACCAACATTGACAATTCTATGATTACCTGCGTCATATGTGTTTTTCTGTAGTCTTAATGTTGGTGATATATTTTCTTTTAATACTTTTAAATTTATTGCATCGTTTTCATCTGTGGGATCTTTTATGTTTTTTAACCTTTTATTAGTTATATCATAATCTCCATCAGGTGTTTGTGGTAAACCAGCACCTCTTTTTAAATTATTTGCGTAATATAACCCATCCGAGGAGTAACGTCCGAACTTGTCGACACTCATGGTGCAACTGAATAGTAATCTAGGGAGTAACGCATTTTTATGAGATTACCCCACGGTTTCGGAGTTCATCCACTAAAGCCACCCATTCGTTTTCCAATCCAGTATGACCCGCTTCTTTAGCTTCATGTATTAGTTTCATTCTATCCACCAATTTATTGATATTATATTGTAATAAATCACATTTGTGTTATATAGTTTCTTCATTAAACCTGTACCTGTAACAGATTTGTTTCTTTTTCTTGGTTCTGGAGCACTTATATCCAAAGTGGATGACACAAACCTTCGTTTTACAGGTTTTCTTGGCATTATCGGCATTGGTTGTCTTCTCGTTGTTGGTATTAACTTGGATACAAATACTCTGTATTTTAAAGACCTAGATCTAAAAACTGGCTGGTCAGCTAAATACTTCCTCCTGTATGCATTGGTGTGTTCCAAAATCTGTTTATATGCTTCCATATCTTCTTCTTTAACTAACAATTCTAAAGGCTTTTTTTCAAATAATAATTCAAATAATCCTCTTGTGCCCTTATATCTTTGATTACCAACAATAATATTATCATCTTCATCAATGTTTACCGGGCTATTACCAACCATTAAACCTTCTTCTGTTAATCTTACTCCATAACTATGGTAGTTTTTATTAGGATTTATTCCAGCTAACATTTTTATCATGTATTTCCTTCCTAAAGGTCCTTTGTTATGAATGTTTTCACCCAACAAGCTTATGTTTGACGGACCTTCCCTTGCTTCTTCTTCTTTTTCCTCTTCACTAGCAGTTGATACATCTTCATGTCCTCTTTTAGCTTTTACTTCATATAATTCTCTTATACCACTATAGTCTGGTGATTCTAGCTCTCTTTCAGGTTCTTCACCGGTAAAACCACTATATGTAGAGGATTCCAGGTCTTCATCACTAAAATCTTTTGATTTTAGCGAATTTCCCTATAGGGAATACGCTATTACGGTAGTAGCCATGGTAAGACCTAAGCCCGGGACCACTTTACTTTTTCATTTTGAGGTCCCCAGAAGCCAAAAACACCATTCGTTCATTTTCATATATATGTATATATATATATATATATATATATATATATATATATATATATATATATATATATATATATATGTGTCCGTGGTACCGATAACTTTTGAAGGGAACCTCCGATTTTGATGAAATTTGGTATGAAGGTGTAAGACCAGGTCTATTTTCATGAGTTCGCGAACCAGCATTGTCGGGTTATGGGAACGGGGTTTTATGGGGTTTCAAAGGGGTCAAAAATGGGTTTTTGGCATTTTTTGACCTCAATTTTCAAAATTCATCAATTTTAACCGAAACCATTTAAAAGAGCTTAAAAAAACAAACAATTTGGTATTTTGAATTTTTATCATAGCATAACTGGTTGCGGGGAAAATCCAAAAATGTGTTTTCCATGTTATTCTTATGGGAAATCATGAAAACCCTATATCTTGCTTATTTATCGACATAACTTAATCAAATTTGGTATGTAAATTATCTAGCTAGGGCTTTACTTATGATTGCTTACAAAACCCATATGGCGGCAAACCTACATACTCACCCCCATGGGGTTTATGGGGAAAACACAAAATTGCCAGAGCTTGATACACTTTTGTGTTTACATTCACCAATTATTGATTAACTTAGATTTTCTAACAACACCCCATGGCAGCAAACCTACATATTCGATCCTATGGTGTTTTTATGGGGAAAGTAAATAATCCGAAATTCCATTGGAAATTCGCTGAGTACGCAGGTCTGCTGCGACGGGGGTATTATATTTTCTCTTTCAAACTTTGTAATAGGTGCAATTGCATCTCCTTCCAAAACGGGTTTAGCAAATTTTTTGTTTAATTGTTTCAAGGGTTCAGTAATAGGTTTAAAAGTAGATTCAAGAAATTTCTCCCTTTCGCTAATACCTAATTTTAATGCTCTGTTTTTATCCCGAATAGAATCACTAAGTGATTTTATTTCCTTTATTAACTTTTCTTGGTTAACCATGTTTGTAGCAAGACGTGTTGTACAACAATGAATGTTTTACATCATGATCAGTGTATTAGTATAAATTTATCAAATCCTATCCTGTATCGACCATTGTTTAGCGGTTGTTCCTTTATAATGGTTAAAAACCCATACTTTTCAGCCCAAGCCTTTCCACACAACTCTTTAAATCGTTCGAATGGCATATCCGCACTTACATGGTCATAATATATGTGTTTTAGGTTGGTTTCATCCTGTTTAAATACAATTAACATGTTTGCATTGTCTCTAATGAGCTGTTTCGGTATTTTGCTGTAAGTTTGACCAATATAAATGCTATCTATGTTGTTATGTCGACCCATGGCGAAGTAATTCCTTATTGTATTTTGATTTTCACAAGATACATCGTCAAATATGAATACTGAGAATGGTTTAGCCTCTTGCGGTTGCATGACACTTTCGCTTGCGTTAAATCTAAAATATTTAACTTCAGGCACATTATTGAGTATTTGTTCCAATAACTGATATTTTGGTTGTTGTAGTGACTTTGAAAATACATATAAATTATTAAAACGTAAGCCTTTAGGGTTTGTAATCAAATTGAATACTACATTTGTTTTTCCACAATTGGAAGGACCGGTAACCAAACAACGCACCGTGTTTGGTAACAAAACACCGTGTTTCCCAGTATTGAATTGAGAACCATCCACTGTGAGTTCATCTATATTATTAATAGTAAAATTGTCTTTTTGCGGTATTATCTCCATCCTTTGTAATGGTTCAACCCAAAATGATGCTCTACCGTTATATTAGATCCTTTTTAGGTATCCATGAATCTTCCGTCTTATTAAATCCTAACCATCGTACTTTAACCTTATCTTTTTCCGTTGCAACACCTTTTCAACTAAATATACATCACCTACTTTTGATTTTAACATTTCATGTCCATAAAACCCTCCTTCCAGCAATTGCCCTTTATTATCTTTTAAAATGTAAGTTTCTGGTATTGTAGGTTGCACCTTAAATACGGTAAATACCTCATTTGTCCAGTTTGGAAGATATCTTTTACTAAATACACCTTTGTATTTGCTTATTCGCACTTTATCACCAACATTAAACCTTTTAGGCTTTAGTTTTTCAATTTTTGGTTTAGTATTCATTTTTATACGTTTTAATACAAGTTTTTCATTTTTATTAGTCACTTGGCTTGGTTTCATACCGATAGTTCTATGAAACTTGTTATTGTAATCGCTTATAAGTTTTGGTAACATATCAATCCATACGTGTGATCCTCTGTTGGAAAACATCTTATACATGACACCTTTTAAAGTTCTGTTAAATCTTTCAATTATTGATGCTTTTACCTCTGAATTGGTTGAGTAATGGTTAATGTTGTGTTTTTTCATTAAATTTGCAAATTCCTTATTAAAATATTCTTTTCCATCATCAGTTTGTAAATGTTTTATAGTATGTTTGTCTCTTTGTATAGCTGTTTCCATTGCTTTTGTAACACTTTTGCCACTTTTATCTTTTAGTGGTAAAGCATCTGCCATTTTTGAAAAACAATTAATAATAGTCAATATGTATTTAAATCCTCTATTTTGTTTACTATAAGGAATCATTTCGATTAAATCCGCTTGATATAAATCATTTATTCCTTTTATCACTGTATTTCTTCGTGGAAACTTTCTTCTAGCAGGTTTATGAAGCTCGTTGACAATTTCTTGCTTCGAGTTCTTCATATTGCAGGTTTGAATGTTTCATGTATCACATGTATAATCACAATGAATGTTGTCTTAAATATTCACATCATTTATATAGGTCAAGGTCATCCAAACTTGTGTAAAAAAATGGGGAACACGGCGTTGGACTTGCCGTGTTCCCCATTTTTTTACGGAAGGAGGAAGGAATAAGGTCGAAGTTGTAGAAGGACGAAGAATAGGTTACTAGTTGATAGGGTTTAGAGAGTAGTGGCCGAAAGGAAGAGTATGAATCTTATCCGGCATAATATGCCTTTTATCATCTTGAGCTGATAGTGCTCTTTTAACTTCAGTGACACTGTAGACCTCATGTTTAAAGCTTCTGATAGTGTTGAACGTTGCAGACATTGTAGAATCTTCAAACAAGCAGGTCTTGTAATGGTCAAATGTCACATGTTTCTTCAAGTACGATGTTTTGACTCCTTTAGCTTTCTTCACTGTCGGTATGTCATTTTCTATATACATCTTGAAGGAATATAATTTGGACATCAGCGCAACTATTTCCTCCAAAGGTATTCCATTTGCTTCATCTTTAAATTTTCCGATTACTTTTTTATTCTTTTCATTGTAATTTGGATGGTTCTTCGGATAGTCAGAGAAGTCAAAGTCGTCTTTGTATGGGAAACTCCTTAGATCTTCATACATGTCCAAAGTCTTTATCCAGTAGATAAACGCGTCGGTATCCATGTATGCAACTCCAATGTTGTCTCTTCCGTAGTGTTTAACCATTTTGTTGTAATGGAAATCATACATCAGAGTTTTACTTATATCCAAAATCGACATTCCAATGTATAACGGACGATCCATCACTATTGTTGTTTTATTCATACTGACAGCAACTAGATTTTCGTTTATAATCATTGATGTTCCGAAATTTGGTTTTTGCACTAATTTTTCCAATTTCCTAGGATCACTTACTAATTTTACAATTTTGTGTTTTCTCTTGTTCTCCAAGGTCTTCCCAAAGATGGCGTTGTTCATTAATTTGTAGAAGTCCTTTTCAAATGCTGTTGTCGCTGCAGCTCTTCTTGTCGTGTTGGAATCGATATATGGTTTCAACCAACAAGACTGGGTGAATTCAATTGCTCTGTGAATTTTCACTATACGTAGACCCAATTCAAGTGCTTGTTGAACTACCCAATAGTGTGCCACATATCGACTCTTATTCTCCAAGGTCATCATCAGCTTGGGCCACCTTCCTGTCGGTGAAACTTCAGTCTTGGATAGGAGAGGCAGGTCGTAATGATGGTCGTGAAGGTGCTCCGGATATTCAAAATCACAGTCCAAAATATAGCCTGTTTGACCATCTTTTGGAATCCGTGATATGTCACCGATGGTGGTCGGCTCAATCCACTTGAAGTCTGCGTAGGGAAGTGGATTTGACATCGCCCAACCATAGAGGTTGTTCGCATCAAAATATCCAAGGTAGAGTGATGGTTTTTGCTCGTTGAAGTTGGGGATATACTTGTTGTTGGCCTTAACATGTCTTGTCACAGCTTGAGTCAAACCACCTCGTACACCTGATTCGATCATGAGGACCATATCGATGTCTGTGAGAAGCTCCAATCGGCAGTTAGTTGACTTGAGCATAGCTTGCCATGCTAATCCAGGGGATGTATACGAGTGTAAAGGATCCAATCCGTATGCTGAGAAACAGGTGTTCCGAAATTCTTCCATCACATCGCACAGCAGAGTTACATCCAATTTTATATAAAAATCAGAATATTCCCCTAAAGTTTGAATGTTTAGTTGGTTCCAAACATTACACGCATGATTGTAGTCTTCAACGGAGATTTCACTTTCATTTAATTTGCTATTGAAGGCTTCAATCGGTGGTAGACTGGTTTCTTCAAACTTTTCTGTGGAAGTTATGTAATCATAGGGGAAAACTCCTTTTCGTAATACTAAGTCCAATTTATCTTCAGGTACAATTTTGCTGGTTTCTTTTAGATCTTCTCTTCTTAGGTTCTCAGACAATTTGCTCAAACTAGATGACATAAATCTATAAGAGTCTACGAAGCGAAGTTTAATTTTACCAACTGTTTTTGAAAAACTGATGTACTTCTCCAATGTTTCAGCTAATACTTCGATTTTTCCATCATCTCGTCCTAACTCTGGGATAATGAAGTGGGAGTCATAGCCGCTAAGATTGTGTAACACGACAGGAATAAATTGAGGCAGTTTGTAATTTATATTGCATGAATTACAAGCAGGTCCTCTGTATAACCCTGTGAGGTGATCATGATCTCTTACTTTTTGATTTTCTTCACTGAAGCTCTTCTTGCATAGATAACATCTTGTTGCCGAAATGTATTCTTCTTGTTGATTTTGGTTCAAAGGTTTCATGGGTAAAACATTACCGTATAAGCGTTCCGCCTTTTCAGCAATGTCATACAACTGGTCTACAAAATACTTAGCAGCTTCTTCCCCACGGTAGAGTATCGGAGTGGATGTTAAGCCATAGTCTTGCAATTGTTCTTCAGGTAAAGTAGATTTCACCAATAAGCAAAAACTGTTAGGTTGATGCAATTGATATTTGGTTCTTCTAGTTACTTCACCATCCGAAAGTTCCTGCGGCACTAACGTGGATTCAAAGTCAGCGTAGATAACTAGTGGAATCCGGTATTGGTGAACTGTTTTATTGAACTGGACAAATGCTCTAGATGGTGGTGGCAGACTAATCTTCACTTCATAGTTGTCATTACAAAGCCGCTGGTGTTCCGACAACCACTCCGATCCTCCACGTCTCAAGTCTTTATTTGTAAAACAAAAGCATCTCTTACACACTGTTACTCTAATTTTCTTTTTAGTCACTTGTCGTCCAACCAAAGTTTCAAAGTTCTTGATGTAAACATAATGTGATATTTCACCTTTGGTCAATAGCAGCAAATCTGTATGATTTTGACGTTCAGTCTTTGTAACTCGTAACGGGTATACGTTATTTGATTCGTCTAAACCAAACACATTAACTGAAACTCCTGGGTTTTTTCTTTCAAATTTAGCAACATCATTAAGACTAACAGGATACGACATACCTTGGAAGTTATAGCGGTGTTGAACAGCTTCGTATGCTATGCTAGGTCTACAGGCATTAGGTTCCACATATTTTGCTAACATTGCATACCGGAAACATTCATTATCCTCATTTTTCACATTGATACATGATCTTGTATCTCGGATCACCTTTGGTAGAGGGATAAAGCTGCTACCCCTCATACCATATCCATGCTTGTGAACCCTCACATCCATACCTTCAATCGATGATAGCGTCCAGCCGGATCCTCTTCCTTCATGTTCTTGAAGTTTCACTAGCAGTTCAACCAAACATTCTTCTAAGATTTCGTTGATATCAGATGTGGTTGTAAGGGTTCGGTTTTTAGCAATGAATGCTCTCGGTGAGTTTTCACCATCGGTATTAGTAAACATAGCCTCCAACACCAATCCAAATTTAATAAAGTTCAATCTTGCCAATTCTTCCATCAATGTTTTTACAACTAGATTTTTAGCTTGGGTTATAAAGTTTTCCAATTCCAATTGAACATTATTAATTTTGAAATGAGTTACAACTGGTCCTGGCAAGGCTGTGGTGCACAGTTGTCTTATATCTTCCACTTCTTCTGTATCCTCTTCTTCCATATCCTCTTCTTGGGTACGCAGTTGTTTTACATCTTCCACTTTTTTTTCTTCCATTTCCTTTTCAATAAATCCTCCAGCTGTAGATGGTCCAGCTCCGGCAAATTGAATAACACTTGGTCTTCTTCTTTGCATTGACTGTAAATAGCTAGCCCAGTCCTCCTGCTTCTGGGGTTTTTCCAAAAACCGATCAATCGCATCCAAGTCTTCTTCACTTACTACAATCTCTTCTTTTCTGTCCTCTTCACGATGCAATTCTCGGTGTAACTGTAGATAGCTATCACAGTCGTCCATCTGCTTCTGGTAGTTTTCCAATAACCGATCAAACGCATCCAAGTCTTCTTCACTTACAACAATCTTTTCTTTTCTGTTCTCTTCATGATGCAATTCTCGGTGTAAAACAAAGATATCTTCATCTTGGAAAAACTCACCACAAATATCGCAAAGAGCCATTTTTTTACAGTTTGGCTTTGAGTATGCACTCGGTGAATGTCCAAGCAATAATGAGCGGCGCGCTCAACCAGGTCCCTTTATACCCGAGGTTGAAGGGTGGGGGAAGGTGACGTCATATACATCCGGTTTATCAATCATTTAGTAAATTTGGCTTTTAAACACCCATTTTCAATATATTCTTCAACAGGCTTGATAAACCAATAATGTTTGGTCTAAATCCACTACTTTGTACAAGTTTTTTCAAAGATGTCTGTTTGAGCAAGTTTATATGGGTCAAGGTCATTTGGAATTATTATTTTCAGAGGGATAGAGCACTAAGCAGCATCAATTACTACAAAGTGCTCTATCCCCCGCTCAGATTTTTGTTTTAATTTCTTACAAAGGTGAAATACCACCGGTATTACCTCCAAAATAGGAAAAATTCTGTTGCGATGGAGCGATGGAAGTGGTGTATCCAATCCAATTGGTTTGCCATTTTTATACCCCCACCAACTATGCATTTATGTGGGTCAAGGTCGCGTAAAGATACCCTTTGAGCGGGGGATAAACCACTAAGCAGCATGCTAGTCCATTGCCGCAAAGTGATCTATCCCCCGCTCTGTTCTACAAAACCTCAATCAAGTCCAAGTTCAAGTCCTAGTTTAACACTTGGTTGGGAGAATTACATTAGTTTGATGCTTATTTCTACCGTTACACTTGCTCCATTCTCAAAAAGATATAAATAATATAATCCTGGATACTGTTTTGTTTCACGTCCTGCATGTTCCTTAATAAAGTCAAAAGCCAATCTTTTTGAATATTCATTATGAAACACTTCTCTCACACAAACAAGAATTTTTTCTTCCACCAATTTTAGTTGAATTGATGATAGTTTGCTTACATCATCCTTGTCTATCAGGGGTAGCTTGTAGGTAAAAGTATTTGGCGGTAGTTTTCGCGTTCTGTCAAGTAAACAACAAAATTTTTTATACAATTTCTTCTCATTGTCTGTAATACTATTAATACCAATCAGATTATAGTACGAAGGTTTATAAGGTATACGACGAGACATTTTTGGTCACCGGTCTTCTTAAGAATGAGCTCCTGGACAGCCACTTCCAACGAAAGGTGGAGCATGAATGAGAAGTGCGTGCAACCTGACCGCCTTATATCCCCACCAGCCAAGGGCGACCCCACCCTGGGGGGGGTCACTTCTCGTCCGGAGCAAAAAACTTTTTGGTCAAGGTCAAAATTTTTTCGAAAAAAAAGTTTAAAGGGAGGGGGAGGGGGTGGGAGTGGGGGAGGGGGTGGGGGAGGGGGTGGGGGTGGGGGGGGGGTTAATTAAAGAAATAAACCCTTATAGGCGTTCTTATGTTGCCATCGCTATAGTCTCCGAAAAGATACAACTATGGGGAACTCCAGACTTGTGTGTTTGTAATACCTACCAGTTAAAATCCAAAGAGAAACTTATAATATTTGGTTCAAGGTCACGCGAAACTTTTAAAAAAATAAGCCCCACACCCCCCTATGGGGGTGTGGGGCACTTGGGTTGTCATCGCTGTAGCCACCGAAGAGACCCAACTATGACAACAGGCAACATCCAATGTCGTCTAACCTTCACCACGCAAGACTTAAGCATTTACTGCATTGCTAACAAATAACTTTTCCAATAGCTAACAAAAAGTCATTTACATAATTTTGAAAGAGGTTGAGGAGAGCCCTAGTGGCTTATGTCCCCGGTCCGAGTGCAGAGGCCATCGGCTCATTACCCCCGTATAAGCGTACAAACGGACCAACTCCAATTTCTCAGCCGCATTGAAGCATGCATGAGTGGAGCCTAACAATTATAAAAAGTGGTTTTACACGGGGGCCTACTCCCGTTCCCTATCTTTAATATTTAATATTTAAGTTCAGCAATGCAGTAAATTTATATAAGTTCTTACTAGGTCTAGGCCATACGAACATTAAAAAATTTCGGCCCCCGTACATCCATGGCGAACCACGAATGTTCGGGGGCCTTGGGGACAAAAGAACACAAATAGCTAACAAAGTTTCATTTACATAATTTTGAGTTTCCGGAAGGGAAACTAACTGAGGACACCCTAGTGGCTTACGTCCTCGGTCCGAGTGCAGAGGCCATCGGCTCATTACCCCCATATAGGCGTACAAACGGACCAACTCCTATTTCTCAGCCGCACTTCTCGTCCGGAGCAAAAAACTTTTTGGTCAAGGTCAAAAAATTTTTCGAAAAAAAAGTTCGGGCGGGGGGAGGGGGTGGAGGAGGGGGTGGGGGAGGGGGTGGGGGAGGGGGTGGGGGAGGGGGTGGGGGAGGGGTGGGGGGGGTGGGGGGGGCACTTCTCGTCCGGAGCAAAAAACTTTTTGGTCAAGGTCAGAAATTTTTTCGAAAAAAAGTTCGGGGGGGGGCACTTCTCGTCCGGAGCAAAAAACTTTTTGGTCAAGGTCAAAAAATTTTTCAAAAAAAAAGTTCGGGGGGGGGGAGGGGGGGAGGGGGTGGGGGAGGGGGTGGGGGAGGGGGTGGGGGAGTGGGTGGGGGAGGGGGTGGGGAGGGGGGGGGCACTTCTCGTCCGGAGCAAAAAACTTTTTGGTCAAGGTCAGAAATTTTTTCAAAAAAAAAGTTCGGGGGGGGGCACTTCTCGTCCGGAGCAAAAAACTTTTTGGTCAAGGTCAAAAAATTTTTCGAAAAAAAAGTTCGGGGGGGGGAGGGGGTGGGGGAGGGGGTGGGGGAGGGGGTGGGGGAGGGGGGGACACTTCTCGTCCGGAGCAAAAAACTTTTTGGTCAAGGTCAAAAAAATTTTCGAAAAAAAAGTTCGGGGGGGGGGAGGGGGAGGGGGGTGGGGGAGGGGGGGGGTTAGTGGGTCAAGGTCACCCACAACCCTTCCACTCTAAGTGTTGGCTATACCCCCACCACAACCGAGTCCCTAGGCTGCACAACACCGCTCCGCCAGTATGTCTCCGGCTTCCATGCGGTGCGTCTCGCTGTTCTCCAACTCTCTATATGTAAGTATTTTTACAAGTTTTGAATCTAGGTCACTTCACTTTGTAACAATATCGGCTTGTGGTATTTCAGTATTTTAACTCAAGGTCACCACACTTTAACTCTGAGACTGCATCAACTTGTATTATTTCTGTGTTTTGACTCAAGGTCATCACACTTTAACTCTGGGACGGGATGGACTTGTAGTATTTCTGTGTTTTGACTCAAGGTCACCACACTTTAACTCTGGGACGGGATCGACTTGTAGTATTTCTGTGTTTTCACTCAAGGTCATCACACTTTAACATGTAACTTTAAGGTAGCACCAAAACGGTGCTACCCGGCTTGACATTTTCAATTTTCCCAAGGTCATCACAGTTCCCCCACCACTTCCCATATACCTAGAGTGCGCAGGGCCGGACAGTCAGTCGCTCGGTGTCTGTCGTAGGGTACGCATCGCGGTTGCAGTAATGGTCGAATGGGGGCTTTTGGGTCAATTCAAGGTCACCCGAGCGGTGTCACATGACGGTTTAGGCAGAGTCACGTTGCAAACTTCAAGTTTCCTCAGCACTTTTGCTGTTTCTCATCGCAAATTCGCTCCAAGTCGTCAAGGTCATGGTAACTGTGACTAAAACTCGGAGCGTAGTGCGAGAAACAGCAAAAGTGCCGAAAAATTTTAGGTTTCAGCGTGACCTTGACCTTTTGTGACATCGATGACGTCATCTTGGTGACGTAAGGGGTGATGACGTCATCAGCACGTCATTTCTGTGACGTCATGGGTGTGACGTCATGGATGTGACGTCATTGGTGATGACGTCATCGATGATGCAATCGATGACGTCATCAATGAGGTCATTGACCTCGATGACGTCATCGATGACGTCATCCCTCAGGTGACCTTGAACTGTTCCAAAAGCCCCCATTCCCCACTACTGTAATCATCAAACTGTAAAATTATAAAAACAACCAAACAGTTTCTTTTATTCAATATGTTACAATGATGGGAAATAATTATAATATAGTGTATTTTACAAACAGTTATTATTTTACTAACTGTTATAAGAATATTTTTTTCTATCTGAATTAAAATAATATAGGTAGAATAATAGAAATAATATGTTGCATAGTACTATGATAGTGCAATACCGGCCTTAAATAAATGGGGAAATTACGAACTGTGAGGGCTTGCAAGGCCCTTCCTTTCAGATTGCTATTTACCAAAAACAACTTCACGCCGAGCTATTAAATGCGTCGGTCGCACGTATGAGACTGGCCGGAGCGGCGGTGTGCCGTGCGTGGCCGGCTGCCACATCCGGCAGGAGATCGACGACGGATCGTTGGAGTGGAAGGTAATGTTTGTTTAAGGCGTCTAAATTATATAAGTTATAATTTATAACTTGAAAACTACTTTCGCTTGAAGAAATTTGTAAGATGCATAGTATAAAGGAAACAGGAAAATTAAACAGGACGGGTAGTAGTTTCCTTCACGTAGTTCGTTGCTGCGCCGCTAGGTTCACCAGAAACAGTGGCTTTTGTCCCGCGCGAGGGCAAAACATGCAATCGTATTTCCTGTCTTCGGTAAGTGTTTATTGGCTAAAATATTTTATTTAGCGATTTATTTGAAGTTGAAGAGTGGTTCTAGTGAAAGGCTGCCGGTTTTTTCAATAATTTGTGATATTATTACGTAAAAATGTATGTCAAGGTTAGTGAATTTCATCATCAAATAAAAGTTATCATACATTTTTTTTAACAGGTTACCTTCCACTACAACCACTCTTTAACTACCATATAGCCTAAAACAAACAGCTTAAGTCTACGATGTTGGATAAAAAGTGGTCTATCAAGGTTGAAGAAGTGCTTGTTACTCTGGTTAGTGAGTTCACAAACTGCTTTAGATTAAATTCATTCCTTAAATTCTGTAATCGTTGTTTTAAAATTGACTACTAACCAATCAATGTTAAAATCACCAACAATTTCACACATTTTATCTTTTCGAAAAATGTATTCACATTCAAATAACATGGCGTGATACCAAAACTGCTCCAGGGGAAGCGGTGCGACCGTGGCTGTAGCCTCAGTAAAATCGCTGTATCTAGCTTATTTATTAAACCAGCGGTATTATCAGCTGATAGGCCCCAACCTAAGAAAATTTACAGAGAAAATTAATACAAACACACATTGTGCTCAAATTAATTCAATTTATCAATTCAATCAAATTATAATATATAATTAAGGAAGAAAATATAATTATTACTAAGACTATTATTTAAGAGTCTGCAGTTCCGGCTGAATCGGATTTATATTCCCATAAGACTAATTTTAAATTTCCAACATCCGTCCACGCCTTTAGTACTGGCGAAAAAAGATTCATTTTTATGTTAAAATATGTTTATAGGGCGATTTATGAAAACTACTGAAAAATGCTCCATTTTCGAACAAAATATGTTGAGAATACTTTGTTTATTAATAAAACAATCTATAAATTGAAATTTTGATTTCATGGGGTCCTAGATTTTAAAATTTACTTTAAAATTACATCAAGATGAATATTTTTCGACAAATATTAAAGGCATAGCGGAAGTTTGAAATTTAACATTAGTCTTATGGGAATTAAAATCCTAGGCGGCCGGTACTTCTGACTCTTAAGGCTAGACTGTAAACAAATTTACATAGCATAAGTATAGCTTTGCCATTCTGATTTAGAGCTACTCCACTTACGACGAGTTTTAGGGTCGTTTTTCCTAATCAGTTTAAGTATATTAAGTCATGTTTAGAAAAAGAGGGAGTAAGTAGAGAGAAATTAAGAGACCCAGGACAGCATGTAAAACGAACGTGTAAGAGAACCAAGCCCATGTTAAACGGTAAGAGAGCCAGGACTGGGTGTGTAAAAAAGTCGGAAAATTAAGAGAACCAGGACAGCGGGTAAAACGAACGTGTAAGAGAACCAAGCCCATGTTAAACGGTAAGAGGGCCAGGACAGCGTGTTAAACTGAACGGGTGAGAGAACCGAGACGGCGCGTCAACAGGTGTAAGAGATCCAGGACGGGGGTTCGAAAATTCGGAAACTCCTTCCAGGTAATGTTTTTTTTTATATATCCCATCGAGATTGTCCCTTGTTGTGACATTATGAATAAAATAATATTATAGTACTAAAAAATAATAAAAAAAAAAATTTTTTGTCACATCCCATCGAGATTGTCTTTTATCGTGACAATCCGAATATTACATTAATATATTTAAATATATTTAGTAATATATTTTAATTTATTTTCATATACTTTAATATTATAGTATTTTGACAAATAAAGACAATTGTTTAGCTGAAAACTTTATATAATTTTCATATCCCATCTAGATTGTTTTGTGTCTCTATGTCATTTTGATTTTGTATAAGGACACATTTCAGTATTGTCGCAAAGAACTATTTGTTTTTATATAATTATTTCAATTAGGAAAGTAACAGTATCCATTGGTAACAGTTTGACCATTCCAAACAATAGTTATCGTTTAAATATAATTAAATCATTTTTAATAGTTTTTGCTATCGCAATAATGGGAACAAAAAACCATTAAGTGTGCAAATTACCACATTAGATTAAACGTCCATTATGATAGCGGATTTTTACATCAGCCAATACTGATAACCAAGAGGGGGATTCATAGATTGATAACTACCGCTCGACTCACCATCATGGCATCGGCATCCTCCAACGCATTGACCACCCCCTCATTGTGGGACATATCCATCACTCCCGGAGGAGGTCTGGAGTCTTTAGAAGATTTAATGATAATTATCAAGAGTGTCCTCCCACAGGCGAATATCCAGGTAAATTATTTTTATTAAATCCTAGCGATATCCATTTTATTTGCTAACGTTATAATATTTCAGAAATCCATGCCAGTAACAAACGTAATACTGCATTTCCAGTCGTTTTCCTTAACACAGATGTTTGATATAAAACCTAATAACAGATCGTTATGTGAGGATTCTTTAACAATGGTAAATCAATATTTTTTTAAACAATAAATAAAAATGATCTCTTAACAATGAAAAAAAATTGTTTCATAAAAAATTTCAATATTAATATTAATTGGATAAAATCCCGTTCTATAGTTTTATACTTTGTTTTTAATTTATATTCTATGCTAATTCGATTGATGGTCTCAGATCGAAAGGAGGGACGAAGCCACGTACAGAGTGCGGCTGCCGTATTCCACCAAGCACTCGAGCCTCTCAATGACGGCGAAATTCGAGGAGTTCGCCGGTGCCGTCACCATCATATCGGCCAGCGCCGACCTAACTCTGGACCAGACGAGGCGGTTGTCGGAACTGAGGGCGAATGTCCTCAAGAAAAGTAAGAAGGCATAGAAAGGAACTGATGGTACTCTCGCGGCGGGTTTTTTTTTTTTTTTTATTTAATATTTAGTTAGATATAAAAGCACAACCTTAGCAACAAGGTACAATTTTAAGCATAATTCAAGCTATAAGGTAAATCTATATTAATTTTGTCAATACCATCTTAAATCATACGATTTCTTTTTCTTACATTTAACAGTTCAATTAAATAAAAAATGGAAAAATATATAGCTGCTATTAAAATTAAATTTTGTAAAAATTGTAGCGTGCATTACACGGACTCGAATCAACATACATTGAGTGAAACACACATAAGGAACACCCTAGGCTATTCACCCATCACGGAGACTGAATCCGCAGCGAAATGTAGACTTAAAACGTATTGGCTACAAAATGGAGGAGGATATTTGGACATCGATAGCTTTTTAAATTATTGCAAACCTTTGATTACCTCTAAAATTCAAGAACATTTAATTCTATCGAAAACTGTTAAATGCAACATAATACTAAAATGTGAGTATAAGAAACCTGAAAATGAAACAACTAGGGAATTGTGTTTTAAAACGATAAATGAACCAATAATGATGAGTACAGATTTGAATAAATATTGTAAAGATGTTAGCGAGAAACTCTTGACGGAACAAAGTGAACATCAGACCAAGGGATCTGGCTGGAGTTTAAAAAAAATAGTAGGATTAGAACTCAGAGTCAACAAATACAGCCCCCTCAGAGGCTGTAAACATATTAAGTTACCCGCGTTTATTTCAAATAAAACGGCAGTAATAAACGTCCAAAATAATGATGAATATTGTTTCAAGTATGCCGTTTGGAGTAAGAATGTCTTAATTCATCCTGAAAGATTCAGCAAATACGAAAACAATGAACAAATGGAAAACACATATGATTGGGATTGTGTCAGTTACCCAGTTAAAGTAAAATCGATTCCTACATTTGAAAGAGCAAATAACATTAGTATAAATGTCTTTGGCATAGAAAAGAAAAGAAAATGTGATAAAGAAGAATACATCGTATACCCTATTAAAGTATGTAAAAGGGAAAAGCCAGACCACCGGGATTTATTGTTACTAGGAGACGAAACGACATCGCACTACGCGTGGATAAAGAACTTCGATAAATTGGTCAGTTCACAGATATCCAGATATAATGGGAGAAAATATATATGTAAAGTTTGCTTAATTCACTTCAATAATGAGTCTAGTTATGTGAAACACAAGGTGTTGTGTGATAGACAAGAGCCCGTAGCTGTAGAAATGCCTGATGAACAAAATTTTAAGTTAAAGTTCAAAAACTTTAAACACAAACAACAAGTTCCGTTCGTTATTTACGCAGATTTCGAGTCGATACTGGAAAAAGAAAAGCCCTGTGAAAACTGCAAGACACTCTCTTGCAAAACACCAAATCGATGTTGTACGAATTGTTTCAGGTCCGATTGTAAAAACTTGAATAACTGTTGTAAGAACTGTAAGCGGTCCAACTGTAAGAACCCCAAGACATGCGAGACAAGAGATTCCGCCACACCTGTAAAATCTACGACCGCTTCCGTTGATTATCAGAAACATATTCCAATGAGCTTCTGTTATTATATGGTTTCGAGCTTAGGCGATCGTTACGAACCCGTCATCTACAGAGGTCCAAACGCCGTTGAAGTATTCTTCAGTAAAATCAGAGATGAAGCTTTAAGAGTGTACGAGCTTTATAGTAAGCAATTGCCGATG
The DNA here is from genome assembly GCA_030545055.2 of Neoaliturus tenellus. NCBI lineage: Eukaryota > Metazoa > Arthropoda > Insecta > Hemiptera > Cicadellidae > Neoaliturus > Neoaliturus tenellus. Next base: position 84,945,137 of record CM061535.1, read on the forward strand.
GAACAATTGACCGAAATTGAAACTGATCGCTTTGAAAACGCTTCTTTCTGTCATATATGCGAAGAAACATTTACACCAAATGATGTGAAAGTAAGAGATCACGACCCGTTAACAGGTCTCTTTAGAGGCGCTGCTCATACCAATTGTAATTTGTCATATCAGACTCCGACGTACCTCCCTGTTGTTTTACATAACATGTCGAACTATGACCTGCACTTCATAACGAAAAGCTTAGATTACGATGATTTAGAAGTTAAGGTTATCCCTACAACTGAAGAACGTTACATATCGTTATCGAAAAAAGTAACTCCTAGATTTGAAATAAAATTTGTAGACAGCTTTAGATTTATGGCAAGAAGCCTTGACGAACTGACAAAGAATCTTGACAAAGATCAGTTCAAGGAGACACTATCTTATTTCGGTAGTGAAAAGTTGAATATAATAACTAAAAAAGGCGTCTTCCCTTATGAGTATATAGATAAGTGGGAAAGATTGACCGAAACGTGTTTACCGACTATTGATAAATTTTATAGCTCTTTAAACAAAACGAATATTTCTATTGAAGAGTTCGACAGAGCCGTACAAGTTTGGAACACATTCAATTGTAAAACCTTAGGTGAATATTCCGATGTGTATTTGAAAACCGACGTTCTGTTGCTAGCGGACGTGTTCGAAAATTTCCGAAGGGTGTGCATGTCCAATTATGACCTCGACCCTGCGTGGTACCTGACGGCGCCCGGCCTGTCGTTCGACGCTTGTCTTAAACTGACTAAAGTCGAACTGGATCTCTTGACGGATTACGATATGTACCTCATGATCGAGGCGGGCATAAGAGGCGGGATATCGCAGTGTACGACCCGTTATTGTGAAGCCAGTAACAAGTATGTGAACGGGGAGACCGATGCGGGAGCACACCGTGACGACGACGATAACGACAACGAAAGGGCTACCTCGAGCAAAGATTCCAACTATATTTTATATCTAGACGTTAACAACCTTTACGGATATTCTATGGCGGGTAGTCTACCTATTAAGGACTTTCAGTGGATGGACGAGGCGGAAATACTTAGTCTAAAAGAAAATATCCTATTTACAAGCGAAGATGACGAAGAGGGATACATCGTCGAGGTAGACCTAGACTATCCACAGCATCTCCACGAAGCACACAATCAGTTCCCGTTTTGTGCCGAACGAAAGAATCCCCCAAGGAGTAGGTTTCCCAAATTACTCACCACTTTGGCAAGCAAACGTAAGTACGTCATCCATAGTCAAAATTTAAAGCAGGCCGTAGAACACGGATTGGTTGTGATCAAGATACACAGAGGTATCAAGTTTAAACAGTCAAAATGGCTAGCCGCTTACATAGACAAAAACACATGTTTTAGAAAAAACGCTAAAAATGAATTTGAAAAAGACTTCTTCAAATTGATGAATAACAGTTTTTTCGGAAAAACTATGGAAAATATTCGAAACCGTTTGAACATGCAAATAGTTTGTAGCGAAAGAAAACTTGATAAGCTCATTTCTAGACCTAATTTCATCGATAGAACTATATTTACAGAAAGAATTGTCGCAGTTCATTTGGGTAAGACGAAAGTAAAATTTGATAAACCGATTGCTGTCGGTATGACGATACTCGAACTTAGTAAAACTGTCATGTATAAGTATTTCTACGATATTTTCCCCCTTGTATTCGGTTCGGAAAATGTGGAATTACTTTATATGGACACTGATAGTTTTATCCTTAACATAAGATGTGAGGACGTGTATTCCAAAATTAAGGATCACCTAGACATATTCGACACCAGTGATTACCCAGAAACACACCCGTGTTTTTCTACACTTAGGAAGAAACAAATCGGTCTTATAAAAGATGAATACAACTCAGTGCCGTTAAGGAAATTTCTAGGATTGAGATGTAAGTTATATACAGTCTTGGATAATAATTATGATTGTAAAAAAAGAGCCAAGGGAATTAAAATGTCAGTTGTTAAAAATGAAATAACCTTTCAAGACTTTGAGAAAGCTTTGTTTTCAAATGAAAATCAATACAGGGAAATGAATGTAATAAGAAGTAGAAAGCACGACCTGTACACTACCAGTATTAAAAAGCTAGCGCTGTCTTCTCATGACGATAAGCGTCAGGTATTATCTGACAATATACATACAATAGCTTACGGACATTTTAGGCTTAACGAAGATAAAAAGAGAAAAGCAGATGTACACAAACAGCTAGAACAAACAAAAAAAGTCAAATTAAATAATTAAGAATTTTGTTCAAAATAATTAGAAAAGACTGATTTATACCAAACATGTAATGTAATAATGTCAGTTCTGTTGTTTTTCTTTTGCCATATGCAGTTACACGTTCGTTGCTGTGTCCTCGAACGACAATAGAAATATCATTGTAATGGTTGTACTTGTTGCGAAAAAAGGTTGTGCCCATTTTGTTAAAGGAAAAGCTCGAAATAATCGAAAGTCGTTTACGGTGTACTGTTGTGATAACTATGTTTTCTTTCCAGATGTGAGTCGTTACGAAGTGGTCCCCGTAAAATATGAAAGATTCTCCTCCGGCGAAGGATTTTCATTTTTACCCACGTACAATAACTTCGGCAGTGCAGGGATGGATCTCTACGCTCATTTACCTCCGGGCAAAAACTCTGTTGTTTTGAATCCCGGAAAAATAATTTCCATATCAGCCGGAATAAACATACAAATACCCGAAGGCTATGAAGGACAGATAAGACCGTTGCCTTGGCTTGCTGAAATGTACGGGGTGACCGTACTGAATAGCCCGGGTTCGATCGATACGAACCACAGAGAGCCGGTCCGCGTCGTCTTGATTAACCACGGTCAGATCCCTTATGAAATAAGTTATTGCTCCGAAATAGCCAAGCTCGTTTTAGTAAAAATATCAAAGATCGTCTGGGTCTCCGACGAAGACGTGTACGGAGTCCAGAGTCATACGGACGACGGTGGCAATACTGTAAATCGCTTTTCGGTGATCACACGGCGAGACAGAATGTAATTATTTTGAGCTTTTCCTGAATTAAATAAGTATTGTACTCTAGAATTTGAATTGTAAATATAAATTACTGGATGTACATTACGTCAGAGTTTGTAAATAAATGTAGTTGAAATTGTGAACTGTGTTATTATTTTTTATCCCTCAACTCTTACCAACCTGTGATTTGATCTAAGATAACAAAATAGTTTTATCATAAATACTCTAAGTGAAGACTTGACTATTCATTTACATTTGTGATAGCTACAAATGAATATCGATAAGTTTGGAGGTTATGTGCGTGACACATCCACCGTCACGACAGGTCGGGGTCCTCCGGGTGAAGGCTTTAAGCTCACCGGAGATGGGCATTTCGACATAGACGAAAAACGTCTAACCAACATAGCAGAGCCGGCAGATGGTAATGATGCGGTTTCTCTCCAGTACATGAATAATAATTGTATGACGATCGTCGGAAACAAGTTCGATGCGAAAAAGAGAAAAATATCGAATGTCAGTGTACCTGTAGACAATTCAGATGTCGTCACGAAAGCCTATAGTAAATCTTTAGTTGACGATGGCTTAAAAAATTGTGTCACGTACAGTAATATCAATAAGCAAATTGATTTCAAATGGCATGTTCTCAAAAACATATCGAATCCTACCAGTGATGGTGATGCAGTAACGTTAGGTTTGGCAAAAGATCGTTTTATGAGCTTGACTGGTGACGGGTTTAACGCTAGAAACAAAAAGGTTTGTAATGTCATGAGACCAGAACGTCCCGACGACGCTGTCACCAAATCTTATAGTGAGGAGTTTTTCGATAAAAGTATAAATAAAGCACTCTCATCGTTGGATGAGTCTTTTAAAAAGTACATCGAAGACTATACGTCCTCATTTGTAAGACCTGTGAACGGGGTCTTGGATTTGAATGAGTTTAAGGTATACGTGAATACAGCAACAGACCCCAAGTCTCCGGTGAATATAGGCAGCCTTATTCACAAATTTATTTACATTTCCAAACATGTCGAAATAGACGCTAGGAACTGTTACATCAGAAACTTGAGGAAACCGGAAAGGGACAACGATGCGGCCACCAAATCCTATGTAGACGAACAGTTGCACGCGACCGTGAAAGAAGCGACCGAAGGAAGTATCAAAGCCGATGACGGAATAATCGATTTAAAATTACTCAATCTAAAACTGAAAGTTCCCGAATCGACTGATACCGACGCGCCTGTAAACAATAACATGCTGAATAGATTCAGATACGTTGTTGAAGCAGATCTCAACAAAATCAATAACCAACTGCACGTGTTCTACCCGACGCCCGGTGCTAGATCGTCCGGTTCCAGCTCAAGACTTTCGGTTTCAAAAAGTCTGAAAGATACAGTGGACGATATGAGATCGGATATCTCCGTTCTACAAGAAACTGTCAGAACCCTGGATCCGCTGAAAACCCCAGGATCGAACGTTAGTCTCGACTTGGTTACATTGACACAGAAAGTAAACGCTATGGACGGCGAGATAAAATCGTTGAAAAAGGTGCTGGACACCTTGAATTCTAAATTGGAAGGATTAAACGAGAGAGAAAAAGACGATTTTTGGGACAGGGTTAGTAGTTTGTGAGTAATCAATGTGCAGATTGTAAAAATATCTCGAATCGATAGGTCGTGACTTTATATATCGTATTGTCACTCGTGTGTCTTGTCACTATGGTCATAAAATTCAAGCGAGGAGGGAGTCTCCTGAGTCGACTGATCGACAATCTGCCTTTTGAACTCCACCTGAAAGGTTATCAATTTTGCGGACCCGGCACACGTCTGAAAGAGAGGCTGGCGAGAAACGAAGAGGGGATAAACAAATTGGATTCGTTTTGTAAACAACACGACATAGCTTACGCGAAAAGCAAAGATATAAAGAGCAGACACGAGGCCGACCGCTTATTAGCCGACCGGGCCTGGACGAGAGTCACCGCTCCGGACGCGAAACTGGGCGAGAAGGTGGCCGCTTACGCAGTGACGAACGCCATGAAAGCAAAGGTGAGACTCGGAGCGGGCATGTCGCCACCGACGACGGTAGCGGCGGCGATGGGCCGAAGAAGGAAGAATCGAAAGAAAAATACAAAAAACGTGAACAAACAAACTAAGAAACACGCTAAAAAAACACATTTCAAGGATATTTTTCGAGCGGCCAAAAAGGCATTAAAAACTCAAAAATCCGATAATATCAAAGTGTTGGTCCCGGCGGCCTTGCGGGCGGCGAGACTGGCGGTCGATGGGAGACCGAAGACCGAAATCAAGACACCTCGAATCATACCGCTACCGAAATCCGGCGGAGCCCTGCCGTTTCTGATTCCGCTGTTCGCCGGCCTGTCGGCGGTCGGAAGCCTGGCTGGAGGTGCGGCGGCGATGTACAAGGCCATTCACGACGTGAGGAAATCCAAACTTGAGAATTCCAATGACGTTAAAATACAGAAAGGAAGAGGGCTCTACTTGAAACCATACAAACAAGGTATGGGCATTTTTTTAGAGAAAAAGCCTTGAATAGTTATGAGGTCGAGGAATATGCGAAAATACTACGCATACCATGTTTTAGAGGTGTATTTACAAAAGACACGCTACCAGATACGCCGCTCGAACGCGAATCTCTCGTAATAAATCTTGATAACCAAGACGGACCGGGAACCCACTGGGTGGCCTCGAAGAAAATCGGAAACTGCGTGAAGTACTTCGACAGCTTCGGCAACCTGAAACCACCAATAGAAATAATACACTATTTCAAAGGATGCGTTATATTGTATAATTATAATAGATATCAAAACTACAGCACCGAAATCTGCGGACACCTGTGCTTGAAATTTTTGTGTGAATAAAAATAAAAGATTGTTTTGTAAATAGTTTAGTGTGTCCAGTGGTTTTCACCCGTAAACATGTCTTACTTATTTACATTAACAGGTCAAAGCTCTGTCATATCTTGTGACATATTCCCACCGATCGACTTGAACGATGACGGTAATTATGTAATAGGTTTGATAAACTTTCAAAGTTTCAACTCTATACCTAATGTCGATTTAGGATGTAATACGTTTTATTGGATTGACGATCAAAACGTCCATCACTCTGTTATCATACCGACTGGAGCATATGAAATATCCGATATGCAGAAATATTTAAGAAAGAAATTAGGTGACACGAGAGGAGAAAGCAATGAAGAGCTCGTTGATAAATCCGAGCCAAGAAGCAGTTCCTTCGATAAACATCCGCCTGTGTACATATCCATATATCCTAATAACAATACACTGAAAAGTGAATTGAAATGTTCGCATGAGGTCGATTTCACAAAAGAAGACTCAATAGGGACGTTATTGGGGTTTGAAAAGAGGCTCTTGTCGAGATATACAACGCACTCTTCAGATAAAACCGTGAATATTCTTAAAGTAAATTCAATCGTAATCGAGTGCAATATAGTTACGTCATCCTTTATAAACGGAAGTCCTTGTCATACATTGCATACATTTTTCCCTAAGGTCCCACCGGGATTTAAAATTGTGGAAACACCTGCCAATTTAATTTATCTTCCAATCAACACAAGGTCGATCGATAATATATCTCTTAAAATAGTCGATCAGGACGGGAAACTGATCAATTTCAGAAACGAGGTGATAACGATAACACTACATCTGAAACGTGCGAAATAATGGGGATCGTCTATAATATAAACAAAAGCCAGTCGATAGCCAGGAAAAACGTTAGTCGAAAGCCTGTCGCCGTGGAAAGAAGGTCGTTGACGTCGTCCAACAGAAAATTTCTAGAAGCGCTGGGATTCAAAGTGAAGAATGGATGGTAATATTCTGCAGGTGAAGGAACAGATATATTTCGACGAAAGCATCAAAAAAATTGAAATACATCCTCATCTTCCGTATGCGAATTCGTCGTTCAACAATAATGATGAAATAAGAATTCCCATCCAGCACCAAGACATATACACCTGTCCGTGCAACAGCACTCTGTATATCGAGGGGGAGCTCGTAACCGAAGGGAAATGTAAATTCATAAACAACGGATTCGCTTATCTTTTTGACGAGGTCAGATTGGAGATCGGAGGTGTCGAGGTGGACCGCTCCAAGAACGTAGGCATAACGAGCACATTAAAAGGTTTCCTCTCGTTGAGTGACGGCGATGTGAGGGTGCTGAGCAACGCCGGGTGGGTCGGCAACCGGGGCGAATCGGTCGAACTCAAAGAGGACGGATCGACGGGAGGAAAATATTATTTCAGCGTGTGTATACCGTTGAGAACGCTTCTCGGCTTCGCCGAGGATTACAAAAAAATCATATTGAACTGCAAACAGGAATTGATCCTGGTCAGGTCGCGATCCGACACCAATGCGTTTCTGGGTGAATCCCTCACCGTCGGGAGCGGGACCGCAACCACTGTTGTGGAGCCTTCAGCAAAAGTCAATATAAAAAAAATCAACTGGAGGATGCCCTACATCGTTCCGTCGGACGAACAGAAACTGTCGTTATTGAAAGTGATCAACTTGAATAAATCGATTTTCGTGAACTTCAGAACGTGGGAGCTATACGAATATCCACTTCTGCCAAAGACGAGCAGACAGAGGTGGAACGTGAAGACGACCAGTGCATTGGAGCGTCCCCGCTACGTCATATTGGCTTTCCAAACTGATCGTTTAAACAACATTAAGAAGCACGCCGGTCACTTCGATGCGTGTGATATATCGAATGTTAAATTGTATTTGAACTCTGAGTGTTACCCTTACGATGATATGAATTTAGATGTTTCGAAGAAGCAAGCGGCAGTATTATATGACATGTACGTCAAGTTTCAAGAAAGTTACTACTATAAAAGGAACGACCCTTTGCTCGGTTTCGAAGAGTTTTTGAAGTACGCACCGATGGTCGTCATAGATTGCTCGAGACAAAACGAATCCATCAAGTCTGGTCCTGTCGATATCAAGTTGGAATTCGAATCCAAGAAAGAATTTCCAGATAAAACCACCGCGTATTGCTTGATTTTACATGATAAAATTGTTGAATACAACCCGATGACAAACATTGTCAAAAGAATCGTTTGAGAGAATGAAAAATGACCACAGCTGTGATAACGTTTATCTTATCGATTGTAAGTTATCGAGCAATATATCAGCGAGATAATAGACTGTAATAAAAATAGTGAAATAACATTTGATTTGAAAGCCAGTGCGTCTTGAGATGTGTCCGAAGCAAGTCATTTGTGATATACAAGGTTTTAGGGGTAAGAGTAACGATTTTGTGATAAAAGAAGTGGCTTTCATGTCGGTGTCAGGTAGAAAATCGCAATCTTTCATTTTCAAGCCTCCGCATCCGTTCACGGATCTGGACCCCGTCCAACGGAGATGCGCCGATTGGCTCAAACAGCATAAACACGGGCTGGACTGGGAAGACGGTCACGTGCAGTACAGTGAGATAGCTCCGATTTTTCATAAGATGACCTATAACTATACGAAGGTTTTGGTAAAGGGTTGCGAGAAAAAACAAGTTCTAGACGGAGTACTGGGGAACAAGGACATCGCGGTCGTAAACATGGAGGATCTGAACTGTCCTTCGCTCGCGACTTTGAGGAATCAAACGTCTTTACCACCGAAAAAATGTTTTAACCACCGACGAGCGATGGACGAATGCGCCGTGGAGAATGCCAGAGTCTTACACAAGTGGTTCGTATGCAATTATCTCGGACATCCGTCTCTCCCGCCGACGGTGGAGCAGGTCGTCGACAGAATTGGAAACATCATAGAGAAGTTCAATAAAAAGGATGAATTCGGCAATCCGTCATTGAGAAATCTTAATTTATCAGAGATAACGTACCTTCCCAAGCAGTTTTTTGTAAACTACGTGACGGACGCGGAAATTCAGTGCGTCTGGGACCTCCTCTCAGTGTTCATGAAAAATAAGTTGGCGGACGTGGTTTACTGTTACGAACATTCCGCATCTCAATTAGACGGAGTTCCACCTAAAAAGGCGAACTGCGTGTCATGTTTGCTATCGAAGTAGAGTATTTCATCAACAACGATGAACATATTTTATCTTTGTTTCCAAGCATATATGACGATTTGAGCTATATGCCAATTTATATTCGATATCCGTCATGCTATATATTCAATATTGGAAACCACTGGGTGGCGGTATACTTAAATGAATTTAGAAGAGGAGAATATTTTGACAGTTTGGGGATGCCACCACCATTCAGAATCTTCAAATTTCTAGAAGCCAACTGTGACGAATGGACGTACAACAAGACGAGGGTTCAAAGTCTGTGTTCACACTACTGCGGACACTATTCCATTTTATACTTAAGACACAGGTCTATGAACGGTGAAGTCGAAGAATTTATCAATAATTTCATCAACATGAGTGATTTGGAAAGGGATCATCGTGTATGTTCACTGTTTCTAAGAAGCTACGGAAGAGGTAAACTGTGGAGAATCGAAGAAATAAAGAGAAGAATAATGCTGTCGAATTCCAGGAGAACAGAACGTAACCTCTGGCAATAAATGTATAAAAAGTAATATTTAATGAGTTTTATTTATTTATCATGTCTGCTACTTCGTAATACTCTCTAATTACCTGTTGAATTTTTTTCCCATTATATAATCAATTTCACATATTGTAATATTTTATATTTCTATCTAAACCTAGAATTCTCATATAAGTATATATAGACTTTAGAAAATCTAGACACTTTTGACAGTCATTCCAGAGGACGAGGACATCCATGACGACAGACATGAAAGTGGTTAAGCAAAAAGAGCACCTGCCAATCAGGTGTTTCGAATTGGATTACTTTGGGAATAATAGTAAAGGTAAAAAACACGGTAAGCTTCTTCCGAATTCCATCAGATGTATCATATCGGGTCCGTCGGCCTGCGGGAAAACGGCGACTCTGCTGAGCCTCATCAGTGACCCAAACGGACTGATGTTTGAAAACATTTATATTTATTCAAAATCTTTATATCAACCGAAGTACCTATTTTTAGAAAAAGTTTTGGATCGTGTCAAAGGTGTCGGTTACTACAAATTTTCCAATAACGAAGACATTGTCAATCCCGCTGAAGCTAAAGTAAACTCTTTGTTTATTTTTGATGATATCATAACCGACAAGCAGAACAATATTTCAGCTTTTTTTTCAATGGGTAGGCACAAACACATTGACTGTTTTTATCTTTGTCAGTCGTACAGTAAAGTTCCCAAACAGCTAATAAGGGATAATGCTAATATGGTGATAATTTTTAAACAGGATGGTATAAACCTGAAACACATATACAACGATCATGTCAATTCGGATATGCAGTTTTCAGAGTTTGAAAAGATGTGTAGAGCCTGCTGGGTCACCAAGTACGGGTTTTTAGTAATAGACAAGGAAAGTGATATGAATAAAGGTAGATATCGTATCGGTTTTGACAGGTTTTTTATAAAACAAGACAGGTTGTAACCAGAAATTTAGTCACAACAGAGCTTTGGTGCGATATGGACCTCAAAAGAGAAATAATAAAGACCAGTAACGCTGTGAGGAAAAAATATTTCGCCCTGAAACGCGGAGTGGCTGAGGAAGAACAAATAATTGAAAAAAAATTTAAACCGATCGTTGATCCAATAAATGAAATCGTTAAAACGATTTCAAACCGAAAAGGACGTCTAGAGAAAGAAAAGGCGAACGGATTGTATGGTGTCGCCAAAGGGGAAACGGTCGGTGTCACTAAACTTAACAAAAGAAAACATATAGCTCCTAAATCTACGAGAGAAGATCATCCGGAAGGTGGATCCACAAGGAAAGATCCTGAAGAAGAAGAAATTGAAGAAGGAGAAGAAGAAGAAGAAGAAGAAGAAGAGAGAACGTCCCATTATGATGAAAGTCAACCGCGATCGGATGATGACGATGACGACAACGACGAGCGCGAAGATGCAGGTGAAGGTGATTTAGCTTCCACATTCGAATATTACCTACGAAATTGCGCTTCCAATACGAATAATGAGATGGATCATACTTATGGTGTATACCACGGTGGTGGTGGAGTGTGGATGATTGGAGATGGTATAATTTCTTTCAATCCAAATAACGACACAGTCAAAATTAAAAACAATGAATATAAACTAACTAAAGGTCTGTTGGAACTACTTTTTAAAAAACAACCAACGAAGAGATTCATTTCCTCTTCGGATATGAAAGAGTATAAGAATATTCTAATTTTGACCAACGCTCATTTGGTGAGATATACAGAGGGAGAAAGGATCAACGGTACGAAAAGCCCAAAGTATCAAAACTATATATCGAAGTTGTTCAAAAAGGGATACGGATTGAAAGGTGACTACATGAAACTTCAGTCTTCACCTTGTGCACCTGAATTTGTACATTATAAAGATATAAATAAAATTGTCGATAGGCTGAGAAAGCTCAAAGCGTCAGAAGCGGCTGGTAATAACAGTCATAATAATGAGATAGTTAATATTATTGCGGAACTCAGAGATAGAGGTGTAATAGAGAGATAAGATGGAAATAAAAGAACAAATCGCTAACGAAATACATAAGCCTATCCGGAAGAAGTTCGCTAGGAGAAAAGTAATAGTTAAATCGATAGATGATCTTTGGCAATGTGATCTGATTGATATGATTAAATACTCTAAATTTAACAACGGATTTAAATATTTACTGACTGTCATCGATGTGTTTTCGAAATACGCGTGGGTCGAGCCGGTTAAAACTAAGTCTGGTAAAAATATTTGTAATGCGATGGAAAAAATCATCAACAAAGGACGAGTCCCGAAGAACCTGCAGTCGGATTTAGGTTCTGAATTTTACAACGAGGATTTTCAAAAGTTAATGAAAAAGTATACTATTAATCATTATTCAACTTATAGTAATTTAAAGGCTAGTGTCGTGGAGAGATTCAATAGAACGTTGAAAAACATAATGTGGAAACAATTCACAATAAATGGGTCGTACAGCTGGACAAAAATGTTAGGAAACTTAGTCAAGTCTTATAACGGCAGAAAACATTCTACCATAAAGATGAGACCGTCTGAGGTAAACAAAAAGTCTGAAGCTGATCTTTTGCGAACCGTTTATGCTTATAAAAAACCGAGTTTGAAAAAAAACAATAGATTCGAAATGGGAGATTATGTCCGTATAAGCAAGAACAAAGGCGTGTTTGACAAAGGCTTCACACCCAATTATTCTACGGAAATATTTAAGGTGGATAAAGTACAACACACTGATCCTGTTACTTATTTGTTGGTTGACGGTGATAACAACTCAATAGCTGGAGGATTCTATGAACAGGAGTTGGTAAAGGCGAAATACCATGATGTTTACTTAGTAGAGAAGATAATTCGGAAAAATAAAGATTTAGTGCTCGTGAAATGGTTGGGGTTTCCATCATCGAAGAACTCTTGGATACATAAAGATAGTATCGTTTAATGTAATAAAATGTTTAAAAATTAATAAGAATGTATTTTTATTTACTTTACCATTAAAATTTTAGCAAAAAGTTCAGATTTTTGTTTAAGAATCGAACTCGTGACTCTTAAAAGTCGAGTTACCTCAATACGAATCAGTTGTTCACTTTTGCATTGAGCTAATTTGACTTCTATAACATATAATGCCGAGCAGATTAATAACTAGAGTAAATACTCGCATGTTTTATTTCCAAACATTGGCTTGTTCCTCGACAGATTGTTCATCCGCATAAATGAATACAAGTCTATGTATCTTCACACTTTTACCGTCGTCTTGTATACCGTTAATTAGTAACATGTGGTAACATTTTGTTTTCACCTTGGGGTAGAGTATGGAAGAAAACCGCATCAGACATGATACGAAGGTTTAGTTCGAGATGCAATAGGTTTCTTATCGTACAACAATTATGATAAGTTAATGTGTTTGAAGCGTGGCGCTAAACAATTTGCATTGTAATTTCTTTCCTACAATCTTAACGGTTATGATTTTCACTCAAATATGTTATCAGCTAAATAATTGTATTTGTTTGTTAAACTACTTTAATATTAAAATAATATTAAAATATATGAAAATAAATTAAAATATATTAAAATATAATAAAGTAATATTCGGATTGTCACGATAAAAGACAATCTCGATGGGATGTGACAAAAATGTTTTTTAAGTACTATAATATTATTTTATTTATAATGTCACATATTATTTTATTCATAATGTCACAACAAGGGACAATCTCGATGGGATATATAAAAAAAAACATTACCTGGAAGGAGTTTCCGAATTTTCGAACCCCCGTCCTGGATCTCTTACACCTGTTGACGCGCCGTCTCGGTTCTCTCACCCGTTCAGTTTAACACGCTGTCCTGGCCCTCTTACCGTTTAACATGGGCTTGGTTCTCTTACACGTTCGTTTTACCCGCTGTCCTGGTTCTCTTAATTTTCCGACTTTTTTACACACCCAGTCCTGGCTCTCTTACCGTTTAACATGGGCTTGGTTCTCTTACACGTTCGTTTTACATGCTGTCCTGGGTCTCTTAATTTCTCTCTACTGGAGTATGTTAATATTTAATTAAACTCCGTTTATTTTAAGTTGATTGTATCTTAAATGAATGTAGAATCTCCGCCTGTCAAGGTTTTCCGTGTCGCCGCTAAAGCGCTCGCGTCTCTCCAGTACCCGTAATTGCCGCCGCCTCCACCAGGCTGAAGCACTGGACACAGACAGTTCCTACACACTGTAATTTAAAAAAAGTATTGTATCTCAAAATTCCTTTCGTAATGATTGTGATTTTATTATAGCAGTCTCCTGTACGACTCGTATTCCCAGGGAGTTCCTTGGGAAATGATAAGTCACAGTTAAATTATGAGGAGTAAAGAAATACGTTCTCGCCTCTAAATAACAAAGATCGAATTATAAGTAAGCCAAGTAATTCAATTGAATTTAATGTCCAGGCTTTTCAAGAGTGATGCGGTATTAACCATCATAAGAAATTATCTGCAAGGTCGGAATTCGTTGACTTTACCTAGTCTCGAATTTCGACCTAATAATAATGTATGAAATCACTAGTAAGGACCTCCGTAAGAAACGAAATATTTCTTCCATGAAAGAGGCCTATATGCTCTACAAATTATTTTTATCCCAAAACTAAGGAATTTTTGCAAGATTGAAGAAAAAAGTTAGAACTGTTTTCGAGATCAGTGTACATATGTTTATATCATCAAACCAGTTTTAGAGCATAGTATATATGACAAAGTTATTAAAACCTAATAAGCTACCATAAATAACTAGGAATGGATTTCACAAATATATTCACTGGTATATTTTATCTGTGGGTGTAAGTCACAACCCCAACTAAACTAGAACTCATCAATTTTTATGCTCTGTACTTCCAAAAAATAATCCTGCGTTGCATAGTGGTTTTATTTTCGTGTTCTGAAAAATTGATACGGTTGTGTACCTACTATTTTCAAACTTTTTATGTCATTTATGTATTTGTTACATTCAAAGAATGACTTACTCCATAAAGCCCTGATCCCATGACTCAATTACCCTGGTTCGCTAACTCATGAAAATAGACCTAGTCCTTCAGCTTCATACAACCTTTTCCACCAAAACCATCAGAGATGTTTCAAAAGTTATCAGTTCCAGGGACACATATACAGGACATGAAAATGAACAAATTAGTGTTTTGGATTCTGGGGACCTCAAAAAATATATAAATAAATAAATAAAATAATAATAATAACATGGTCTTGGGCTTAGGTCTTACCATGGCTACTACCGTAATAGCGTATTACCTATAGGGAAATTCGCTAAAATCTAAAAAAGACTCATTGCAATTACATTTTTGAAGACACTCACTTTTCAAATTCAGTACTCTTAAATTTTCATCTAAACAACGCTAAAAAACTATTACAATTAACTGATTATTCTGTTATTAACTTATTATTAATTGACTATTTAAATTAGGCAACAGTAATTTTATGGTATAAGACATTCATAGGTTTATAAGACCTATATTGTTTATAAATTATCTTTGACGATCTAAATACGAAAATATATATTTCTTGCGAAATAAAATTATAATATTTTTAAGTAGTTAGTAATTTGGTTCTTGGGGCCAAGCATTTTCTAGGTTAACTTATATCATTCTTTTGTTGTAATAATCTCAGATAAGGTTATCCTCAGGCCCGCGCTGGCGCGGGGGGACACGGAGACTACACCTTCCCCTAAAAATAAAATGGCGCCCTCCAAGCGCCAAAGAATTTATTTAAACAACTTAATAAAAAATTATAATACATTTTTGAAATCGGGATGCAAGTTTTAATAGTACTAATTTTCAAAGAAAATGTTTACAAAAATTAAGTTTTTAAAGAATTTAATTAATTTTTTCCCCCTCAGTTGTATTGCCCTCTGCGCTCTTGGACGAACCTTCTGATAGGTATGTATATATGATATATGATATAAGAGGTATGATATATGATAGGTATGTATTGGTGAGGGAGTTATTAACGAAGGGCGCAATTTTAAAGAAATTTAATATCTCCTCCTTTCTCATAACACATACTATGTTTATGTTCCGCTGGCGCTATCTCTATTTGAAGTGGCTAAACAATGTTATTGTCCGTCCATCCAGCCATGGCACCTGACGGATTATAGAACCCTTACACACGCACACAAATGCAGCCGACCCGCCCGGCAGGTAGATGAGTCAGTCACACACTGGGGGGTCCAGTACAAAACTGTTAATTCCGTAATATGTGTTTATAATAATATGATAGTGTTATATTTGGAATCTTTATTTAATTTCAAAGAGAATGATACCAAACACGACGTAATTATGATAATATTTACACGGAAACGGCTTAACTTTGTTTTTGAGTCTAAACCGAATACAATATTGATCACAGGTTAAGTACTGTATTGTAGTTGAAGACTGAATAAAATATTTAGACCTAGTAGAGTAAATAATAATTAAGTGAAGTGTATTTCGAAAGTATGCGTTAATTTAATTAGGTTTACAGTAATTCCAACGTAAATAAAATCCCATTATTGCTTTCCAGTAGGCCTAAATGTTTACAATTTGTAATCACGAGTAACAAGAACGCATAATCTGCTGAAATAATGAGATTACTAAAGTGTAACTAAGGATATTTAGCACCGTTATTCTTCTTTCATATGACACCTTAGCTTATAGCTAGCTCTAGGCTGCATTTAGCAGAATATAACAGGATTCTAAAAAAACCCTTACATGTGCATCTAGAAAAAAACAGATGATTTTAGACAGTTATAGCTAAAATTAGAAATGTTATTTTAAAATCCTAAAAATATAGCCGACGAAATAATTTTTCTACTTTTAGAAAAAGTTAAGAGCCAATCTCTATCTTAATTGGTCAGTTTTAAAACACGATCCCCGTAAACCTCTGCATCTATAAAACTTGCCACTAGAGAAAAACAGATGATTTTAGACAGTTATAACTGAATTTAGAAATTTTATTTGGAAATTCTAAAAACACATAAGACAAGATCTGTTTTTGTACTTTAAAAAAAAATTAAGAGCTAATCTCTATCTTAATTAGTTATTTTTAAAACACGACTCCCGTAAACCTCTGTATCCATAAAACTCACCTAGCGCTACGGCCGCGGACGCGAGGCGGCATTCGGGCTCGGGTAGACCGGAGCCTTAAAACATATCCTTTCAGCTTTCAGTTACAAAAACCATGTAGTGTTTATACTCATTTTTCTCAGAATTTTCTGCTAAAGACAAAAATGAAAATTTGTTTGATTTTAAGTCATACATAAAAAAGTTAGCAGTTATGTATTGGCTGCAGTACTGCCTTCTGAGCGTGGGCATTGGGGTGTCGGACCCGGGCGCTTGTGAGTGCGCGTCCGAGAGTCGCCCTTCTTCTAGTCCGTCAGGTGCCATGGCTGGGTGGACGGACTATAGACACTTTTTAACATAAGATGTGACTTTATTTATTTATTATTGTTGTATTCATTGTTCAAACTGATTAACCAACTGACACATAAATTCGGTACACCGTACCATGGAGTTGTGGTGACGTCATCGCAGGGCCACGCTTGTACGCACTTTCACACGCGCGTGCACGCACTATCGGCCGGTCGACTGTCGGTGACATCACCGGGGAACATGTGTCTGTTATCTATCACTGCTCACGTGACCTCTGTTATCAATGCTGCTATCTCTCACCGCAGCGCTGGGTGTCCGCACGGACTACACTGTTTCGTCCATCTTATACGGGTCTGCTTCTGTAAAAAGGATTGAAACAAGACAGCATTCCCTTCTTTAGAGCGGTATATTTTATCTATTTAATATTTTTTTTAACTTTTTCTTATATTAAAGTCAGAGCCCGTGGTTATCTGATATGTTAAATGGAAATCAATTTAATACGTAAAAATAAATATTTAAGGAAATGTGTGTCATTTTTTAACAGCACTTAGTACTTAGTTGAACTAAATGATTACCAATTTACAATAAAAGCAGTTGAAACAGGAGCTCATAATAGGGGAATACATGATACCATATTTCCCCAAAAGCCGTATGGTTTAGGGGAAGGTCGGGTAGTATCGGACACCTAAGCTTTTTTCGATTTTCTAATTAGTGATAAAAGAAATGATAATTTACTATGTAAAATATCAAAGTTTGAAATGTTATTTATATACACATTTAATATAATAACTATTATATGAATGCATGTACCACTTTTCCTAACCCTTCTAACCCTCACTTTTGAGCCCATTTGATTTTTGGAGGGTAGTATCGGACAAGGTTAACTACAACTGCTTGTAGCTCAAATAAAACCACTTGCAGTCTGAAAACACACTTTTATCGTTACAAATTGTTTAAACACTGTAAAAAACTTAACTATATGTATAAAATATTGGTTTTCACTACCATTTTTTTTTTTTTTAGCTGATAAACTTAAGTCTAAATAAAGGAAATTGAGTTTCAAAGTCACGAAATTAAGATCACTTTGGCTCAAAACATTGTTGGTGTTTCCACTTAAAGTCTTTTCTTCTTTGCTTCGTGCCCAACACAAATATCATACACTTATAATAGAGATGGCTGTCCTCAAGCTGAGCACAGTTTTCGGGAGGCCAACCCTTGCAATGTGAACCTTGTATCTAGTTTTCTTGAAATGTCTATCACAAATAATGCAATGTGTTTCAGATCTACTTCTTTCTTCAAATTGTAATTGCCTTTTTGTATTTTTTTTACATTTATGTCTTTTGCCTTTTTCAAAACTTTCTTATTTTCGTCCTTTGAAGGCCTTGGTCCATTATTTATGTTTTAAAGTCTATCTTTGCGCTTTTTATTTTGTTAATTTTCTCTCTAATGATGTTCGAAAACCTAAAAATAAATAATGGGAGTTAATTATTGATTACGTTAAGTTTTTTTTTGTGCGTATGCAACAGACGATCATACACAGACCATTGTGTTTAAAAAATTAACTCGATAACTCCAAAAATATCGTTTGAGGATACAACATCTGAACGCCAAATGTCAACCTTCTTTTTATAGATTCTACCTAACGGTCCGTCTCCAATAACGGGTAATTTTCATGATAAAGTATTAAATTTACCAAAAATTATGGATTTATAAGCCAATGGAAATAATTAATGAGCTCGTGGAATCTGCTTCTCAAGGTTCGCCGTATCGCCGCTAGAGCGCTCGAGTCTCTCCAGTTCCCGTAGTTGCCGCTGTCTCCACCAGAATGCTGCACTGGACACCGTTGCCTGCATTTCACTGGCTTTTTACTATAGTCCGTTTTTTTAAACCTGATCCTTCTCCAGAAAATTGGGATGGGTGAGGGGTTTAAACTGTAAACAAAAAATTTAAACTGTAAACAACACATTTAAACTCGTGACAAACGTGTGTCGAGTATCAGATTTCCTCAAATAACGTTATAAATAAGTTATGATATCTTTCAGTAACTCCTAGTCAGCTGTTATATTTTTAAGCCAAACCTATTCCTTGTTAAAAAGTAACAGTTCTAAAGTAAACTGATTAAAAAACGTCTGCTACCAATGCTATTGTAAAACTGATACACATTATGTTGTGATGTAAAATTACCAGCTGGTATGCAACAGTGAAATAAAACAAAAACAACAAAAAAACCAACAAAAAACCAAAAGGCTTCAGCCAATGGGATAGTAGCAAGTATAAACAAACCCCCTCCAAGTTCTCTCCCTTGAAGGATCAGGTTTAAAAAAACGGACTATATTATTTTTTTTTCATTTCAAAATTTATTTCGTTATGACTGTAGAAAATGTTCCTTGCTCAGTCTATGACGACCCTATATTAGGGAGTTGTTTATTCTTGTTACAACAAGAACCTGTCTACCTTGAAATCCTGTTTAGGCATTAGTATCACTGCTTCTGGTTTGTGTGGCAACAAATTGTTTTTCTCTCCAAAACTTAAACCATAACTATGAACTGCTGGTATTATTTATAATCATGTAATAACCATTTTACATAGTATATGAACTATCATATAAAAGTTACTGAAGTATTTTGGCCTAATTATAAACGATGTATTTTTACTTTATTATTTTTGTAAATAATGATTTTGCAAAACCAGGGTCAATAGAAACACTTACTTAATTTCTTAGGGATGGACACCTTTTGCGGAAGTATAGTTTGTTTTTATAAAGATCTACCTGACTTAAAACTTAATCAAGTCTTTGTATTTAAGCTGGTGCTATTTTCTTAGGCTATTCTTCCTTGTTATCGATACAGTGAGTATAAGTACCGAAGCGTTGGAGAAGTTACAGTATTGATAAGAAACGCTCGTGTTCACTGCGCGGGACGATCTAACGCGACGAAGGCCTACTCAAACTTCATATTGATCAGTTAGTTAGGTTTGGCATATAAGTTATAAAATATTTTTGATTAAAATAGACTTTGTGATGTCGCTGCAACCTCCGACATCGCTCGACGTTTCCGCATCAGCCGTCTGTCGTCTACTAGTGTTGTTATTACCTTCAGCTCATGCGAGCGGTGGCGTGGCGTGGCTGTTGTTGTTGTGTTGCTTCCTCGGTACCAACACAATTGTTATCTCAACTTGTTCGTTAGTTGAATTATTTTCTACAACAGTTAATAGACTCACAGATAAGTAATAGACTTTCCTACAGAACGGATAATTTTCAAATGAAACCCAATCTTACAATGTTTTGCCAGTTACCGCACGGGTCTCTGTAGATGTGTGGTACTACAGACCGTTTTTTATTTATTTATTTTTTATTATTATTTTTTATAACTTAATCCTTCGTGGGAGAGGCCAGAAATAGTGTTGGGAAGTAGGCCTAATTGTTTATCATTGTTAACATTTCATTGACTTTTGCTTTTGTTTTTTTTTTTGTCTTTTTTGTTGTGTTTGTTTTATTTCACTGTTGCATAGCAGCTGGTAATTTCCCCTTCACAACATTGTTCGTCAGTTTTACAATATTATTGGTAACAGTTGCTTTTTAATCAGTTAACTTTAGAACTGTAACTTTTTAACAAGGCATAGGTTTGGCTTAAAAATATAACAGCTGACTACGAGTCACTGAAAGACATTATAAGTACCGTAATTTAAAACGTTATTTAAGGAAATCTGGTACTCGAACTTGTTTGTCACTATTTTTGTCGTTACTTTTTGTTAACAATTTAAATCTCTCCCCACCCACAAATTCTCAAGAAGAATGAAGTTAAAAAAGACCTATAATTTCCTCAGCGACATCTCTGGCCAAAAAATAAAAAATACCAAATTTTATTGGATATTCGCTGAGTACGCAGGTCTGCCGCGACGGCGGTATTAATAAGTTCATAAAGTCACTTTTTTATGACTGAACCTCTTGTTCGTAAAGGGTTGAAGGTTTTTTGTAAGATCGAAATTCTCACTGAAACCAAATTTCATCATCAAATATACTAACAAATAGTAGTTTGTTTTCAACAGTTTTTACCATACTTTACTTTAATTTCAGATGAATCTCGAAAGAGCTTCTCTTTATTGGCCATAAGGAAAACTTTAATGTTTGTTTGTTTATACAATTTGTTAATTTAATCACATGGTTAGCATTAATTAGAATATTCAACTTACTTCGTGTTTGGACATTTAAAAATTATTTCTCTCGTATGTTTGTAGGTAGTTTTTAATCGAAAATTATACCAAATAAACCAGGAAAACCTTATTAATTTCATAAATATTGAATTTTACTATTACAAACTTTCGCCTTGAACTAAAATAATAATTATTTAATTATTTTAAAATAAAAATGGTGAAACAAATCTATAATTTTATATAAAACTTTTTTCCACACTCTGGTATACAGTTGGTGGGAGAGGTTAGGAGTTCAGATTTTTTTACAGATTCATTTACTCGCTACAAATACTTGGTGTCCTCTTTATTCATTCCAGAGAATATGGTAACCCTAGCTGAGACCTGCCCTGTCTGAGACCGGCCGCCATCCTGGAACACCGTGGGAGTTCCATTAAGCGACGCCGAATTTGATCTCCAATTCAAACACGCAATGACTCTGAGCAAATGAGAACGCATACCGTAATGTCCACACTAATCCCCCAGTCGATGAGTTATTTTCAGATGCTGCAGCGATGAATGGGGATGAAAGAGCCGGTGACAGTGATAATCGTGTTCGCCAAGTTGCCGCGAGAGCGCTCTAGTCTCGGCCGTCCAAGTAGTTCCGCCCGCTTCTACCAGGGTGCAGCACTGGTCAACATTTTATTCAATTAATCGATCAATTAATAGTTTTATAGTTTGAAATCTGATGTTTTTTAAATTTTATTATACTCTATCAATTGTTTTTCATACGGAAATAAAAATGAAGTTACAAATAATGCTGGAAATAACAGTTAAATTAGTGATATGGAAATGCGTTCCCATCTTTTACAAATCAAACCTGTCCACATATAAGGAACAATTGAAATTTACTGAGTACATCAAGAGTGATTAGAATCAGCCTTTCCGTTGATAGTTATTATCTGAAAGGTCGTTGCTTGTCGTTGACTTAACCTAGTCTCGACAGCCGACCTCGTTAAGTTTATTGCCAGCAGCGCCTGCTACTGAGACAATGAGGCGCTTCTGCTTTAACTTAAGATGACTCCTTGTTTGTGGCGTTGATCCCTGAGAGAAAGAAGTGGAGGAAGTGTCAACATTGTTACCAACACAGCAAATACAAAGTGTAGTTTTGTATTCAAACCAAACTGTCTCTTCTTACTTCGCTGCATGTCAGCCGTGTTGCATGTGAGACGGATTATTATTATTGTTTTAATAACTTCTTCTTTGTCATATCGTATTGATGTAGATGTTTTGTTTATATATAGAAATAATATTATTCACTGGAATCATTGAAAAACTTATTAGCCTATTTGCTAGAGTAAAATTAAATATCAAACAAGTTTTAATCACTCATATTTTCTAGACACTGTAAATAAGTTTTAAGATTTTTAAGTCTTTCAAAAAGACATGGTCCCAATCTAGACCTTATTATGCCTCTCACGATCTATAGTTTATGCAGTAAATATTAGTTCTTTGTGACTAATAATTCAAAACACATTAGAGAGTAAATCATTTTGTCAGTCTTGTATTCTTTTCTGTTCCTCGAACAAATTGGCCGCCAATGTTCGGCCAATGAGGACGCGGATTAATATGTAGGTGGCAGAATATTTGGTTTTACTCAAATAATTTAATACACGAAACAAAACTTGCAAATAATGTGCTTTTTAAACACTAGGTACAGTACCACAATTCTATATCAGATTCTGCATATTGTTAGCGTCAGCATGTTTGGCTAGAAGAATCAAAAATCGTTAAACTTAGAAATGTTTTATTTTTACACAATGTTCGGTAAATATTCTTTCAATTGATTTATCTCGATTCATTTTAAGATCCCAATTCAAAATAGCCTAAAAATAGTGACTTATTTGTAACAAACAAGTATGTCCCCATTAATTTTCATTTTAGATTTTCCTACTCTCTAGTGATGTTATAACAACAAATTTTTACATTCCGTTTGAACTCTGCTATTAATGCAACTTAAGTAGCTTACTAATTACTAAAATTGTCTTGTAATTTATCACTAACTAATATTGGTGGTTTAATTTTGTCGTATGCTTGTGGATCTTCCGGGTTTGAAGATTATAGCGTTCAGCTGTATTGTAAATTAATTGCTTGTGTTTAATTCCTTAAGTAGGCATATGCAGGGAAATATTATTTTCTGTATTTGTAGACAAAAAGGCGACCGAGAATTTTTTTAAGATTGAGAGACAT
This sequence comes from Neoaliturus tenellus, assembly GCA_030545055.2. Classification (NCBI taxonomy): domain Eukaryota; kingdom Metazoa; phylum Arthropoda; class Insecta; order Hemiptera; family Cicadellidae; genus Neoaliturus; species Neoaliturus tenellus. The sequence goes on from CM061535.1 coordinate 84,968,438, forward strand.
TGTTATGAATCAACTCTTGTTATGAATCAAGTGGTACAAATTTTACTTTGAATTTATAGTAATCGCTTATTTTTCTTAACTTTCTTCATGATAGAATGCTTTTCCTTAATCATTAAACGGATTATAAATAAAAGGGAATAAAAGGGATATCCTGTAAAAGTATTAAACAATTATCAATTCTCTGTTCATATTCCAGGTAACATGTAAAGCCTTGATTTTAATTCTGCTTAGACTCAGATTCACGCTGGGTCTTTGTGAAATAATAAAGTAATTTCAATTTATTTTAGAGGATATAATCGTACAAATAACATTATTTTATTATATTATTATTATAATTATAATCGGGCATCACACCGCGCTTAGGCCTACTGACTACGCCTTCTACTGCGGCACTGCATCTTCTAAACGCTATAGAAAAGGGAGCCACGAACTTCTCGTTTCCAACGCGGCACCGCGCCACGCAGGTCAAGACTTCGCATCATAATAGATCGACAGTCTAATTTATAGTCTAAATATTAGATGACAGTTCGCGACAATCGGCCAGTTTCCGTGGAGTCATTTCTTGTTTTAACTAGTTTAATGATTTCATTATTTTGATTTAAAAGTAACATCATTTATGATAAAACAGTTATTTGTTTATAAATGGAATGACTAATTTCATGCACTAATTTAACAGACGGTTCTAGGCACCAGGAATGGCTAACTGTTCCGGGCCACATAGATTTCACGTATGATTGTCGCCACTGTCTGAGGAATGTGTCAGTGCCGAGCCGGACAGTGGTGACAATAGAATGAGCTATTAGTAGGCTATTAAGAAAACATAATTTGTGTTGGTAATAATTTTAATGCATTTATGATTTGTTTGGTTGTTTAAAATTTTATAAAGATTTTACATGAGACAAAAAAGTTGCAAATTAAATTATTAAACCGGTGTGTGGATCCTAAGTGTGTAAGGATCTGACAACAAATAAAGGAGTTATTGTCATTTTTTTCACAAAAAACATTAATTTTTCTTTCAAATCAGTGGAAATTTTAAGAGAAATTCGCAATTACTTGTTGTTAGATCTTTACAAACTTGGTATCATCGGTTTATAAATATAATTTTTCGACTTTGCGACTTGTAATATTTTTGTAAAATTTATTGTTTTGAGATATTTGAGTTTAAAAATATAAAATGGCCGTCATTTTGAAATTTTAAATTGGACCAAGTTGAATTTTTTTTCTACAGTAGGTATATTTAGGCCTAATTTAAACATACCTACTTACTGAGTTTTATAATGATAGTGGACCTTTTATTATTATGAAATATTACTTTAGAAATGCAATTTATTTTCGGATGCTCTTCTTTGGATACAATGATCAAATTCTTGTATTAACAACTTACTATAAATATGCTGTACAATGTTCAAAAGCCTGATATTTCAATCTTTCGAGGGGGGGGGGCAAAATATAAATAATTTAATAACTAGAAATAAAGAATGTTGGTTAATGATAGAATGGTAGAAACATCAATCAACATCAAAAAAGGTGATGTAATGTATTTGTCCACAACAATAAAATAATACAATGGACAATTGAAAATAAATGCAAGTTTCAAAATCAAACACAGAATCTAAATTTAGTTTAAACAAATAATTTAAATCGTGTCTAGTTTGTAGTAATAATACTACAAACTAGACACGATTAAAATTATTTGTTTAATAATAAGTGTTTTTTAATAAGGTATAAAGCTTAAATTAAAATATTTTCAATAAACGATATTTACCTCTTCTTAAAATTTGCTTTTTCGGGGATTCAAAAAATATATAAAATAATTATCTCTAGTATGGAGAGTAGTCATAATAAGAGTTAAATTGTTTACAGGTAAGTTGGTTGTTGTGGGAGGGGGAGAGCTTATCAGTGTAGTTGTAGTTGGTCCTACAGTTGCAGGCATCACTCGCTCTTGTCAACAGTGCTAGATGGATTTCTGGGTACTGCTGTAAGTGATGAGCGTTGTTGTGCTATTTTTATGCTTTTTATACAGATTCTAAGAAATGTTATGTTTATTAGTGTCCATACAATGTTATCAGATGTTTGCATAAAGTTTGTGAAAATAAATTGCTTGACGTTATAAAAATATTAAAAGCCTTTTTTGTAAAAAATACGAACTTAATTTCTCATTAAAATTTTACTACTATTTTTTTTAACATAAGCTGAAACAGATTTGAGATATTAAATACTATTTCAAATTATAACCGCCAAGTCTGGGTCAAATTAAGATAATTTCCAGAAAGTACCAATTTTTGTGCCAAAATATTACTAACATGGTTTTATTGAATCTTATTTCATTTTACATATGACTGTGGAGTATTGATAAAAATGTACAATTGATTTTATTTATCGTTGGTTTTCATAAAAAAAGTAATTGTTGATTAACCTTAATTTAACTGCAATTTTAAAATTTTGTTTATCTAATTTTATAATGAAGTTGACATATCTAACTGTTGTGGCTACTGCAAATGATCTATGTTGATAAGAAAACTATGAAAATCATTGGGAAACGATTTTATTTGTTGAAAATACAGTAATTAATGCAATCGTATATTTTCATATCAACTGCAAATAATATCATTATTTTTAGTTCATAGATCAATTTATTAAGGTCCATTCAAGATTCAATGGATTAAATTTAAAATATTTAATCTTATAGAATTAATTTAATACGAGTGCTTTACTTGGTTATAATTAATTATGAGCCAGTTGTATAGGTATATAGGCCTATACCTCTCCATCTCAAATAGATTCTCAAATCACCATTTTAACATCCGATAAAATATGTTGAACATCTACACAAGCTGCAAATTTGGTTCAAAACAGCTGTTAAATGTCAAAGAGCTGTTGGACCATTTAGCTTATAAACAAACCTGTAAACTATGAGTATTAAGTTATACTTCATGTGGACTAGGTATAACTAATTTATAGGTAACTCTTTAGAAGACTTAGGCATACAATATTATAGTAAATTAATACATAGCGTTTGAGTACTGTTCGTTTTAATTTTCGTCTTTTACTTAATATTTTTCAAATATTTATTGATAATTGATAGGACAAACCCTCGCGGTCTTTTTCCGCATATGTGCGTGATTTTAAATAGAGAAACCCGCAAGTTTCAATTTAGAAAACAAAATATTAATAAGAGAGGTTTTTTTGTGTTACAACTTAAAAATGTATATTACAAATCAAAATCACAGATGTGCTAAACGTATATGTCATTTGTTTTGTTAAAAAATGTTTTTAGTTCAAATATGTATTATTTTTCATAATAAGGTTAAAATAATTAATTTTGGTAAAACTGAAATTTTACGTCAATTTCAAATACGTCTTGGCAACTTTTGTTTTGAAAGCGATAGTATGCTATATAAATAAGTAAAACATTAAGTAACGGATTTCTCTAAAAGTAATGCGGTTCATTTCCATTAGGAGAGTGTTATGTGAGCATTATCTCGTACATTCACACATGACAACCGTCTACCTTAATTAGAGGTCAATAAATTAAACAAAACAAACCAACCTAATCCTTGGGGAAAGATAAGTGTCCATTATCACTACCTTTCTTTATGACTGTTATCTGTACTTTCCTAATTACATAATTTGTCTTCAACGGATGGCACAAAAATTTATCTAAATATTATAAGTGTTTTATTAATATTATTATTTTATACAACTCTAATCAAACTTTTCAGTACTGTTAATAAACTTAACTTACATGATAATCAGTTCCTTGGTCCTTACCAAGCTCTCCAGGTTTTTTTATAACAAGTTTCAAAACTAGACTAAAAGAATTGGACGTGATTGAATACAACTTATTTACAATGTAATAAATTCCCATAATGGTAAATATATACTAAGCTAAAGATAAATTCCAATTAAAAAATAAAATTTGTGGTAAAATTACGAGTATTTCATCAATCACGTCTTATAATCAGACAAAACAATATTTTCCTTCAAGATAAATGATGGCAATGGTGCAATGTCAACTACTGACTGCAATATTATGAGTTCGAGGAAGGCACTAAGCCTATCAATAATCAATTCATCCTGAGAAATGAAATCATGTGTAGTATCTGTACGTAACGTAAGGCAACTAATTTCTGTCTCATTAAAATGGTTTAATCAAAAGAGCTTGATTAAAACCTGTTGGTTGGTGCCAATCAAGGAGACTGTAGGCCAGGGTCAGGAGAGCCGCATCCCTTAAGAGCAATGGTGTCACTTTCTGCGACATCCATGGATGTCGCCTACCGGCAAGTGTTGCCAACAAAACAGCAAAAAACAATCGTTCTCGTTTGCGTTGGGAATTTTTTGTCTCAACAATTACTAAAATAAGGAATTTCAAAAGCAAAATAGGGTAGAATTTATGGTTTTAAATTTACCTTGATTGATAATTTGTAATTTGGTCATTACCTAATGGTTTGTTATCAACTAATAATCCAAATTTAAAATAGAGTAATATGGTGTTGTTTAGATAAATATCGTACCCATGGCAAGACTGCTTCATTCTCTTTTTCAATCAGCTGTGTAATGGTAAATATTATAACGTAACTTGACTTCCGTTTTAGTTTAGACGCTTCATATCCGGAACACAAAAAAAAGCTATACGGCTGACCTGGGAAGAAGTTATGCTTCTTACTTTACAGACCTTGGGTGCCAATAGGTTGCCGGCTCTGCGAGGGTCTGCTCCAGGCTTGCCAATAATAATGCAACCGTTGAGTAAATATGGCGACGTTATTTCAAAACGTATAGAGTTGTCAAGAGATAGGAAAGACAGAAACGCTTGCCACAGGACTCAGACCTGTTTCACGGTAACTACAGTAACGATTGTTGAAACAGCTGTGTGCATTCTGTATACTTGATAGACTACATATCGCATTAAAACGATAGTTTTCGGTATCGTTGAAAACTGGAGGAATTAATTGAATGAATTGAGCTATCGCTTGTTGAAAGCTTTGGATTGATTGCATCGGTTCATCGGTTGCCAGTTAGTGGCGCCCTATAGCGGACGATCTTATAGCGTTTCAATAATTAAACATTACTTAACCACTCTATACGTTATGTTAATAACGTGACCATATTTACTAAATGATGCAACATTATTGAGTTTGTGTTACAGACTGTTGGTGCCAATAGGTTGGCGGCCCTGCGAGAGTCTGCCCCAGGCTTGCCAAGATGTGCAACACGGCACGTGCGAGACCAAGGACCACAATCACGTGGTCTGCATCGGAGCCTCCCCGGCACTGCAATACCGGCACCTCAGGTTACCTCCTGAAAATAAACTGTAATAGTAATATCTCATGAGGTTTTATTAAGTAAATCTCTACAGAGTGTCACAACGAATTGTGGGTCTACAATATGTAACAGGCCATGCAGATCCAGAATATATATTTAAAAATTGGTATAATTATACACAATTATACAATCCGAGCTGGATATCGCTCATTGGATATGAGCTTAAATCGCTAAAGCGCAGGGCGGAAAAACAGCAGTACAGTAATCAATTTTTCTCGCCTTCTTTATATTGTTAGTCATGCGGTTTGATCTACTGGAGAAAATGCGTAATCTATGTGAAGATTAAGTAATAGTAATAGTGCAAAGAAGAACGCATAGTTCACCCTGCAATTACTTTTCTGGATTGAGAACACTGAAGTATTGTCGCCGTCACTCCCGCTGACTATCTGAAACCAATAAACTACCTATCTGAAATTATTTAGAAATAACTGTTTACCTAGGTTGAAAGAAACCATACAGTCTACTTTGTATTTAATTGTCTTTTACTGGATGCAGGTTGAATACAAATGATAATGAATATGGAAAGGATTTTAAGGGGTGCAAAAGGAGTGGATTTTTTGTTTCTCATGGAGCACCTCATGATCATGATGAAATTGTTTTGAATTCTATCCATAGGCCCTACAGTAGAATTGAAATTGCAGTCGTACTCAATGAATCAGCCAACACCATAAGATGTATAATTTTACAACACCATATGATGGATGTATAAAAGTAACATGTCCAATGATTTTACTCAGAATTCAGAGTTAAAGTTCACAATATGTGTTTCATTAAGTATGTTTCACTCCATCTTTTTTTACCTACTCATTAGAAAAAAAACTAGCAACAAGAACAAGGAAGTACGCAATAATAACTATCGATTATGGGAACGGGGACCAATTGTGACATCTTCATGTTATTTTCAGCCACAACGTGACCAATGTTACGCTGTGCGCCTGGCCCTACAGGACGTTCAAAGTGAGCAAGCACCTGGGCCACCTGCAGGGGCTGAGGCACCTGGTGCTGAGCCGCAGCGCCGTGCAAAGGGTCGAGCCCTTCGGCGGCCTCCCACTCCTCCAGGTATCCCCAGCCCCAGTGCCCTTCCAATGATCAAATCAAACTTGACTACTGACCTATAACCTATCTAAACTAGCTTAAGCTATCTTAACTTATCCTATCCACGAATAATCTAGCTTAAACTATAACCAAACCTGGCTTAGGCTAACCTAACATAATCTGGCCTCACCCAACCTAGCCTAAACTAACCTAATCTAATTTAAGTGATCTGCTCCTACACGTATTCCATTCTCCCTTGGAAATCCTAATTGAAGTTTCTTGTAAGATCCTTTCTCTGTTCCTTACCAAGTTAAACTATACTGAGGGCCGAGAGGGCTCCTGTGATATAACATTCATCTCAACCTGCTTCCCCTAAAATACTAATGTTGAATGTTGATTGGAAACCATAATCTTTTCGCAACGGAAACTTGTCAGAAATTGTAACATTTTGAGGGGCAATTGATTAAGTCAGAGCCAGAACTTGCAGATTAGAAAAACGCTATCAACCCATGATAAAAAATATTAAATAACTGTATACAGTATAGAAAAATTACAACATCACTTTATTGTAATTTAATTATAATTACTTTCTGTCTATTCTCTCTTGCAAAATTACTTTGGAACTGGCCAAAAAGCCAAATATTCAGTGGTTAGTTTTTAATAAACACTTTTTTTTAAGAAAACATTGACGGATCTACCCCTCCCATATTCCTATATCCCCTTACCCTCCGTAAATCTGACAATGGTTTTGAGTTAATGTTATGGAATAATAGAATAATGCACACGAATACAGTATTAAAATTTTAATAAAATATACCCTATTTCCCAATAGCATATTTTCAAAAAATTTGATTTTTAGGAATTTAAGTTTCCTTGCCTACAGATGTCTTTAATTGAGTTTAACAGAATAGCACATAAATCATTGACTCTAAGTTTTGTCCTGAGATATAACATGTTTAACTAATGGTTAACTGATATTTTAAGAGTGGATCATTATAGTGGAACAATACTGAATTGTTTAAAAACATGTTGAAGTAACCTATTTGAGCTGGTTGTTTTGCAGACAATCAACCTAACTCGACTTCAGTTGAGACAGCTGGATCCAGAGGTTTTTTCCGGCCTTTCGCATCTGAGCTCCGTCGATCTTCGCCATAACCAACTGACATCTCTGAACGCTAGTGTGTTCACACAACTGCCATCCTTGCAACAGATTTTCCTTATTGGTAAACTTCAGTGAGTGTTGTCTTTTAATCAAAATAGATTTGTTTATCTAATGAAACTAGTTAAATAATTAAAATAACTTAAAATATATACTTCCCATCTGAAGCTTTGTAATATGTTTACTTATGTGTTACTTACAGGTACTTATTATTAATTATTGCTCTAAACTACATATTAAAGTGGTTCCTGGTTACCAGTTGCCACAATATTGAATAGTTAAACGGTTGTAAACTGAACGAGTTTTGCTTTTGTGAAATGTTTGAGGTAATATAGTCAACTAGTTCAACTTCGTCTCAAAGACAGTGGAGGAAACGGAGGGTGTGGGGACCATCTGGAATGGTATAAGACGTCTATCTACACCTTTTCCACTAGATATGATTTTTTTCTATGTTGACAAATTCCACAAGTATGAATCTAAATATTTTTAGAAGGAAGCCTAATTTGGTGATTATATTTATAAAAAAGCTATTAGGGCTACTTAGAGAATCAATTCCATTTTTATGTGATGAAATTAATACCATGAAACTGTACTCCGATTTCTGATTTCCATCTCTGTTTACACTTTTAATGATTTGATTCAACACAAGCTTGTTGCGCCTCCTCAACTCAATGCTCTCCAATAGGATGATAAAAGTATATCTGGGACGCAGAGATAGTAAGTTTAGGCAACTAAAGGATGGCCTGCCACAAGGGTCAGTGCTCGCCCCACTGCTCTTTAATGTGTATACTGCCGACATTCCTGTAACCCGGTCCTTAAAGTTTATATATGCAGATGATATTGCATTGGCATATCAACACCAGCATTTTCGACAAGCTGAGGAAACACTAACAAATGACCTCACGACCCTCGGTGAATATTTTGAAGCCTGGAAGCTAAATCCAAACCCAACAAAAACTGAGGTTGCTTGCTTCCACTTGAATAATAGACTGGCCAACCAAAAGCTTAAAATCGTATTCAACGGTGTTGAGTTGAAACATAATGACCACCCACAGTATCTCGGAGTCACTTTAGATCGGTCTCTCACGTTTAAAAGCCACTTACAAAAAACGGCAGCTAAGGTGAGAACCAGGACTAACATTGTCCATCACCTTGCTGGCTCCACATGGGGAGCTAACGCACAAGTTCTGCGAACAACTGCTCTATCATTGGTATATTCAACTGCTGAGTACTGTGCTCCCGTGTGGTTAAATAGTGTGCACGTTAGAGAGATCGACGTCCAGCTAAACAGGACCATGAGAGCCATTAGTGGTACACTCATGGCAACCCCTGTACCCTGGCTCCCGGTGCTGTGTAATATCGCTCCTCCTGAAATAAGACGAAGGGATGCACTCATTAGGGAATACACAAAGATCTTATCTGCTCCACAGCTGCCCATCCATGATTACCTACCCCAGAATGCGGTCCGATTGAGGTCCCGAAAACCACCTCTACGAACAGCCTCCCAGTTGATGGACTCGAACTTCACCATCCATACAAACTGGACTTCCTCCTGGGACGCTTTTCAAGGTCGGAACCATTTCTTGATAGATGACCCGACCGTAGCGGTAGGTGGTATGAATCTTCCTCGGAAGCAGTGGACTATACTCAATCGTTTCCGCACTGGAGTGGGTAGATGTAATTATTGGAAGCACAAATGGGGAATGACACAAGACCAGTCATGCGACTGCGGAGCAGAGTATCAAACTATGGAACACATAGTCGAAGAGTGCCCACTGAGTGCCTTCCCCGAAGGATTGGCCGGTCTGCATAGCTCAAGTGAAGCTGGGCTGCAATGGCTTAGCGCCCTGGATTTAGCTCTATAAAGAGAGATCTAATTTTATTTTTTTATTTTAGTATTTAGATTTTTACTTATACTGACTCAGGTGCTCTGCACCGCAGAATTTATTTTATTATTCTTAAACCATGGTGGCTGGCTGAATGAGCCATACGATATATATAACACAAGCTGAATGTTAGTTGAATAACTCAGCACTGACTGATATTCTTTCCTCTTTGAAGAAAATTGTATTGAAATAAATGGTTGATGTAGGTTCAGGATGATTTACAGATTTTTTTTTATTTTGATAAAATCTTTAAAGGGTACAAAATTTAATTAATACATTCATTGATTATATTTATTTGTTTATATTAATTGAAATGAATATATTGAGGAATGAGTTAATTGTGTGTCATCATCATGAAGGTGTTATGGTGTTGGTTAAATTATGCACATTGGTGTCATTAAGGTATGGATACGCATATTTGAATTCATAGATATAATTTTTTAGCTTGTCTATTATAACTTAATCACCCCCGCCTACCTCCATCTTTGTTTTTTAAGAGGTTGGCCATGGTAAAATACCCACATTAAATCAGTCAACTGGTGGGTTTATTAATTTAAAGTTAGGAAATCTTTTCTTAGCTGTTAAATTTTGTAAGATCAAACCTATCCTCACAAAGTATGTTGGAGCAGGCAACAACTGGACTTGTGACCCCGGTCTGTTATGGATCATTGGCAACGAGAGTAATTCCGCCGGGTGGAAGGTCCAAGACAGAGATCTCCTGTACTGCGAGGGCAAGACCAAAACCTGGCCCAAGCCCCTCGTCCAGGTCATGAAGTTCATCAAGGTAATGAATTAATTAGAGAGTAACTGAGTGTTTATACTTTTATAAAAGGGCAATCTCACAATCATATTTTATAAGCAAATCTTTAATTATTCAATTACAATGGCTGACAATTTTATAATCACGACATAAAATTATTATTAGAGAGTGTTTTATAGAAAAAAATGTTATAGCGGTGTTATGTGGATTACACTAGTTCAAGAAGTTTTATATACACCCACACTAAAATAAGCTCAAAGTAATAACTGATTGTAGATTATTTTAGTGTCTGCAATATAATCTAATTGCAGTTATATAACCTATAAATACCTATACTCAGAACCATATAGATTTTTCATAAGAATCAAAGCAATATAAATGGGGGGAATAAACTTTGACCTGGGAAAAATTAAACTCCTAAATGTTTGTTTTATTGAGTTAGTAGATGTATAATCAATAAAATATCAAAAGTTTACCAACATTCCTCCATGGGAAGAATTTTCAAAATGGCAGACACTGCCTGCTATCATTAAGTTTTACCTGTTTCTTTTAATTACAATCTAACATCTTCTGAATGTTGCATACTTTTCAACACAAATTCATCAAGATGCAACCTGCAGGTGATGCAGAGCCAGTGCCCTCCTCCGTGCAACTGTTCTGTAGACCACGTGGTGAGAGCTTACACCTACCTTGTCACGGAGAGGGGCAAACTCCTGCCCCACATCAAGGTCAACTGCAACCGCCGGAATCTCACCTCCATGCCCACGCACCTGCCAGACTTCACCACTGCGCTCTATTTGCGGGGTAACAATGTATGAACTACTTCTAAAGTCCGTCCAGCCTGCTGTGGAACCTGAGGGATTAGTGGACACTTCACTCAAACTATGGGTCATATCACATAATCACCATCGAGTCCTTCCCCGAAGGATTGATCGGTCTGCTTAGCGTAAGCGAAGCTGGGCAGCAATGACTTAGCGCCATGGAGTTAGCTCTATAAAGAGAGATTAGCAATTTTAAGCAATATTGACGCAGGTGCTGTGCTGCACCTGAATTAGAATTATCTAATGCCCTATATCTAGTCTCCTAATCCTTTAGGGGCCATGGTAAAATGGACGACTTATAGATTAGCATAGAATATAACACTATAAGAACGGTGGCCTAAATGTATAATAAGTCATATCATTCAGCATGTCCCTCTAAAATTGAATTACGAATTTGATTGTCCCCCTGAGTTGATTGAAATTATTTTACTATTCGTCACATAGTACATTATACAGTACCCAAAAAGTAGTGGCGTGCATGTAAATACAGTGCCGGCAGTAATTTTTCCTTTGCACCATTATAAAAATTGAATATGGTCTAATTGAATATTTAGTTCAAATTAGTTAATTCTCAAGAAACTTTGTTCAAATGGGATCGACTATAAAATCCAAACACTTGAATTATGCATTTGCCAATCAAAGTGTAATCTAGACCATATAATTTGATCAATGTGAAGTATTAGTCTATGATTAACGTTCACTTGCCTTTTTTCTTAATCCCCTCGACAACCTTACCCCAGTGGCCGCTTCTATGGGTGGGGGGGGGGGGGTCATGCGGGCCCAGATTCCCCCAATTAGGAATTTTTATGGGAAACATATACTTGAGAGTTTATAAATAAAACGTTATGTTCGGTTGAAAAATTTATGTATTTTTTAAAGTTCATTAGTTCTTCAAGTGTGGATAATTTTAATTTGTATTACAGTAAGTGAGATTAAAAAACTACATTGTATTATTTTTGTGAAAGTTTTCTCCGTATTTTGCGGCAGACGATTTTGCGCTGTGAGCGGCAGACATCACGGACTACGTGGTAAGACATCAGTTAAGAATGGAAGTTCCATTAGCTGGTTATGATTTTTAAGAAAAATTCTATAGTTATATTTTTATGTTTTAAAAGCAAAGAATTAATAAATAGCAATGATTTCAAACAGTTTTTACTTTGCATTTAGTGAATGAATGCCCATCTATGATCCGTTTAGTTGATGTTTCCGTAGGCCTATGCCACGTCATGAAGCGACCTGCCCAACAACATGATCGACATTGATGACACTCCTCAGTTGATGATACGTCTGGCGGCGAGGGGAATTATTACTGAACAACTCAAACTTATCCCGCTAGGGGGCAGTGCAGTTTTTTTTCACTTCTAAAGGAAATTTAATTTTACTAAATTAAAAGTTTTAGTATACAATAAAACACAAATCATTATAAATATATTTCCTTCCAACAAAATGCAATTAAAGAAAAAGTATTCAATGACACATGATTTTGGAAAACACATACATTTCTATCCTCCTTTTAGGTTCTCCTTTCCAAGAGATTAAACTGTCTCATATTAATGCTTATGACTTAATAATGTCAGTAGGTAGGTTAGTGTTGGCTTGTACACCTATGGTGCTCACATAGAACACTTACTTCAGTGTGCAAATTTTGCCAGACCCGGACTGATGTCGATCGGGGCTCATCAAATCTTTATTCAATACATTACAACCCTAGATAAAATGTATAGTATCTAGATGAAAAGAAATTTTAAACCGAGCATACACTGATTTTTAATTAATTCTTCCGTTTCGCACTACCTGATGCCTGGCTTTGAAAGGGACTGAATCTGTTGGGTATTACACAGGTATTGTGTCATCTTATTTTTCTTCCACTTATTCTCCATTTCACATTATCAAAATACCACAAAGAATATGAATCTTAATACAGGCACAAATGAAAGTTTCTTGATTTGATGTTACAGCTAACGACTGTGGAGGAGTTAGTGTTCAACCCACATTACCAGGATGTTCGAGAGATTTACCTCGATAACAACCAAATCGCCTCAGTTAACATTCTAGAGGGAACTCACTGGATCAACAACTTCGGGGTCTTAAACTTAAGGGGCAATCGGTTGAAACAGGTGAGAATTTTTTTTTACAGTAAATTTTATATTTTAACACATTTGTTGAAAGTGTTTCTCAGTAGACATTCTTTGGTGTTGTCGTTGCTTGCAAGACCTCCCCCTTACCAGGTTTTGATGACTTTAGATTTATAACAATACAAATTAAACTCAATTTTATATTTTGACTACAGTATAGGTCTACTTTAAAGTAGAACAAGTGGTAAAAGAGAATCTTTATAAGTGCCAAGAAATGAGAACATCATAATATACAGGGTATCCCTAGACCATCTCTACCCGGGTCTTTTTTAGAAGAGGGCCTCCACTGAAAATTTGTCATACTTGAATTAATGGTTCACTAATGAGTTCATAGCAAAAAGGGCGTCATATAGAATGGAAAAATCTACATTGAATGTACGGGATATTAGATTTAGTGGCCAGGCCTAATCTTATCTCACGTCTCCACGTTACCTGTCCGGTTCCTCCGAAGTATTGGTTTTTTCTGACTTCTGAGACACCAGTCATTTTGTTTCACATAGACATTATGGGGGTGATGTTGTTTGCGTCCGCAGCATTCCATTAAAGCTGTACGTACTCCCCGGGTGGTGCTAAACGAACAACAATTTTTGGCAGCTGAACTATTACACAAGTGATCTCTCAGCTATGCCAGCTGCCAAACCAAATCCAAACGGAAATTTCCAGGACCGCTTTTAAACGTATTGACGCAGGTGCTATGCACTGCAGAACATCTTTGATTTATTTTATTGTTATTATTTAAGTTGGTAGCTGGCTATGATAGCCATACGATGTATATATACATAGACATTATGATATCTTCTACTATTACTCTAACTAAACTAATGTAACTTAACCAAACCAGCAGTGTAGTGGTAAACTGAATACATTATTTAGTAACACGCAAGTGCGATGAGGTAATGGTTGAAAAGGTGTTAAAAAGTTGAATACAATATTCTGTGGGAACAATGTGCGTGTTTTCTGATTATTCGTAGCCTTCTTAATTCACAAAAACATATTTGGTAGTGAACTTTTCGGTTTTAGGTGATTTTAATAGTGGAAGTCCTCAACTAAAAAGACAACTCCACCATCCTTTTCAGGTATTATTCCTGGACCAAAGACAAGCCTAAATATCATATTTAAAATTTCCAAAACTCCATAGATACCAGTACAGCCACCATTTTGTATTTTTTATGGAATAATTTTTAATTTAAGAACGGCTAGACGTAATAAGTTGAAATTTTGGTCAGAACTTTTGGAAGAAAACACCTATCTGTTATAAAATAATCAACTTTTATCATTCATATTTTCAAAATGGCGGCTGTTTAACACATTTAACTTTTTATTACATAAAAACTACATAAGTTAGCAAACTTTATGCTCTTATGTGTATGTGTTTTTTTTATTTTATTATTTTTTTTTTTTTTTGTATTTAAAATCCAACGATGTACAAAACTAAGAAAATCAATTCATAATTAAGCGAGATAGAGCGATTTAAAAGTCATCTTAAATTTTGGGCTAGTAGCCCATTTTTGCGCAGTCGGCAATTTTAACAACACGGCTTTTATGCAAAACATGGTATTTTATTCCCTTGTTTCGGATGCTGTTTGTTAACCGATTTTCTTTAAACTTGGTAAGTGTTTAGGTGAATAGTTAAATTAGGTCCCTCATAGCTCAAAATTTTGATAATTTAACAAATATTACTCTCTGTGACCTGGCAAAGTAAATAAATTTTCCTTAGTAATATTTTTTAGTTTTCAAAATTTTGAGGTATGAGGGACCTAATATACTATTCAACTAAACACTTACCAAGTTTAAAGTGAATCGGTTGACAAACTGCGTCCGAAACAGGGGAATAAAATACCATGTTTTGCATAAAAGCCATATTGTTAACATTGCCGTCTGCGCAACAATGGGCTACTGGCCCACAGGTGAAGATGACTCTTAGACTGAGGCTAGTCACGGCACAGAGAAAGGAATTTTCTGTGGTCTCGGTCGTACCGCTTCTTCGGGTGCAGTTTTAGGCATGATATCTAATGTTGAGCTGACACCCCAACCACGATTTGATTTTCGCACGGCAATCCGCTCAAATGCCTGACTGTTTAAATCGATCTATCTCGCTTATTTATAAAAGAATTTCCATAATTTTGACATAGTTGGATTTAAAATTAAATTTCTAAAAAATGAATAACATCATAAACTTTGCTTCTTTGTGTAGTTTTTATGAAATTTAAGGTTTAACGATTTTTAACAGCCGACATTTTAAAAATATGAATGGGTAAAAAGTTGATTATTTTAATCCAGCTAGATTTTCAATGTGTTAAGAGACACACTTCTAAAAGCTGTGTACTAAATTTCAACTTAATACGTCAATCCGGTCTTAAGATAGTAATTATTCTTTAACAAGTACAAAATGGTGGCTGTACGGGTCAACTATGAATTTTTAGAAATTTTAAGTATGATATTTTGGCTTTCCTTTGGCCCAGGAATAATACCTGAAAATCAGGGTAGAGAGTTCAGGGAAACAATATATAAGCGGACTTTTCTGCGTGTAAAACAACACAATGTATGGCACCATTCTTAGCAAAGAAACATAAAAAACATAATCAATTTTATGAATTCATTTAAGTTAGTGAACGTGTTTGATTATTAAAAGTGTCGGATTTCTTAGTAGAAGGACCATGGAAAATAAGATTTTCGTTGCCTAACAATTGCATAGAGTATTTTGACATTAAAAAAATTAAAATCACATTTAGTCCGTCATTTGTTGTTCCATCTTTATAAGATCTTTGTATTATTTTTTTAGATCATTATATTTTCCAACTTTTTCTGTCTATTTGCATAATTTGTTAAAATTTACCGTTTTTATGGTATTTTTATTTTATTTTATTTTATTTTATTTTATTTTATTTTATTTTATTTTATTTTATTTTATTTTATTTTTTTATTTTAGTTTTAAACTAAAAATGACCACAATTTTGAAAACACACGTAAAAAATAATATTTTCCTTGTAAATGGAAATGTATGTTGGAAAAATACATGCCAAATATGAACTTAATACACTAATATGTTACATTAATCAAAATTATTATGTGTAAAAACAAAATGGCGGATATCTACATAATGAGAAAAATTGTCTGAAATTTTTTATTTATTTTTATAAGTAGAATGCTAGTATGAATAGCCAGTCCTCGTGAATTAGTGATAATCTGTATATCACAATCGCTTGTTTACTTTATATCCGTTTTAGAGTATGTATTCCTTTTACGAGGGATGTTTTTTTTTTCAACCTCCGATAGGCCATAAATGAAAGACAAGTTCATGTAAAACAGTAAATTTTATCACCAAAAGATTGGTACAGTTACAGTTATTTTTTTACATAATCACAGGAAAGATTGAGACATTTGTCATATCTATGGACAAGCTTTTCAATACCCTCTTGAAAGAAAGTTGCCACTGGCCAATAATTCTGTATTCAGAGCAAAAATGCAAAATAAAAAACAAATCAATTTTTTTTAATTAAAAAAATTCAAAAAAGCAAATAATATCTAAAGATTCAGTAGAAAAAACATTAATGGTAAATCTGCGGTTTACTTCAAAAATTCTGTCAATTCCTTGAACCAGGCCATTTCAAGTAACAACTGCCATTTAACTCGTAAAAACAAGTACATACGACTTATTTATTGCATTAATAGTTATTTATTATTATTTATCGGTGTATTGTTGCCGTTAACAGTGTTGATTTGACCTCAGATCCCCCTGTATGCCCTGGACCATGCGTTTCGAGATCATCATAAGCTGAGTCACATTTACCTAGGCAACAACCCTTGGAGATGTGACTGCAAGTTTACCATTCATTTTCGGGTAAATACCACCAATGATTAATCTAAAAGTTTTTTTTTACTTGGAATATGATTAAAGAAAATCTTTAATATATTTTTAACTAAACTAACATTTTTTTATACCTTACTTTTGTTACTCTGCCTTGCATACTTTTCCTTTTTACAGTGCATCCAAAGTAAACTAAACTTAAACTAATATGTTGGAGGAATTATAAAGTAAAATGCTATATTTGCTGGTGTTGTATTATAAAAGAACTATATATTTAATCTTCTGAATAATAAATCGCCTCAAACTCGCAAATCTGTATAAAAGGAATTTTTTAAAGAAAAAACAACCCAATACAATGTGTTTACCTACTTTTAGCGATTCTCTTTAACTTTTAAGAAAATGATTTTGTTTTAGGACTTTATAAAAAAGTATAATGAAATAATAAAGGATATTGAAGACATCCGATGTGAGTTCATAGATGGTGATGAGAACTCAAATAAAATGGTAAGTACCCAGAATTTTGATATGTTTTTATTAAAGATGAGTTGATTGTGAACATTTAATATATTCCTTTGGATCATTTTAGATCGAGTGATTAATAATTGTTGTTGTTAAACCAAGTAAAACAACAATTAAAAAGAGTAATTAGGTATTTTAAATTGTCTCACAAATTTCTCAAACTTAATTACAATATTGATGGGGATATAAATATTTACCGTAAGAAATTAAATACATAAAATATTCACCCTAATTTAAAAAAATCTATGTTATATATGAAGCTACACATAGCTTATCAATGATATATCCTTGAATCTGATTTAAAAAATTACACTGCATCTTCGTGATTTTGTTATTGATGAATTTCAATATTTCAAATTCACAAATTATGCGAGATTTAAGTGGAATTTGTTCATAATATGAGTCTGTATAAATTACTTACACTTGTGTAAAATAGAGAGTTATTGTACATGCGGCAAACAAATATATACAACACAATAAAAACGTTATTTAATTTAGGGCATACCTATTTGTATTGCTTGAAGTTGCAAAAACGTGTTGAATAGTGGTCAAGGGTAAACATTGTTTATTATTTGATCAGTTTAATGATCCTGTACAGTCGATTATCCATATGTTTATTAATATAAATAAGGGTTAACAGTAAGGCTAATTTGCAAAAGCTCTTTAAGAGTCTGCAGTACCTCGGCAATCTTGATTTTTAGTCCCATAAGAACAATGTTAATTATAGGTGTATTTAAAACACGTTATCTCGATAATCTTGCATCGGATTCGCATGAAACTTGAATATGTTAGCATAATGGTATGGTGGTTCATATGACATGGATAATTTTTTTAATAAACATCCTAAAAATGGTTTAACATGGTTTAAAAATGGTGATATATACATTGTTTTTTATTAGTTATTTGAGTAAACGAATGACGAATGGCATTTTTTGTTTTTTAATTAATTTTCTATCACGTCAAATGAAGGTCACTATGGTAACATTTAAAATGAGATCAAGTTTGTAATTTTCAGAAAAAAACAAACTCACAGTAATGTTTCAAATTAAACATTGATCTTATGGGACCAAATGCCGAAATGGCATAGGTACTGCAGACTCTTAATGTGTCAACCAAAGTAATATCCCGAAATCCAACCTCAAACATTTGGGAAAGTTCTATCAATACTATAATTGTAGAGGGAAATATAAATGCAGTGTTAAAGTGTTGTGGTTATGTTAATAGATAGTAAATATTGAAAACATAAATTATACCACTAGAGAACAAAGCTCTATACCTTAAGACTAGAAGATTATAGTTTGAAATATTATACAATACTCAATTACAATTAATTACAATTGTGTTTAGAGTGAAGAGTTTATGTCATAAAACAGTATAAAGTTAAAAGAAAACTAAATCGATACGCAAATAAATTGCTCTTAAATTTCTCAGATAATGGAGTTGAACCGGAAGAACTTATGCCATAGGGAGGACTCTGTCAAACTCAGTTTTGTGGACAAACTCAACATCTTCCTGGCCTGCATGATCCTGCTAGTTATTTCCGTCTTCCTCTTCAACTTGACAGTATACAAGACGACCGGTCGACTGCCCTGGATGGTGGCCAAGTTGTTCTGAAGCCCACATTTCATGCGAAATGTTTCTTTTATATTATACCAGGGTTTTCCAGATGCTTACAAAATTTTTTTCAAAGATGTGAAAAGCAACAGCTGAAGCCAAGATTTTCTTATTCTCTGCAGCAAGATTTGAATGTGATAACGTGTGTAGCCTATGGTTTTTGAATGCTGATATCTGACTGTTTTGATGGATGTACTAAAATTAAAATTGCCTTTTATAGACACGCAAAAATTTAATATTTAAGCAAAAATTTAACCAGCAGAAAATAAAGAAAACGTTTTATGTTTATTTTGAGAATATTTGACTAGTTATATAGTTATATACTATATAAACAACTAGTTATATAGTTGTTTTGTGGACGACACTAGAAAAGAAGACGTTTTAAATATTATCTCAACCCTGCCTGTAGTACGTTAAGGCTTATTGTCCGTTATGTAACATTCCAATAAGTTAAGTCTAATCAGATTTATTGATTATATTTGTTATACTCTGCACCTGGTTTTAGTTTGTAGTTTTTCAAACTAAATTAACATTCCAAAATTATTGGTGTGATTTCCTTATCGAAGCAGAAAAATAATATTTTGTTGGGAAATCATCAGCTGCTGTCACTAAGAACAACCTGTATGAACAGAAAAAACATGCATTCACTGATATCGTATGATTTGAAATTTGAAATGTGTTAATCTTATTAAAGTATTTTAGATTAAATTTTCCGAATTAATTAATGTATATAGCCATACATTCAGTTTTGATGAATTGTCCATGGTTGACTGACTTGATAGCAAGAATCATATCAGTTTTTTACCTATGTTGTACTTACAAGTCTTTTATTATTATAGTCATCTAACACTGGTTTATTTCGTTAATTGTATGAAATATGATAGCTTCTTATATTTTACTTATTTGAAAATCTCAACTTAAAGTATTACCTTAGAACGGAACCTGGTTTATAACTTGTGCCTCTGAACCAATAAAAAATTGTTTGTGGCTATTTTACTGTTGCCTGGATCAAGATTAAAAATTAGGAAGTCATCAACTATATTTTACTAATGTAAAATAATCGTTTAATACTTTTCAAAATTACAACTGACTGAAACAAAATTCATTTACGGTACCGTAATTTTTTGACCTTGAGATCAGACTCTGCTCCAACACTATAATTAGAAACTTAACTAAAGGAATTAACACATTGAAATAAAAACTATCGCACACAAACTTCTTTATTCTATGATAAAAATATTAGTCTTACTATACCTAACTTAATAATTTTAAATAATTATACAACTTATATGTATTGACATGCAAAAATATATATGCAGTGCTTGTACTAAAAATCTTAGGTCGAATAAAACTTGATCTTATGATATATATATTTTATACCAACTGAATATCAAACATTACAACAAAGTTTTGCTACTGCTGAACATTCTGAAAATTACAGATATTCTGAAAATCACCGATTCTGAACACAGTTTGACGAAAATTATACAGCACCAGATCATTTCTACATATTTGAAAACATAAAAAATTATTCATATATAAACTTTTTTAGGAAAACACAAAATTTAGTACTGCATTGAAAAAACAAAGGTATTACATTTTGAGAAATTTGCAAAAATACCTTTGTTAGCCAACATTTTTCAACTAGACAACATTTAAACACACAGTTATGTCACATGGTGTGTCCATCTTAAACACTCAAAAAGTGTAACAACTTCGTTCCACTCCATAAGTTGAAAGACTTTACACGAACTGCTTATTCCTCAGGTTTGAAGGCTATATTTAGGCTATTCAATTTTATTTACTGATTCATATGAAACATATGGATAAGCTAGGCCAGGGGTGTATTTACATATGGGCTAAATGGGCGCAGAATTCGGGGGGGGGGGGGGGGGGGGGGGCAAATTTTGAAGAAAAAACGGCAATTTTTAGGCTTCAAATTTAAAAAAAAAATAAACGGTATCAGGTAACTGACACATACTTTCTCCCAACAATATAATTAATATAAAAAAGATGTTAAAAGCTTCAAATATTAATGTCTTGATGACTCAGTCGGATAGCTACCAGCTGAGCAGCGCTCGTTTGACCCTACGCGCTTCTGTGACTTCAAAAACAGTACCGTTCAACAACGTACTGCGTTTACCGCTAAACGAAAAATTGAATTTTCTCCGCAACCACTTTACGTAGAGCAATAATTTAAAATACTGGATTATTTAGTTTTTTGAACTTGATTTAATGGTGATAACTAAAATTTATTTCGAGACAACAGCAATTTTGAAAATCCAAAAAATTGATTTTTGAAACACTTCTTTTTACTCCATAACTTTTGACCGCGCATTTTCTCGGAGGTGCGGGTGGTGTCATTTTATTCACCATTTTAAGCTTAATAAACCATAAAATTTTAATCAAAATCGTTAGGGCCGTTTTTGAGAAATTTTGATTTTTGAGGGTTTTTGGGGGTAAAATACCCTTAAAAATAAAAAATTAAAAAAAAATGAAAAAAAAACGCCTGGAATTATTGTGAGTTTGGACCTACATACCAAATTTCACCAAAATCGGACCATGGGGGCATTCTCTCTAGCTCTGTTTACATCCAGACACACGGACACACGGACACACGGACACACACACACATACACACACAGACATCACTCTGAAAACCACTTTTTTGGACTCAGGGGGCACCAAAATGGATAAATCCACAAACAACTCAAATTCAAAAATTTTGACGAACACAAAAATTTCTCCATACACTATGGTATAGGGGGAGAAAGTAAAAACTCAAATTATTGGAGGCGGTAATTTTTGAAAGAATTGTACAAAAAAAATGAGAACCGAGAGTGACTATTTTCTAAGCGAGATCACAATATCTTAGCGCAAGAGGTCATTAAAGAGCTTTAAAGAGGAGTTGGGAGAACTCAGCACTACGTTGATTTGTCACGGTAGCGATCCACGAGTCGACGCAAAGGAACCATCCGCCACCTCGCCGCCTCCTCTTTCTCTCTCTCCCCCCCCCCCCCCCCCCGTATAATATACGGGATGTATATTATACATCCGCCACGGCCGAGCGGCACCAATGCTTCGGGGTGGGTGATTTAAGGTTATGTCAGGTTATATGGCAGTGATAATTGATACTGCTATTAACACTATTGTTACTTCAAACTTTAACGGGAAACACATAAATAGCAGTAATTTAGTTATTGCACTTTATCTAATACTTCATTTTAAATACTGTAGTAGGACTATATGGTTTTGTATCTAGAATAAAATTAAAATCACTATGCCAATTTCTTATTGCTACACTCAGACGTGGCTAAAAAACCTCAAAAAGATACACTGGGACTGGGAACGAAGGTCACAGTATTCCGCCGTATTTCAACGGCCGTGAACTATGCACGCGCACAAAGGCTACTAGTAGTTTTCCTATGCTAAAAAACCTACTTTTAGTGTTCCCCATGGCAGCATACCTGCATACTCTTTTCCTATATGTATCATTAGGAGAATAGACTATATTTTCCTATTTATGAGCACGTATTGAAATTTTGTTTACAAGTTATTCTGGTCAAAATTAATATTATTAATTTGGAAATTCGCTGAGTACGCAGGTCTGCTGCAACGGGGGGTATCAATGTATTGGACAGTAATTTATTGGTATACAATAGTTACTCACAATCATTTACTATTAATGGATTAATAATAATAAAATAACCAAATAATAAGAAGCACGGAATTTAGGGTACAATAAGATAAAACTAACTTATGAACAATAGACGATTAATCGTCAAATACTAACAACTTAGTATACTATCTATACTAACAAGAACAAATACCCTTTAAGGTTATTAATACAAAAATACTAATTATAATTAAGTTTTTTATGATTAAATTTAGCCGACGTTTCTAAAATACATATAGCCTTAACAATGTTTAATTTGACAAATCGTCACATGAACCGCCATACCATTATTGTGAACATATTCAAGTTTCATGCGAATCCGATTCGAGATGACAGTATCGAGATAGTGTTTCAAAGACACCTATGATTAACATTGTTCTTATGGGACTAAAAATCAAGATGGCGAATGTACTGCAGACTCTTAAATAACTAATAGGCATTTATTGATTCATAAATATATTACACTCTTATTGGGCATCAGGGACGAACCAAGGTAATGGTTACGTATGACGCCCTGCAAATAACTATTCACTGAGCACTGTTCAGTGAGTCAGGTGTGACAGTTATGGCTGTGCCTCACAATCGCGACAACGTTGTGAGTTATGAACGTGCCGATTTGTTTCCAAAGCAGCGAGAAGCCAAATCTTTATTTACAAATTTGGAAATTTTTAGAAGTATGAATTTATTTTTGGATAGCTTAATTCCAGCCCTGTAAAAATAAACAAAAATCTATTAGATACTTTACGGTAAAATGGGATTCTACTAGCAATAATTAAATTATTTAATAATTATTGTTGTTTGGGGATTTAGTGATAGTAGCTAGCGCTTTCTAGCGGCGGTTCAGCGAACTAAAGCGTTCGAGTGGTCTGACAACTCACCGGCCGGCCGACAGGTAGCTCTGGCGTGCCGGAGTACGTGTACCGTCCATTTCCTTACATTCGAATAAACTAAAACTAGTCTAATAAACTGTACAGCCCTATGTAACTGACTCACTGACTGACTCACTTATATGGGATACGAATTTCCGACGTAACTATTTAAGCTATAGAAACTTGAAACTTGGCATACGTCTAGCCTGAATGGTTTTTGCCAAGGATAAATCTTAAACTAACAAATTTTTAGTTTTAACCTACTAAAAAAATTCAAAATGGCGGATTTCTGAAATTTTAATTTTAGTTGTTTGGCTCTAGCGGCCAAACGCTTCGTCCTATCTAAAATCTGGGAACAATAGGCCTACTACGATAGGGAATTTAACTATCTACAATTTTGGTCCTTTGACTTTTTATCGTATCTCGTATACCGTTAAGCCTCCAGAGCGTTTTTAATGAAACCCCGTTTTCGGTTTTTGGGCTTTAGTGATTAAACGGGTGGTCATACAAAAAGGTTTAAAGGAAACTTTTGATAGATATTTTTAATATCTACAGTTTTGATTCTTACATGTTTTGCCGTATCTCCTCCTGAGAAAGGTTAGTAGCTTTTTAAAGCATCAATTCCGGACCCAGTTGCCATTATTTGTCATTGGGCTATTAATTAATGATGCTTTCTAACAACTGGTCGATGATAGATAGTAAAAAGACTGGGGTTTGGACCGTTCCCCGTCAAAACGTTAAAAAAATGCCACTGACGCAAATACACAAATAAAATGTCATATTTCTTTTGGGTAAAAGTGTTTGGTCACTAAATTTCAAAATCAGATAGTTTTCTGTGGGGCAGAAAATAAAAAAGCTTTATAGTTTAAATGAAAATACTGCACGGCCACCTTTTTTTAACTAAACCTTAACCTAGTACACACTAAAAAGAGAACTAAGACTTATATTGTGTAATCTGCTATTTTACATGAAATTTTCGTCGAGTGTAAAATTTAAATTAGCATGCTATCACGTTAAGTCAATGATGTATTTCCTAATGAGTTTTTTAGAAATTAAGTGCCATTCCAAGTAAAGAACCAATTTTTGGGAGCGATATCGTGCAAATATGATACTGTCTTACTTGGTGCCCCATACCACTCGTGCACCTCTTTTAAAATTGTTTCTAAAACAAATTGTGCCGTTGTAGGTAAACCAGTTGACACTGATTTTACTGTACAGGGTGGACCAGACATAATTGCAAGGCGACTTTAAAATTTAATATTTTTAACCCTGATCCTAACGATTTAGAAGAATAAAGGGATTGGAATTATTTTTTACTTTTAAGAAAATATTGGGAAAATTATCACATCCATTATATTGGAACATTTTATATAAAACAGAACTTTTAAGCATGAAAATATCTAAGAACTTCATTTTTAATAACGCACCATCATGAAACATCAATTATCAAGTGATTAGTTTTACTAAACTTTTGAATACATTTTCACTAATCTCCGTCAGGTTGTGTATTTTTTTTTAATAAAAAAATAATTAAGGACAAAACTGAAAATTTATTTTGGAAACATATTTAAAAGAGTGTAAGACATTTTTTGCTGAGAAATGTTTGCTTAACCAAATATGTTAAGGGTATATTTGGAAATTTTTCCATGTTATTCTTATTGGAAAAATCTAAATTTCAACCGCCAATGTTCTCTAAACCTTTAGAATTACACGTACAAGATCAAATAGTAAAGTTGTCTTAAAATTAAGTGTCAAATTCAAAGATGTAATTAAAAGTTGGGGTTTGTTATTGAAATTAGGGACTTCCGGTCTGGAAAGGTGATTTCTGGTACACACTGTACATTGAAATTACTCTCAGTTGAAAGACAGCTTTACCTATAATGGCACAATTGGTTAATGTTTTAAGTTAATTCTGTAGGATATTTCTTGAATGGGGTGTTCAGGTGGTCTGCGCTGAGACAAACAGTATGTTGGCTATTTTGTCACAACCAAGGTACTATTTATGTAGCTTTAACTGTATTGTACATGGAATGAATAAATTAAATAAAGATTCAAATGTGAAAATTGAGCTTTATCTTAGGTAAACACCATCAATACATTAATAATTGTAAAGGTTGAGTTGAGAATAAAAAGAGAAGTTAATAATTATGTTCATCCATTAATCTCCATTCTAAACCTACTATTACTATGAGACGAATGAAACTTTACAATTCTATAAGTTTCGTAACACCGGAGTGTACAATAAATTAGTTCAACACAATAACTACGAGAGTACTAAACCTGTTAAGTGATCTACGTTACCACGGCTGTACTACGTTACCACATATATACTCAATTATTCCTTGATCTACATTACCGACATTGACGAATTTCTGATACCCCGATGAGTATGTGAGTGAGTGAGTGAGTCAGTTACACATTCGGGAGTATATAATTTAGAATAGTCATAATAGTGCCGCCCAGCTACATGGGACAACGGGGATTGGACCCCTCCCCCAATGACCAGAAATTACAGAAAAAGTGATTTACGTAATGTTGGACTTTCATATAAACGGGAATTATTAAACCAAGTTTACAATTTAACATTTTATTTTTCATTGATTTCAATGATAAAAATTCACTCCATTACCCACCCCTCTTCACGTTCCTACGTGCAATGCCATAGCTTATGATACTCTGTCATTAGGACTACAGTACTATACCCGCTGCCGGCGCTGCCCTCACTTATCACGTTTTATTAAAAAAAAAATCCTCTGCATTTTAATACGCTTGTTTGTCAAAGGCTGAAAATTCATTGAAAGCGTTAACAGCAACATTAAAATTCTGTTGTTTAAATAACCAATAAAAACAGTTTTTATAAGATACGGCGATTTAAGCAGAATACTGCGTTCTTGCTCATAACAAATTGCTCATATCTGAAAATTTAAAATCGCTAGTACACACTGGTGCAACACATATGTAGACAGGGGCGGATCTAGACAAAAGTAAAGGGGGGGGCCCAGCAAGTCAGCCCAAAAACTACAAGATTGTGTAAATTACTTAAATTATACCTACCATATTAAAATAGCGTAGCCTAAAAATAAAGATTATCCATTATGGTTTGTTGTACCTATTGTAATAGAGGCAAGATTCAGTAAAACAGTAATGAAAGGTATGAAAAACTCACTTTTATTTCAAAATGTTTACAAAATGAAATCTAATGTCCAACAATTTTTTTTTTCAAATGCTCAATTAATGCAAGGCCATTTAACTTAGTCTACATTCAGATCTTGTACTTCTCATCCAGTCCTATTAGGATATAGGAAAGTCAGATCGTCGCTGGGTCTTGGACTATATAGGTTCACACAAAGATTAAACTTACCTAAGTTTGTTTTTTGTTTTACGACAATCGGATTATCTGAACCTGAGATAGGCCTATTGGTATAAAACTCGATTTAAAAGTAAGGATCTTGGTAGCATTAGGAGAATTTAAACAAATAAATGCAACACTAAATTCTTTATTTTTAAAGTTATTTTCTTTTAAATGCACAATATTCATCAATCGTCTTTGAATTAGTTTTAACAGCTAGGCTGGCACTTTGCTAATCTTTTATTGGCCCCACTATGTTTCTAAATTACGTTAGGTAGCCTACACCTAATCATTTTCTTGATTCCTTTCATGGTTTGGCAGTTTTCATTCCTTCCCCTTCCTACTAAAAATACCGAAGAACGCATAATGTAAAATCAAGTCTTGCATTTCAATAAATGCAAAATTACGTACGGTAGGCCTACTTGTAACGTAGCCCAGTGCTGCGCTGAAGTAAAAATTCTAAATTGAACAATTCATTTCGCTTACATCTTGTTTATATAACACAATGCCCATAACAAAATAAATAAACTCATAGACAAGAATTAATTAGAAAAACACGTATAGGCTAACAGAAAACTTCGTCGGCGCCCCTTGACTTGAAACAACACACCAAGAGTCAGAGAGTGGTCAACGTGGGTCAACGCTGTGTCAGTTCTGTCTGTATGTTGTCAGTTCTGTCTGTATGTTGTCAGTTCTGTGTCTGTATGTTGTCAGTTCTGTGTCTGTATGTTACAAAGTGTAAGTTGATTCAGGCTCATAACCATCAATATTTCACTAGAAATCGTAACTGGAATCCATCTGTTCAACGTTCGTTTAAAACTAAACCTTGCTATTCGGTATTATAGGCTATTCACAACTTCGCCTGGGTGTTAGAAGCTTAGATAATTTTAATAGTTTCAAGAATGTATCAAGATATTGAACAATGTTACTATGATCTGCCGCATCCTTAACCTTCAATATTTCTGTACTATTCTCTTCCCATTTCAAAACCATCACCTTGCCTTCCTTTTTCATCTGATTGACAACATCTGACGAAGATGGCCTTTGATAAATAGACTATAGAGATAAGAAGATTAGATTGATCCCATGCCAGGCCATGGTCTACGGGACTACGAAGGAGGTAACAGGGTCGGCCCATCGTGAAGGAAGACGTTACCGTGCTTCGAAGACGTCTTAAGTAGTGTTGCCTAGGGATGGGTAAAAATTCGTTCAACCGTTGTTTTAGAACCGTTTCACTCACTCGACGGTTGCAGGCCGCAACGGTTGCGCGAAATGGCAGTTGCAACGTCGTCGTTGTCATCGTCGGCGGAACTGCTTGAACTGGAACTGCAACTGAAACTGAAATGTTGCGTGGCGCTGGCGCTGCCCGGCTGCTACCCGCACCAGACAGCAGCACCGTTCAGACACAACTACAATCCCTCAATTTTCTTTTGTTTACATCCTCTTGCGTCGTCTGAATCCCTACCGCGATACCGAGTTTCGCATGTTATGGTATTAAAAATGTTCACACAAAAATGAGTTTTATTTCTCACCTAAGTAAAGATTACAGAGAAATAACACTAAAGTTGCCTAATGTACAATAATTAAATACAAAAATAAATAGTTAGTTTATTTAACATATACTGTATTACATAAATTCTAATAAAAAATTTACCTATTTCTTAAAAATAATTCTGTCTATAACCAAATCAATTATCTTGCAGTACACTAATATACACTAGTACCTAATAAAATTCTTCATAAAAATATTATTCGGTATTTTAAAAAATCTTTGTGTATAATTGTTCCAATTAAATAAAAGCCCAATTAAGAGGAAATAATTAAAACTTGTAATAATAGCACAAAAACCATGACAATTTACGTTACAATAGTGTTACACATCGTTGCGATCTCAACTTGAAATCTACAATTACACAACGCAGTCGTTGCCGCAGCGCAGCGACTGTCCTGCTCAGACAACTGCCTGCAACGCTGCAACTGAAACTTTATCGCTTCGATGGCCGCAACAGTTGTGCCCAACGGAGTACGGAGCGGTTGTAGCGCTACAGCGGGTGACGCGACAACTAGTTCCACTGCAACTGTTGTTTGGAACCGTTGTGTGCCTGCAACTGAAACTGTTGCAACCGTTGCGGAGAATTCGCAACTTTACCCATCCCTAGTGTTGCCGCTATTACGTCGCAGACGCAGCGTTGCCATGTCGTCGCTTAGATTTCACGTACCTCCGTGCAGGGTCATTTTCTTAGAGCAATTATGAATATATAATAATACTGTCCGTTAAGTGTGGATTTTTTTATAGATATTCGGACATGATATTGGACTCTCACACATAAACAAACTTGACAAAATTAGATGAGTAACTTTTACTGTGAACTTTTCCTAAATTGTAAAAAATTTTAAAAAACCCACTCCCAAGGGGGGGGCCCGGGCCAGGTGGGCCAACCTCTGGATCCGCCCCTGTATGTAGAGCATAAACCTGAAAAATCACGATAAGCGGAATTTTCGGTGAAATTTGATTTATACAATCAAGCGCTCCTTGTGAACTTCATGCAGCCTATAGAGCCGCGTACACCGGAGTTGCAAACAGGTCTTGATAATTGTTTGCAACTTTCATGAACACGACGAAAGTTTGTTTCCAACAAGCGTTTCCAAAAAGATTTTTGTTGGAAACGCGTTCCCATAGAGATTCGGTGAATCTTGCAACATTGTTTGATCTAGGACGAAAGCCTTAACTAGCCTTCTGTGAGCTCATAATAATGTTTTTTTGCGTTTTTTTGCAATTAGTTCAGTGGTAGGACCAGTGGGGAAATGTTGGCTACAAAATAAAGTCGCTCAAAGAAATGTTGGAAACTTTTGTTGCAAACTATCGTTGTTTGTTGCTAAAAAATGCCAAAATTTGTTGACAAATCCATCATGCAACGTTGCCGCGTTCCGCTGGCCACGGTCTTGTTTTAAAAGGGGCTAAGGAAAGCCCTTCGCCTTTGGTTTCATAATCTGTTTGAAAAGGAATAACTTTTTTCACATTTCCTTTTCCAATTTTATGGTATTCGTCGTAATCATTTTGTAGCTAAGACCACAAGCAAATTCAACTTGTTGTTAAAGTTGTAATAAGGAGTTTTTCGTTTGCATAATATTATTACATTTTAAGCCCGTGGCTCCATTGGGCCCCGATCCCTGGGGATTTTGCCTCCCCCCCTGCCCCCTCTAGTCGGGCATGTATAGTATAACAGTGTTGTGTTTTATTTACAAAATTTGTAAATAAAATTTAATGGCTACAAGACACCATATTTTACGTGAGCAAGGAGAACACTTTACACTCTAATAAAATTAAGTAAATTCTTAAATAATTTCACAAGAATCGAAGGTATTCCAGTTTTATGTGTCATTTTATTTTGTAAAGATATTATTAAAATACCTTAATTTTATATAAAAAAATTAAAGAACATTTATTATTTTGTAATTACTAGAGATAGTTTGTCACTGGTCCAAAAACACTTAAAATGTCAGTCGATTTTAGCCCATTTATTTAATAAAAAATACGGGGTGATTCACGACGAAGTGCCGAAATTTCGAGAGCTGATTCTAGTAATAAATTATTACACATACCTTCTGTCAAGCAGCTCAAATTTTGTTGGAATAAATCACTTGTTATCACTTGGAATAAATCACTTGTAGTGATCTATTCCAACAAAATTTGAGCTGCTTGACAGAAGGTATGTGTAATAATTTATTACTAGACCTATTCAATAGCAGTTCAGGGGCTAATACAATGGATTTTAATAGCTGATTCTACACATGAAAATAAGCAAAAAAGGTTGTATCAACATATGTCCTAAAATCCTTCGTTTAGCCCCTATCCGCCATTTTGTTTTTTACATGTAATCATTTTTATTTCCGTAAGGGATCGATGGATTTACTTCATAGTTGGCATGGACCTTTATCACAACAATGTCAGTTGTCAGAAAAAAATTATTTTCCTATGTGTATTTTCAAAATGACGGCCATTAAAATTTTTTAACTCAAATTTCTCAAAAATGGCAAATTTCATCAATTTTTATTAAAGACAAAAAAGTTTGCAAATTAAATTATCTAAATAATGACACCAACTTTGTAAAGATCAGACAACAAATAAGAGAGTTATTGAAATTCATGAAATAAATTTTACTAAATTTGTATTGTAATGATTATAATGCAAAATCGATGTTTTCCATCGATCCATCAATACGTTACGGAAATAAAAATGATTAAGTGTAAAAAACAAAATGGCGGCTGGCGGCTAAACGAAGGATTGTACTATATTTGTTGATATGATCTTATTTGTTTATTTTCATGTGTAGAATCAGCTTCCAAAACTTCTGCACTTCGTCGTGAATCAGCCTGTATTAACTGAAACATCTGTTCTTCTGCTATTTTTGTTATTACATCAACAGTCAAATTAAATTCTGCAACTATTTTAATTAATAATGGCAAGAAATGATTGTTCAAGTTTTTCGCAATTAACTTGATCGACAATGGATAAATTAATTGTTTATCACGGGTTTACTAATGGATTTAATATTATGAGCTAACTTTCCCTAGCGGTGATTTAGAGAACTACGTTCGACAACTCGCCGCCCGGCCGTTAGACTGCGCTGGCGTCGGGGCAACGTACTGCCAATTGCTATGGAACGTACATGCAATGACCTCGACAAAGTCTGCTGTGGTAGCAGCCATTGGTCAATTTCAATCTAGTCCAAAGAATCATAAAAACACTACATTCTTAAATTTCTCATGTATTGTTTTCGTAATTTAGTTTAACATGGTAAATATACTGCTACATCGATATAAACTTGTGTTTCGACAGTATTACATTCTATTTTATAGGCCTACGTTCTTCAAATTCAGTTCTATGAATTTTACCCGTATATCAACTCCTTCAACCCCAAAAGCATAATAGTTGAAAATTTCCCCATTGTATCTGGCCTCTGCATTGGTATTAAAACAAGACATATTAAAACCCTCCAGGCCTCCAACCCGATGAATATTTAACCCCTCCCCCCCTTGAAGACTCTTCTGGCGAATAGCATAGAGATCTTTTAGGGTATTGCTATAACAAAATCACTTGTCATTACATTTTTTATTAGATTTCGTTGGTTTATTGTTGTTCTGATTAATTGATTCTTTTTAATGAAAGTTTTCCTACTTTAAGCTTAAACGTTCAAACTTTTAGTAACAGGGGATAAATTGCGTCTTTTATCAAACATCTCTTGAAACCTTTAGGATTTAACATGTTGACGAATCTGAAGTAAACTCTCAAGATCAATTTTAATTATTTGAACTGTTATCTGTTTACTGTAACGCTTGAGACTTTATAGACCATAAAATAATAGAGGAAAATTTAAAAGTAAAAGACCCCCCCCCCCTCCTACAATCGCCAACTTTTGCGAACAAATTACAGGCCAGAAACGGATGTTCTGCGTGCAGTGTGATGAAAAATAACTTATATCTAATAGATGTTTTACAAATATTTGCCAATCTAACAAGTGGATAAATTAGTAATTAAGTAAATACTAGTTACGTGTTGCTCTAAATCGAGCAATTTATTTAAATACAGTACAAATGTTACTTTAGCTCTAAATCAATGACATCCGACCAATCCAATAATGTGAGTATCTTTAATAGCCAATAACTACACGTATTTACAGCTGATTACTAACAGATGTTTCAAATGCTTTATTCAGTCCCCAATGTTATTTAAATGGGAAATTTTGAGATTTCAATGTTGGATAGCGCTTTTATTTTCAGTCCGATTCTCATCAATTTTTGGCGGAAACAACTACAGACCAAGCCCTATCCAACGACACAAAAAACTTAAAAATCGGTTTAAAATTGTAGGAGGAGTTCTCAGGACAAAAAACCCCTTAGCGTATTAAATAAGTATAGATTTTAAAGCTATATTGATAAATATAAAGAACAATCTAAATGTATTAAATTTTAAAATACAAACAAGTTTCAAATCATTGTTTAGACCTTAATTAATACTATCATTGATACTTGGCCCTTATCAGTGATTTTCCAAGTACCAATCAATTTTTTAACAACTTAAAAAGGCAAAACTTTAAAAATCCTTTTTAAAATTATAATTGGTTTATATTGTGAATACTTCGACATGCCAAAACCAAAACCATCCTTGCCAGAAACCACCGCTACAGCGGACAACACCAGAGAACGTTCAAAAGCCGTTCAAAAAGCTCAACACCTCTATTGTTGTTGAGTCTGCAGTACCGGCCGCCTTGGATTTTTATTCCCATAAGACTAATGTTAAATTTAAAACATCCGCTACGCCTTTATTATTGGTAAAAAAATATTCATCTTCATGTCATTTTAAAGCAAATTTTAATACCTAGGGCCTATGAAATCATTAGCTTTATATTATTTATTTTTAAATTAATAAACAACAAAGTACCCTCAACAGTTTTGTACGAAAATGGACGCTTTTTTAATAGTTTAATCCCTTTAATAGCTCTATAATCGTGATTTTTATTTCACAGTGTCCCACATGTTAAAATTTCCTTTAAAATGACATAAGGATGTATCTTTTTGGACGAATATTTAAGGCGTAGTTGATGTTTGACATTTCAAATTCTCTTTTGGGAATAAAAACCCAAGGCGGCAGGTACTGCAGATTCATAGTACACGCCTAAACCAATTGCCATGATAAACATTCTGTTATGCTATGCAAGTGAGTCCACTACAAAATAGCGAGACCAGCAAAACGTGATCTATAGTAGCGCTGAATGACATGGTCAGTGTTATAAAGGTAAGCAGGAAATGGTGTTTGATTAGCAGAACGTCCAATTCATGAGAATCGTTGGATGTAACACGACCGATTATTTTGCAAACCGCTGATTTAAACATAAGCCATACAATCAACAAGACTGGCCTTCTCCGCTTCAATGGCAATATTTTTAGCATTTGTGTAAACTAAACCATTGTGTATCTAGAAGACGTGTTTTGCTTTACAATAAAGTGGTTAATTTCATTGGATAAACTCGTTAGTTAAAAGATATAGCCTACTGATGGTTTCATAACAATATTATATGTTTACTATTGAGCAGAGAAATTTTTGTTTCTAAAGGATAACCTTGGAGTAAGATGTATCATGTTCAATGGAGGGAAATGCATTCAAATATATCGGGTACGGTAATCACATTCCAGTGTGCATTCAACTGATAACAATATCAGTGAAAGTTGTTAGCATGGGCCCATTAATAAGGGGGAATTTGACCACTCCAACTCCCCCCCCCCCACAAGAAAATACAGATAAAAAAGGAAGGAGAATGAGCCCCTATGCAACTTCCCTCATACGAATGGACCCTCCCCTATATACTATGTATTCATATTATGAATGCTATGAAATACAATATTATTCCTATTCATGAAATTTTAAATTTAAACCCACAAAAACCTTAAAATGTACCACTCTACTTAGGTGATTGAAATTAACAACGTTGTCATAGTAGACCTTCATTCTTAACCAATCCCTACCTAATGAATTTTGTGGTTTTGAAATTTTTCTATAAAAACTATGGGGGAGTGGAGTCGCTGCCATGGGGGTTTTGTAAGCTAATATTAATTAGCCTACTCGTCATTGAAGGCTTGCCCCAAATTTTATCGTTTTATTACTAAATAAGTTAAATACAGTGTAACAATGATTTTATTTGCACTAAGAATAAAATATGAAAAATGTTTCATTCTGTAAGAAACTATGTGAGTCAGTAATTCAAAATACTAAATCATTTGTATTGTTATTATTTTAATTAGTTCTAGTTCTAGGTAAAATTGTTTGTTTTGAAAGGACAAAACACGTGACAAACACATTTTACACATTATGAAACACCGTAAGGTTCTGTTCCCCAAATTCTAATTTGCGATTTCATTTCAATTGATAAAGCAGTTAATCGATGTTTTACAGTAATTTATACTGATATATATACAAATCTGATGTTCTTTTCAAAAGTTTCGCTGGAACGGACACATAGATATGGATTAATTTGAATTAACGGCGCTGTTGCTTTCCGTGTATCTCAACATAATAGTTATTTATGCAATAAATGCGCAAAGTGCCTCTTTGCAGCACTCGAGAGAATCGTTATAATTTCTCTCGAGTGCAGTAAATGAACTTTGCGCTCGAGTTCATGTTAAAATTTTCCCAATGACTGCCAAAAATGTATTATACAGTATGAGTATAAATATTTAATGTTTTTGATAATCTATATGATACGTGTCCTACAGTTAGTTAAAAATTAATTGGATTTTTCATAAGGTATGAGATTTAAAGACACTTTTGTAGTATCTGAAAGCTCGCCATGGTGAATAAGTCACATCACTAGTCACTGTCATAGTTGTTCATTGTGTGCACTTAGAATCCGTCTATACGAGCGTTTTAGTCGCGCCGCCGTTCTAACTCGACACAAAAACGCGTATCGACTGGATGCAGGGGATTCCAAAGGCACTGTCTATACGAGCAAC
Organism: Neoaliturus tenellus; assembly: GCA_030545055.2. Lineage (NCBI taxonomy): Eukaryota > Metazoa > Arthropoda > Insecta > Hemiptera > Cicadellidae > Neoaliturus > Neoaliturus tenellus. The sequence goes on from CM061535.1 coordinate 85,003,899, forward strand.
TTTGTAGCCCGCGATTTTGCATTTAAAATCGGGTACTGTATACCCAAATCGCGCACGTTTATGTCGCGTCGGAACGGTGAGACTAAAACGCCCGTATAGACGGGACTTTACACACAGTCTCGTTGGTAGGTTATGTTTTTGTCGATTCCCGATCGAAAACGATGACAAGGACAATAGGTCAGATGTTTATACATCCAGTGTTGCAAACTTAATTCCTGCTCAAACAACGTTACCTTGCTGGCTAATGCATACTTTTTTGTTTTGAAGTTTAAACACTAGAGTGCGCAGTAAGTAAAAATAATACTGAAATTAGGCCTAATTGTTTTGTGACGCATATCGAGCATGGGGGGATTTACGGGGGTGCCAGGGGGTGTCTGGCACCCCCTGGTTTTTATGATAAAAAATTATATCATATTATTGTGATGTTTTGGTATTGGATAAAAAAAATTCTGGACAGTAAACATTTTTAACATGTAAGAATTAAGCAGTCAAGTCGTGTAATCGAAACAAAGATAATAAAATAAAATTTTTATTACAAAGCGCATGTATGAGTACGACGAACGACGTTTCCGGTTAACTACGCTGCACGGTTATTTGCGAGGGCGATTACCGACCCTGCTCTGATCACACGCTCTCTCTCACCCTCCCCCCTCACCCCCCTTATCCTTTATCTCTGGCGACTTGATTTCTCGGAATTTGATGCACATCAGCAATATAGGTAGTTATTTTATTTTTTACAGGACAGGTGTAGAATCATGTTGCTCAGTGGCCAGTAGGCTACTGTATATGGTTTGGTTATTAGTTCGCGCAATTTGTGCAGCAATTTACTCTCTTTAGTAACGTTGTATTAATTTGTGGTTTCAGTAAACGCCGGTCTCCACGGCGCACGGCGGGGGGCGTGGCCGTGATACGTGATTGGCCGTGGTATAATACTTACATAATTATATAATTATTATAAGGACAGGGACCACGGTTATGATACACTTGCAGACTTATATGTTTTGAAACATTGACAAATATAAGCCTTGCTATCAAAAAAATTTGCTTTAACTACTGTATGAAGAATAACACAATTTTATTTACACAGTAATCACTAACAAAACAATCTTTTGATGTAACTTACCTTTTTTCTTGTTAAAGTTTTCACAGTAGGTTATCATAAAATAATGTTACTTTTAATTTATTTCGTTATGACCATTTTTATAGCAAAAGCAATATTATATGGTGGTCTTTATAATAAAATTCTAAAGTAGAAAGACAGTTGTTTTTCCGACTAAAATGGATATATTAATAAAATGTAATATTTATGTTATAGGCCCTATTAAATGAAAAAAAGCATGGATATACTTGAGATAGGCCTTAAAACTGGCCTTTTAAATAGGATTTCGGGGTTTGAATGAGTATAGACTCATATTTAGGATAGCTGGCACCCCCAAAAATTTTGACCTAAATCCGCCCATGGTATTGAGTGCGAAAACAACTGATTTCTAGGACAAACGTAGGAAATAAATGAACAGTCTTTTTCATAAATAGTCAGTCTATAATAGCTGTTTTTCATAGATGAAAATTCCTCTACAGTGGAAGCCCTTTCTTATACAAGCTACGATCCTTTCCCCCAATATCCTCCCGTTTTCCTCTCACCTCGGCACTTGACCGCCACGGGTTCCGTGCCCTCACGGGGGCGTGTGACCGGAGCCTGGCGTTATCAGCACGGCCGTGCCAAGGGCCCCCGTGGCTTATCATCCGGTCTCTTATCACGCGGCCTTCTGCCCTCCATATAACCCGGCCCTGCTCCAGGTGTAGTACCTCCTTCGTCTCGCACCTCCTCACCGGACGTCACCTCACACCCGCCATCATGGTCAGCGCTAGGACCCTCTGCCTCGTGCTCGCTGTCGCCCTCCTGTGCGCCTCCTTCGCTCAGGTAACTCTCCAAGTGTGGGCCATTCTATCATGGGATTCCGGCCCTTATTTCTCTTTTTAACAGTTTAATAACAAATAACAAATACATACAAAATACTAGGATTACACTTGTTTCACCCGAATGGGGATGAACGGCAACATAAGCAATATCATCTTAGTTCCACGCTTATATTTTATTATTTTAGTAAATATTTTCTTTTTACTATTGTTTTTTTTTAATTCAAAATATATCTTTATAGTATTTATAACATATTTTAAAACATTTCATAAGTATTAAATTGTATTATATTTAGTGCAGTTATAGTAAAACAGGCAGAAAATAGTTTTCATAACTCATTGTTACTCCTGACAACAAACAACTCACAAGCATCGTTTAACATAGCCTTAAGCAACTTTATTTACAGCCCACCATGCATTTTTTTTATGGGAAATTAAATTACGTCGCATTACTTTTATTACCTAACAGATTAACTTCAGAAACGAAATTGACCTTACAAATTACGCCTGAAATCTGTTGTGAAAGTTTGAAGTCGATCTGAGGCTTCTTGCGAACGTAATCGTCTACACTGAGCGACCAACAATTGGTTATGTATGAGGATTTCACTCCTCTCGATCCTCGATCCGTTCATCCAATTAGATTATTAAACTTACGTAACACTAGTTTTATTATTTAGCTTGAATGTTACATCCATAAATGTTTTAAGATCTCATTTCTCTTAAAAAAATTTGAGCTCCATAAAATAACAACATAATTATTTTTTGTACAATGTAGAATAAACATTTCGTTCAAAATTTGTCAAAAGGAATAAGAATCTGTATACTTTTATGGCATAAAAACGCTGTATACACATTTCATGCACAAGTATTTTGTATGGGCCCCCAATATACCCATACATTTGAGGCAGTACAGTTATAAATTTAGGAACTGATATTCTACAGACAGTTTTTAATCCCTTATGCAATTTTGATTGCGAATGTTGTGGATACATCAGTAGTAAGTTATTAATACTTGATGCTTATCCTAAGGGGTAGAAAAAGGAGAATTAAATTTACAATAGATTTTCGAGGACAAATCTTTCTTTTCTCCGATTGAACAGTGAATTTGCAAACCTGTCAGCTATTTTTTTCTAAACATGAGTCTACGAATATTTTATAAAAAATCTTTCACATCCTGAAACCAGCCTTCATTGATACAGACTTGAAGTTATTAAAACTGCAATCGCTTCAAGCACATCTGCACTGTACAGGTATAGGAAAACACACGTTAATCAGAAAACTATATTTCTACTTGGCTGTGCTGTCCAAAATGAAAATTTAAAGGTGAAATCATCATTGGGTTGAAAATGAAAATAAATAATTTTGTGAATATTGGGGACTCGCGCCCACTGCTTCAGGCCGGCCGTTAAGTTTTTTTTTTTTTTTTTTTTTTTTTTTTTTTTTTTTCAGGGTAATATGTGTTGCACTAGCAAATGGCTATGTGGCTTTGCTTTGGAAGGGATCAAATACAATATCTCTGATTTCTTTACAGCTGGACGCTTGCTGCTGCAAGAAGGAGAAGTGCTGCTGCGACCACCATTCCTCCCACACCCCCTCCGTCTGCTACCACAAGCATGAGCACGTCCAGAAGCCCGCCTGCTACGACCCCCCCACCTCGTGCTACGACCCCTGCTCTAGCGGCTACGGCAGCTCCTACCCCAGCCCCATCTTCGGCCACTCCCACAGCTCTGGCTGTGGATGTGGATGCGGCAAGAAGAGCTGCTGTTGATTAGTTGTTTGATATTTATTTATTTATTAAACATTTGTTGAATATATTCTGGGATATATTTATTCATGGTACACCCTATGTATTTGTCTGCCAAAAAACTAACAATCTAAGAAAAATTCAAATAGTGAATAACCAGATCAGTTACCAAAATTATGGCAGACTGAGTTCTTCTTTCTCTAATGTTTCTGCTGATTTGATCAGCTGATTTTGCATTTCATTGATGTTAGGGAAACCATTTATTGGGGAAGAGATAGAAAATTATATTATTACTATATGCATAATTTGCAATGTGGATGACTTAAATATCAAACAGGAAATTTGAACAGCGTTTTCACACAATAATGTCAAGTCATGAGTAATTCTAGAACCCCTGAAAAATTATTATGTGAATACCGTAATTAATTTTATTGTAGGTACAGTAAATCCAAATCTACGTCAACGGTAATAATATTTTTTCAATGCAACTGAGCTTTAAATAATTTAATAATGTTTTTACGTACGAACTATCTTACCCAGCGAGAGTTAGTAGAATCTAATTGATGGAGACATTTATTTTGGTAATTCCTTTTCTGATATTAAGACTTTGACGTGTCCCTTAGTTGAGTGTGTATACTTAAAATGCTTAAGCTCTCCAAAAAAATTAATTTTGGGTAGCAGACGAGAATCCAAATATTATCAACAAAGTTTTTTTTAATAATGGTAACCAGGTGCAGAATTTCCCCCATCTGAGTAGCCTACGGTGATCTATGCTGAGTTGCACGGATTGTGCAGTGTGTAGGCCTAAATGTGTGCTGACTTTAGCTTTCCTCGTATAATAGGCTACATTAACAATTAAATGTTTCAACAACAAATCAATTTTTCTAAATTTTAACTAAGCGATGTGTGTTAGGCATATTTGCCTTAAAAACTCTGACAAATTAAAACAAAAAAGTACTGTAGATAAAGGAAGCTTTTTCGATCATCTATCGTTTAAAAACCTTTCAAATGGTTTACTTAAGAGGGCGTTGGAGTCAATCCAAATTCCGCCTTTCCCCCATAAGAGCAATGTTGATCGGGATGTCAAATAACTCTTTTATTTATTATCAGAAAATAATGGTTTATAGCTATAAATAAAGGGTTCATAAAGGCGGATTTGGTCGACTAAGGAAAACAAACAAAAACCATTTATTAGGTGATCTCAACAGATTGATAACAGTGCAAAGGATTTCAAGAATCAATCAAACTTACACTAATGAAATTACATATCAAGAAAGATAAAAGGAGGGAGATTACAGTTGAAAAAAAACACGTTCGTTGTTGCGTATCCGGAAGTTCCGGGCGCCAATATTCAAGGCTCCGGCGAGAAAGTAAGAAAACATTGGCCAAGTCAGTGACCGACTTGACGGTTTGTTGGCCGCTCCGCCGACAGATGATAACGTGTCAAAGGTCAGCAACTGATAACGTTAATGCCTTATCAGTTGGTGACCTCTTTTCAAATATTACTAACGTAAACAAATAACCATTTGCGTGACTAGAAGACATTCGATTCTCCAACGATGCTTAGATGCACTTGACATAGATTGAAATAGTCAGTAATAACATTTGATCACATGACCTTGATAATGACTGGTTTAGATTAAAATCTGAGTTCACAAATGAATGGATAAGTATATGAATTTATCAAGAGTATGTTTGTACATACCTCACAGCACGAAATATTTATTTGACGTAAATAAATATAAAATTGATATTAAGAAACGTAAAATTGATTTAACATTAACATTCAATTTAGGTTCAAACGTCACTAAATTTTACGTGAAATAAATATAAAAGTTTGATAGATTTGATAGATAAAAGTTGGGGAAGCTACTTTTTAAAAGTAGCTAGCTACAGCTACAGCTACTTTAAAAAAGTAGCTTAGCTACAGCTACAGCTACATTTTCAAAAAAGTAGCTAGCTACAGTTACAGCTACAAATAAAAAGTAGCTAGCTACAGCTATACAGCTACAATTAAAAAGTAGCTCACTACAATTTAAGCTACTTTCGCAATCTGGTCCTGTTTTTCTCTTGTGATGTATAACCACGCAATTTTTCCACTTAAAAGTAAAATTAAGTTTTTTAAATATAGGCCTATACCTTTTTTTGTTGGTATATCGTGTTTAGACATATTTTCATTTTAATATTATAGTTTGTGACTCTAATGGAGCCTAGATAATGTAAACAGAATAGTGGTATGAAAATATACCACGTAAACAACAATATTTATTAAGTCATCTTCACAAGTTTATAACATTTTTCTTAGACCGGCCACGGTAGGGTTAAGCTGGCGTATGCACACAAGAAGGACTAGCCTCTTCAGTCTTGTCGTTAATCTCGTTTTAGGCCTACTAATTGCCATGATGTCGACCACAGAAACAGAATATAAGTATGAAGCAATCTGTAAAGTATTAAGTACAAATTTACAGAGTTCGGGAAGTACGGTACCGTACCCTTCTGATATGGTACAGTACCGTAAACGTTCACATCAACATCTATATTCACATCAACACTGCCGAAGCACCGAGAGTCCCAATACTCTTTTGATTTTAATTCAACTATAACATCAATCAAAGTGGTTGAGGTTATGATAGTAAAAATTGGCTATTTATTTGAACTCGTTGACGTCCCATTGTTTCTCATTTTTGTAAACATTCCTTTCCTTAATTCCTGGCCTGAGCGATCTTGGCGGTGCGCAAGCATAGTACAGCAGATTAGTTTCTATTCCATAATATAGGCGCATAGTAGAATACTACTAGCGCATCTATAGTGGTCAGCAAACACAAAGAGAACAAGACTGGTGATTGTCATTTTGTGGTTATGGTACTCGATTGGAACGTCTGGCAATGGATTTAAAGTAATGTTGAATTCCAACGAGCGAAAAACATAACAGCTGACTAACCTTCGATCTCTCGTGTTTATTTGGAAGCCATGAATGATGAAATGTAAACACAATTATTATGTTTTATTGAAACTTAAGTAGCGAGTAAAGTAGCTAAATAATCCGCTACAACTAGGCCTACTCTAAAAATGTAGCTCGCTACAGCTACAAGCTACTCATTTTCAAAAGTAGCGGAGCTACACTGACGCTACTAAAAACGTAGCGGCGCTACAGTATTGCGCTACATGTAGTGCGCTACTCCCCAACACTGAAAAATTGCAATTATAAAATTGTGTAAACGAATACATTTCTGCAAAGCCAACAGATTGAAAACATGTAAAATTGAGTATGAAGATTGTGCCCATTATAGAATTTGAAACTTCAACATCTCATTCATTGTCCTAGCACTCTAACCTCTTGGTCATTTATCCAATAAGCTGTTTCTGAAAAACGAAGAACATTCATTCTGATGTGTTTTCAAAATAAATTATTTAAAAAATAATCCGTTCATAATATTAAATTTTATATAATTGTATCGGTATAAAAACAATTACAAAAACAAAGCATTAGACTACCATAAACATTTACCCAGTCGCTTTTGGTAAGATAGGATTTAGGTTCCCGGGGATGTTGGTTATGAGTTCAATTGATACGATTGCATATTTGAACTAAATTTGACATAGTTAAAATTTTGAGGAGTACCTTAATATTGAAAAAAGTTAAATACTGTAAAATAAAATAAAAACATGACTGCGAGTTTAGTGTTGTTGATATTACATGGAGTAATGGCGGGTCGTGTACAGAGAGGAATGGGTGTGGAACGTTCAAGTGAAGTCTAGCGGTGCCTTTTGAAACTACTTAGTTTTACAGAAGTGTTCTAAACTAACTTGGGGTTTATACAAATTAAAGCTGCTGATACATCATAAATATGTATATTACCAAAAATTAAGAGGGCGTTGGAGTGCCACCATGTTGGATTTATTTCCCATAAGAGCAATGCTAATCTTGTCCCCGGCATTTATCATACAGTATAATTTCTTTATTTTTTGTCCGATTGAATCAGAATAAATAGCGTTTAAATCACAATTAAATTCCCCGTTCCTTTTGCGAGATCGATTCTTTGTAAATAATTTATAAAATTCTGTAGAAAATATTTTAAAAGTAGTAAAAAACTTGCTTTGTTATTTCAAGTTAGTAAAAAACACTAATTTTTGTAAAAAATTCCTCTCGCAAACCAAATCCGCCTTGATGAACCATTTATTTAGAGCTATAAACCATCTTTTTCTTATTATAAATAAAAGAGTTATTTGACATCCCGTTTAACATTGCTCTTATGGGGGAAAGGCGGAATTTGGATTGACTCCAACGCAGTCTTAAAATTGTAATTTAAAAAAGAAGTCTGTAATCCATGCTAGTCGTAGCGCCGCGACAGACAAAGGCTGCAGCAGCATAGGCAGTATGTAGTTGGATTGCAGTATCGAGAATGCAGGCTCTCAAATTAAACTCAGTATATTTATTGTATATGTATACATTTATTGTATGTCCAAGGAATCAACATGCGGATTTTCGGAAGAGAGTCTCCGAATACCTTGTATACAAATAAAACCTGCTAGTATATGATAGAAACCCTTTGTTATGGTACAGCGTATGGCGTTGGCGCAGTGAGTGGAAGTCTCAGACGAAATATCCAGTGGTTATTTTTTTTACAGCTTTAAATACAGGGTGTTATGGAACTCTTTGACAATAGTTTGGGGCATGATCCCCGGACCGAAACCGAATATATACAATAAAATAAAGTAATAACCAACAAATGCCACCGGTTACTCACCCAGCCGCCATTTTACTTTCTACACTTCATAATTTTTGTTTATGTAATGATTGTTAGATTAGATTCATACTTTATTCCGAACGCATCTTTTTCACACAAATATTCATCTACAGAAAAAATTTTTTTTATCCGCTGTGTGGTTTCAAAATGGCAGCCAATTTAAATCTTATTTTAAAGAAAATATGTAAAAAAGTAAACTTTAACAAATTAAAAAAAATCATAAATTTTTTTGTCCAAACAACAATACAACTATCATCAAAATTATATGAAATATGATTGAGTAAAGATTATTTTTCTTCAGAAAAATACTATTTTTGTTGCTTACCCTATAACTGTTGCAAATTTACATGTTTTCAAAAGGTTTTTAGGTAATAACATTTTTTGTGTCTTGCAAAGATTTGTTAAAATACACAGGTTTCTTTTAAAACTTGCATTTAAAGATTTAAAATAGCCGCCATTTTAAAACTTACACATCGGACAAAAACAATATTTTTTTATAATTATCATTTGTGTAACAAAGGTCCATGCTAAATATGAACCTAACCCAACAATCCATTACATAAATAACAATTAATTGTTAAATAAAATATAAAAAAATAATAAAATGTGGTTATGTGAGTAACCGACGCCATTTGGACGATATTACTAAGATTGCTCTTGGCCCAGGAATAGTGATAATGATTAAATGTCAAATGTTGCTCAAATTAATCAATTCCTACGTTATTTTTTTTATATATTACGGTGTAATATACAATAAGGTGATTATTATGCGCAGTTCTATTTTACCTCTTCTCAACTTCAAGATATACAGGGTGCCCCCAAAAAAAGTTTCAGGACATTGGAATATGTTGCTTGTAAAAAAAACAAAGAAAAAATTGCTGTAAACACATGTCTTAAAGTGCTTTATTTAGTAGTTAAACGTCATTTTGCATTTTATACTGAATCGTTTTTTTCGTAACGCATGGTTATATCAATTTCGTATTTCGCATAAACCTTCATCACAGCTATGCTGATTTTCAGGAAAAATAGTATTTTTTCCGTTGCGTATTAGTAGTGTGTTTTGGTTACCGCTGGCTCAGGTCAGCAACCCCGGAAGCCATGCGCCGGGGCACACAGCTTCCGGTCGGTTAGAGAATGTATTAGAGGAGGGGGAGGTACGCATAAATTAAAAGTTAGTTCAAAATTGAAATTCAATTTGATAAGTGGGTTACGGAAAGTATGTCAAGGTCATCCCGAGTAAGTTTTAAAAAAGCCTATCCCGCTACCACAGGAAATAGTTCTGAGAGTCGAACTACCCGGTGATAGCGGGATAGGCGGATTCAATTTTCTTTGAACTTTATTCGTAAAAAAAAAGAACAGATACAATCAATGTGCAAAAACAAATACAATCAATGTGCAATACAGGTTGAATTCTTGTGATGAAACACGGAGTTGTAAAAGCAAACGCCGACGACGAGGATGAGGTAGAGGCAGAGTCCCCAGATGACGTACTTGACGAGCTTGAAGAAACGGAATACCTCGAGTTGGTTTTGCCGTTCCAATTCCAATCGTTTAATTTCCAATTTCAATTTTTCTTCTTTCATCTTTTCCTCTTCCATCCTTGTGACGAAGGAAACTTCATCCATCATATCCATCATTAGTGTTGTTATTTGGTGTTTGAAATTTGGAAGCAAGTGATGTCGATAGTTCAAATGTTGGAGACGAAATGAGAAATTAAAGCGAGGAACGTTAGTTAAACGAAGAAGCGGTGGGGGGAATTTAATTACACCGAAGCGGTGGGGGAGTTGATTTACAACGAAGTGGTGGGGGAAGGAGGTTGCTCACCATTTGTTTCCGTACTTGCTGTCGTCGTGTCTGATTGTGGAGGTGTTAGCGGAGTAAGATTTAGCAAACTATCTTCATCAGAACTGTCAACCTTATCACAAATAGGACAGGCGTAAGTTATTTCCAGACTCATTTTAACAGTGTTGAATTTACTAACAATTTCGTGTAAAGTATTAAATATCTCTTGCAAATCTTCTTTAGAATTTACTTCGAAACTAGAATTCATTCGTGCCAACGGAGAGTTGTTCATCGTGCGAGAGTCGGTGAGTGAATGAAGATCGGTGCTTAGGAAGGAGGCCTATTTTTCGGTGAGCATGAGCTTGTTATTAAGTAAATAGCTAAGTTCCTCTTCTTCGTCTTTCAATTCAAATATCTTAGCTGAAGTAGTAGCCCTTGTTTCGTCTTCACTCGATGACGAAGAAAATCGAAACACCCTAGCTGAAGTAGTCGTTGTTTCGTCCTCACTCGATGATGAAGAATATTCACGAGGACGTAAATAATGAACATCAAGTCTGATCCATCTCATAGGATATCTATCCATGACAGAGAGCAAATTTTGAAATATTTCCTCCAACTCTTCCCTGTCAGTTATTATATGTTGAAACTTGACGAAAGGCGATCCCATGTTGTTAGTCGGAGTGTTGAAAGTGAAATAATTTCAAAGGTGGATTCAATAAGATACAAAATTTAAACAAATGGTGGGGGGAAATCTAAAAGACTTATGGTAGGGGGAAATCTAAAAAACTAATGGTGGGGGAAAGCTCAAGGTCATCCAATTGAAGTTTTAAAAAATAGTGTAAAACCGAACTTACACATTTGATGGTTCTACAGGATCGGAATACCAATCTGATCTGTATTTACATCTCATTATCATATGTGTACAAAAATCATTTTGATGAGACATGGTGCGTTGACAATGAGCTAGATCGAGAGGATGAAATTTGAAACATCTTTGAGGACAGCATGTATGAAAATATCTTGATTTGTAAAATTTGAAGGTTCGCAATTCTGGTGGCGGTAGTTGTTTTGTTTTGCACTTGCAGTAACAAGATCCAAAGAATTCACATTTAGTGCAAGCTAACCCGTCCACCATCATTGGTCCTAAATCTGTACATTGTTGTTCACAACAGTAACGGGGTTCGTATTTGTATTTTTGTTCTTCCATGTTGACGCTGCTGTGTCCAGTGAAAGAATAAGAGCTTATAGTGTTGAATAGCGAGTTTTATGTACTACAAAAAGTGGTGGGGGGTAATTTCAAGGTCATCCAAACGAAGTTTTAAAAAATTATACCTTACTAATGTAAGGAATGTTGATACTTAAGAAGTTTATTTCTTTTTATCTTCTTCAGACTTTGTCTGTTTGTTTTCTTCAGACCTTTTCTCTCTCTCCGCTTTAGCCATAGCGATAAGTTCTTCAGTTGATAGTGGATGTACTTCAGGAAATTTCAAAATTAACTTAGCTTGATATCCTTCTTTAGTTAATATTTCTAAATCTTCAGTCATTTGTTCAACTGTATTGTAATCTTTTCCATAGATTTTTCCATCAAGTTCAATCATCATTCTGTATAACATCTTTAAAAATTAGGTGTTGACGCAGCGACAGTCGGGAAGCGAATGATTAGTTTTTACAAAATATCACCCCACTTGACGTTGATCACGTGATTCCTTAGTTCTATTTGTTAAAAGTTATTTAACATTGGTAATACTTGTGGAACTTGATGTTATGTTGACCAGTCGGCGATGAAGATGTTGTAGGTTGTGTAGAAAGAAATACTTCATCATCGCAATATTTTGTTTTAGTAAACATCCTTATATTAGTAGCACTAACATCAACAGTTAAATGATAACCACCGGTAAGTAAAACTCGCATTTCGTTTGTTAAATCTTCAAGTTGTTCAAAACTTGTAATGGTGTTGGTATCGTAAGATGCACACTTAACCTTTAGGGACATGTTGAAGTTTTGTATTTAGTGATAGAGAGCGAGATGCGTACGGTACGAAAGGTAGTCGTAGACTGATGAATTTCACAAGTTAATTTTCACTTTTATTATCACACAAAATTGGGTCAAGGTCATCCCGTGGAATTTTTAAAAAAGCAACATATTGCTATGTATAAAGACATAACAATATGTTGCTTCTTTTATTTTTTCTTTTCTGTTTTATATTATCTTTATTGAGAAACCATTACAAACACATATATTTACAATACTATGTACAAACTAATTAGTAGAAGGTGTTACATGAATAGTTAGTTCAGTTGAGTTGTTTCCACTCGGTCCGTGTGAAACCAAATAGAGTGCGCCGGGTTGAATAACACGAAGATCTTCATTCTGTAGAAGTTGTACGAATCGTTTCGGTAGGAATATCTGAAACTTCGGTTCGTCACCAACTGTATACGGCGCCTCGCTCAATGTGCAATTAATAGCATCGCCCACTGAAGTGTCCATCTTCTTGATTGTATGTATGATATAATGTTTTTCTTCTTTTAGTTCCGAACATCTCTTCGTTGGTAAGATTGTTGACTTCGAATGAGCGTTGAATTGATCAACCAAATTCTGAAGGAAGTTCTGCGATGCCATCTTAATGTTATTGTTAATCTTGTTGTTAATAATAATGTCCGTCGGAGATGTTGTCTCTTCGGAGGTTCGAGTAATACTCATGCTGCGTTATGGTAGCGCTCTCGCTTTTATTGTCGATGTTACCCCCACCATTCTGTTGAAGGAAATTATTCAGGCGGTAAGCATTCTTCAAAGCGCACTGTGACCTTCGATGTTTAAAACTCTTTGATGAAATACAAAGTTCATTAAAGTAGCATTGGAAATCTCTATCCATCTTTGCATTAATCACTTCGTTAGTTGTAAATGATTGTATCCAATTAGCTTTTTCCAATCCCCTTGTGTAGATAGTTTTGAATTCTTTGCAATAATGATTCATAATGTGCGGCATCATGTTATAATTAATAAAACCTTCATCCCATCTTAAGTTGTGAAAATGTTTGTTCAACCATTTGTTTGTAACTTTCGCTTTAGTTGTTAGTCTACTGAATGGTAATGGAGGTTTAAATAAGTAATGATAAACTACAGATGTGTTCATATCCAAAATTACTAATTCTTTGATAATAAAGTTTCCATCATTACCTCGAAAAGCTTGAAATTCAATTATACCTCTTTTAACATCCATTAAATGTGTCGTATTAGAAAACGAAACCCGTTTGTTCATGATGAAGTCTCATCAGCAACTGACTACATACACGATTGTTCTTCTTTAACTTCTTGCGCTTCTTCGTCGATATTAAAGTTGGTGTGATAGTTGTTCAATTGTCTCCACATATCCACTTCTTGAGGTATTCGATTAAAAATAGAAGTATCCACAGGACCGTATAAAAGTGGAACGAAAGGTTGTCTGTCCAATGTATCGATTAGATAGTCTTTGATTATTGCACTTGAAAATATTAGTTGTTTTAAATATCTGGTGACGGGACCGGTAGTACAACTTAAAGTGTAAAATTCTTCTTTTGTCAAATGTAATTTTACATCATGTCTAGTTAAATCTCTGAAGCGAACGATATGTCCTCCACGATGTTTGACTATATCAACTTCAATATTTGATTCTAATAAACTTAATCTTGTTCTTCTTCCAAATGTGTTGTTACTTAAATAACATTCCAAAAGATGTAGATGTTTCATAAATGATTCCCAAGAAGTTTCAGTAAATGAAACCATTTTATTTCCATGATTTAAAATAACAATCGGTGAGTAATCCAATGTTTTTAAAATTCCAACTGATATATTTTTCGTCATGCATGCAGAAATGGGGTAGAAAATTCGAAGAAATACTTCTGTTAAAATATTTGTTGTAATGTTAACTTCAATCTTCTTTCTTTTTACTTCTTTTTCAACCTCTTCTTTTTCTTCTTCTTTCTTCTTATGTTTGTTAAACTTGAGGAATTCATCCATTTCTCGTTCAACTTGTTTTTCTATATCAGAACTATTATCATCATCAACCAGAGGTGTATTTTCTTCTCCGTTAGTAGAACTCATCTTGCGAACGATGCTTCCCATACGACGGTCGAAGATATAATGAAATTTCTACTCATTATTTTCTCTCTTTTATGTTTTTTGTTAAATCTTAAACTTTATACAATTACGTTGTACTAATTCTTCTTAAAGTACATTCTTCACAATTCCGGTTAGCGGTGTGTAAGTAACTATTTTATCGTGTAAAATTAAGCAGTATGCCGAAGTTCCATCCGCTACTGGTTCTTCAAATTCCATTTCAATTTTTATATCCACACTTGATGATTTTACCGATTCATTCTGTTTCGAACAATCGATTACAATTATCGGAGCCTTGGAATAATACTGGTCAGGTGATAATAGCGGTGTATTAGTTTTTCCATAATATGACGATTGAAATCTTGCATACATATCGTATAAAATGGAAAAACGTTTTTTGCTGAACATGACATTTAAATTGTCATATGGAAAGAATTGAGAATTTAGGAAAACCTTACAATTCTTTATTTTACAGTGATCAAATTGACCAGCATTTGCAGTGATAACATCTTTTCGCTTAGTTTGAAAACCAAGTATTATATACCTTGCTCGTTCCAAGTAAGTTGATGTCTTGACGGTCCATGTTTGTCGTTCTGTCTGAGGTAGTGTAGGATATTCATGGAATTCCCAACTTCGGAATGGCATTACAATATCACGGTCAGATTTTAACTTCCTCAATAATACGATTCTATGTTCATCGGCCAATCTTACATGAGGTACTCTCCACACAACTTTATCCAACTGTAGTTGCCATTCTAGTTTATCTTCTGTAGTTGCAGGTTCTGCAAGTATCAAGTCCTTGTTAGTTGAAGATCTCAGTAATACCAATTCTTGTTTGACATTTATTATTACTCGTTTGTAATCTTCAGCAAATCCCAAAAGCAATCGTAAAGGTACATGAAAATCAAAGTGACCGTTGGAAGCTGGTGTTATAGTGTCTTTATCAGGGGCAACCCATCCGGCGGTGACTATTGAATTTTTCTCATGCGGTGTTAATGATGTTAATCCTTTCAATGTCGTTGTTATACCAACCTTTTTTGTTGAATCAACCGTAACCCCTGATATTTCATATCTTATTTCATCAAAAAGGTATGCCATCGGGTTATTTATAAAAGGAACCGTTGAAGCAGTTTTTCCATCCAATTTAAGTACTCGTCCTTCAATGTACAAATAACTTTCGCACGGTAACGTGTAAATATCTTGTTGTTGAATGGGAATCCTTATTTCATCGTTATTGTTTAATTTTGATGAAGTGTAAGGGTTGTGCGTGTGATATTCCTTCTCCCATAGTGTTTCGTCGAATGTCGGTCCTTGAGATATATCCAGGATATCCATCGTTGTTAAGTTTCAATCCAATCTTCTGTAGAAAACGAATGTTGTCCGATGTTAACTCTTCCAATGTCGAGGAGCTACTGAGCTCCCGACCCTTCCGTTGCGGTTTAAATGTTAATCCCATGTCGACTTTTATGTTGCCGCTCTGATGTGTAACCGTATAGTAATTGTTTCTCCTCTAAAGTCAACACTAACACCGTCTTGATCCAATATGTTCAGTACGATGTCTGAAATGAAACTGGTGTTTAACGGTAGGTATATTAAGTTTTGTGGCTTTTCAACAATTTTAAAACCGGGAGCTACTGTTGGATAAAATGTATGTAAAATATGCTGATTCACTCCCTCTCTATACGATCCGTGTATAATATTACACGTTACATCGATACTATTTACTTTTAATATTGTTACAGTTGTATTACCTGAATGAGTTGTTCCAGGAGTTAAGATTTTTTTTGTTGTATCTGTAAATCCAAGTAAACTGCCAATCGAATGTTTCAAGCTGACATCAATATAGTATTTCGAAGTTATTTCTGCTTTTAAAGTATTATTGTTTCCTTTAACGGTGATATTTTCTTCTCCGAGTGTTTTCTGTAGTAATTGGTTTATATCATCAATTTCATAAGCTCCAGTTGGAAATGTAATTATTTTCAATTCTGAATATTTTCCTGAAGCATCCTTAGTTTCATAATAATGTAGTAAATTGTTCTTTCCTTCCGTAACATTAGGAATTGAGTTGTAGGTAGTCAAATCAAGTAATGCCGCTTCCCATAATCTTTCTTTGGATAGACGCAATGCTGGGAACAGCGTACTTTTCAATGTGGATGAATTTCCACTCAGGGACACTGTATACGATGACATCTCAAAGCTGACTGACACTCTTCGCTAGAAACTCCAAACATAAATGTCCACATATTTCAGTATTGTCAGGTTGTTCCCTTTTATAGTTGTAAAAAATATTTTTAGAGTTTCGAAAATAATGTTGAAGTTCTTTTGGCGGTGGTAGATTGCCAAAACTGTCAAAGTAATAAACGGTTTGTCCGAGTTTTTTATAGCATACCCAATGAGTACCTGGACCATAGGTGGAATCCAAATTTACTATTCCAGTTTCATTTTTCCATATTGTAATTGGTAATTCATCTTTCATAAAAACTCCTCGAAAGAATGGTATTTTTAAACATTTTACATAATCATTTAATTGATGATTTGTTAAAGCTTTATTTGGAATTATCAATTGATTTTTCTTATTTAGTACACACGGTATGGTCTTAGGTATAAACCTGCTCCGTTTTTTACCATTGACCAAATAGAAGCTTTCTTTACTTTTGCTTTACGAGTTCTACGACGTCTCTTCCTAATGTTTCCTCCTCTTTTGGGAGCTCTTCTCTTTGCAGGTCTTCCTCTGCGACGTCGTCGTCTTCCAGCACCAAATTTAGCTTTCGTCTTCATGGCTGTAGTTACTGCCCAAGCCGATGCTTTTTCTGCAATACTTGCGTCACTTGACTTTACTCTTTGCCAAGCCTTTTCCGCTAGAATTTTATCCGCTATTGATCTATTCGTTGAATCTTTATACTTTGAATATGCTATGTCGTGTTCTTTGCAAGCTTGATCTAATTTATTAATTCCAGGATCTCCTCTTGCTAAACGTTTTGCCAACTTAGTTCCAGGTCCACAATATTGATAACCTCCGGGCAGATGTAATTCGTATGGTAAAGCGTCTATCGCTCGATTTACAACAGCACCAACAGGAATCCGTTTGAGCAGGGATAATGCAGCTGATGTTATACCACGTCCTCTCTTGCCAACGTCTTGACGACGACTGAGCGATACGGTCTTCATTATGCTGTTTTATGTAACCAACGTCTTCACTCTATGAAATACTTTATGATAATGAATCCTTTTTTTGTGTATTCTATACTTAAATATTCATAAGTTTTACTGGTATCTATCAATAATTTCATCTTTAATCCATTGGTTTCTCTGAGAATCTTCGATTTTATTGTGTTTCATCGATGCATTAATCAAATGATTATGCATATCAATAACTACATTACCTACAAGATTCATTACATACTCTACATTAGTAGCATCTTTGTTACGTGTAGGATTATCAAGATATGTGATACGTTTACCATTACATGTATACGCAGATGGATCGTTTGTAGAGGTTGCTATAACTTGATTAATAGTAGCAACATCATTCGGAGCTATTCCTGCTGATATGTTAGATATTCTTTTATTTTTTCCATCATATACGTTATTTATTTTATCTCTAACTATAGTTTGTTTTACAACAACACAATCCTGATCATCTTTACCAGATTTAACTTCGGTTAATCGTCTGCCTCCACATATAAAGTTAACACCAGTAGCTGATAGTTGTGGCACTTGTGTTAAAATAACAGCATCATGTTCTTCCGTGCCTAAACTTATATTTGACAATCTTTTATTTTTTCCATCCCACTTGTTATTTTGTAGTTGTAGTAAGGTAAACTTTTCACTTCCTTGCACAAACTCATCACCTTTCTTTGACACCACCTGATTTTGTTTAACAAAAGCGGATGTTCCTTTCTTCAAGCTTTCATTCATTTGTCTCACAGTAGCAGCATCCGATGGAGTTGAACCATCTTTCAGATTGGACAACACTTTTCCATGACAATCAATAACAGCACCATTATATAAAATACAATTATCTTTAATGTATTTAATATTAACACCATCACTTTCTTCTTTAGGATATCCAATATCGTTTATAGTATATTTATAGAAGGAAAATCCATCTTTTTTCTTTTCTGGTATTACAGAGTGCAAATAACGCTTATTAATTGTATCTGTATCCTCGGTTGGATCTGCCACATTAGTTATTTTATAATTTAAAGCATTGTACCTTTTTCCACTTTTAGTCTTTTCCAACAGTAAAGCGTATTCCATCGCAGTTAGAAAATAGCCTTTATTAACAACATCTCCATTGTTGACTGGTTTTGCAACGTTAATAACCCTGTGAGATTTTGCATCATACAGTTGGTTATTGTCAAGTTTTAAACTTGTAGATGTTTCCTCCTTTACTGTTTTTAAATTTGTTGCATCTCCATCTTCTTCTGGATCTTTAACAAACTTTAAACGTTTATTATTTATGTTATAGTCACCTTCGGGTGTTTGCGGTAATCCACTTCTTTTTCTGTTTTCTCCAACTTGAACTCCTAACGCGGAGTATCGTCCGAACTTGTCGACACTCATGTTAGAACTGACACATTATACTCCTGTAACTCTTATATATCCGCGGATAATTATACGATTATGCCGCGATTCCTGAGTTCGTCAATCAGAGCTACCCATTCATTATTTAAACCTGTATGACCGGCTTCCATGGCTTCATGCAATAGTCTCATTCTATCAACCAATTTATTGATGTCGTTGTAGTAAATCACATTCGTATTGTATAGATTTTTCATCAATCCTTTGCCAGATGTTGAAGTATCTCCTTTACTCTTTTTACCATGTTGTTCAAGAAGTGATAAATCCATAAGTGATAAAGATTTTCTTTTCAGTGGTTGTCTCACCGCTGGTGCAGTACGTAATGTTGGCAATTTTCGTGGAGGAAACAACTTTTTTATAACGATGTTATATTTTGTTGCACGTGAACGATTAATCATTGCATCCTTTAAGTAGTTTCTTTTATGAGCGTTAGTATTTTGTAGAATCTCCTTAAAAACACTTAAATCTTTGGATGAATATCTTAGTGGTATGTTTTTAAAAATTAATTCATATAGTCCTTTTGTTCCTTTATATTTATGCTCACCAATAATGATGTAATCGTCTTGTGTTATTTCAAGCTTTGAATCGCCGATCTTTAATTCATTCCCATCAATTCTTGCTCCGTATACATGTGATCTACTCAAATTCGGGTTTGATTTCATGTCATGTAGCATTTTCATTATATATTTTCTTCCAAGAGGTCCATGTTGTAATATATCGCTACTCAATTGAGTTAAATTTGGAATAGATTGTTCAGCTTCAGGTATTGGCTGTTCTTCTTCCTTTTCAACAATTGGTTCTTCTTCTTCTTTTGTTTCTTCTTGTTCACTAGCACTTGTATATGAATCATCATCTTCTTCTTTTTTTATTGCTTGTACTTCTTGTTTAGAAACTGGTAGTAAAACATCTCCTTCATAACGAGGTTTACCAATAGTTTCTGATATTTGTTTTAAAGGTTCCGTAATAGGTTTAAATGTAGTCTCTAGAAATTCTTCTCTTTCACTTAAACCCATCCTCAATGCACGATTTTTCATCCTAATAGAATCACTGAGTGATTTTATTTCTTTTAATAGTTTTTCTTGATTCGCCATGTTTACACTGTGAAGTTCAACGTATAACTAGATGTAGCACTGGTAGTTCAACGCATAAATACAAATTTATCCAACCCTATACGATATCTACCATTTTTAATATCTTCTTCCTTCATAATAACGAGAAACCCATATTTCTCATTCCATGCTTTGCCGCACATCTCTTTAAATTTCTCAAATGTCATATCCGCATTTACATGATCATTATATATATGTTTTAAATTTGTTTCATCTTGCTTGAAGATGATCAACATATTTGCATTGTCTATTATGAGTTGTTTTGGAATCTTACTGTATGTTTGACCAATATAAATGCTATCGATATTATGATGTCTTCCCATAGCGAAGTAATTCCTTATAGTGTCGTGATTTTCACAAGACACATCATCAAATATAAAAATAGAAAATGGTTTTGCTTCATTTGGTTGCATAATTGTTTCGCTGGCATTAAACTTGTAGAAATTCACTTCAGGTACACTTGCAAGTACTTTATCCAATAATTGATATTTTGGTTGTTGCAATGATTTTGAAAAAATGTATATATTGTTAAAACGCAATCCTTTAGGATTTGTTATAAGGTTAAAAACAACATTAGTTTTTCCACAATTTGAAGGACCAGTTATTAGACATCTTATCGTATTTGGTAGTAATTCACCATGTTTACCATGATTTAACTTATCATTGTCAACTGTCAATTCATCAATATTATTGATATTAAATCGATCTTTTTGTTGTACAATCTCCATCTTGTGTCAAGGTTAAACACACAATGAGCTATTAAATTACTATACCAAGTCTTTTGAAGGAATCCATGAGTCTTCACTTTTATCGAATCCTAACCACCGGACTTTAACCATATCCTTTTTCCTTTGTAAAACCTTCTCAACAAGATATACATCACCGACATTTGATTTCAACAATTCATGTCCGTAGAATCCACCTTGAAGTAATTCACCCTTGTTATCCTTCAATAAGTAAGTTTCAGGTATAGTTGGTTGCACTTTATAAACTGTAAATACTTCATTAGTCCAATTTGGTAGATATCTTTTACTAAATACACCTTTGTATTTGCTTATACGAACTTTATCGTTGACCTTAAACTTTTTTGGTTGCAACCTTTCCAATTTAGGTGTTGTATTATTTCTGATGCGTTGTAATACAACTTTAGCATTAGCACTGTTTACTTGGATAGGTTTCATTCCGATGGTACGATGATATTTGTTGTTATATTCTTTTATAAGTTGTGGTAATATGTCATACCATACGTATGATCCTCGTTTTGAAAATTGTTTGTACATCGCTCCTTTCAATGTTCTATTGAATCTTTCAATTATTGAAGCTTTAACTTCAGAATTTGTAGAATAATGATTTATTTGATATTTCTTCATCAAAGCTCCAAAGTCTTTATTAAAATATTCTTTTCCATCATCAGTCTGTAGATGTTTGATTTTGAATTTATTTCTTTGTATCGTTGTTTCCATAGCTTTAGTAACACTCTTACCAGTCTTATCCTTCAATGGTAAGGCGTCAGCTATTTTAGTAAAACAGTCTATAATTGTTAAAATATATTTAAAACCTTTGTTTAATTTACTGTGCGGTATCATTTCAATTAGATCAGCTTGATAAAGATCATTCATTCCCTTAATAACTGTACTTCTTCTGGGAAATCTTCTTCTTGCTGGTTTATGTAGTTCATTTACAATCTTGTCCTTCACACTTTCCATCTTTAGGTGTTGCTTTTACACCGCTTGTAAAAATACTGATCCGTACAATAGTTCATTCTCTTTTATATAGTTTGAATATAGGTCAAGGCCATTTTCATATTAGTGTAAAAAAGAGGAAACATGGCATTGAGCTTGCCATGTCCCCTCTTCTTTACGGAAAGGAAAAAGGAACAAGGTAGAGGACGAAGAACAGGTTTACTGGTCGATAGGGTTCAGGGAGTAGTGGCCGAACGGTAAAGTATTAATTTTATCTTCTAAAATATGGCGCTTGTCATCTTTGTAGCTTAATGCCCACTTTGTTTGTTTGACACTAAAAAGTTGATGATTATAACTTCTAATAGTGTTGAACGTTGCAGTTGTTTCAACATCTTCAAACAAACATCTTTTATAATGTTCAAACTGTACGTTCTTCTTCAGGAAAGAGGTTTTTATTCCTTTGGCCTTTTTTGTGACTTGATGTTGATTCCTTTCGCTTATGTACAGTTGAAATGAATATAGTTTGGACATTAATGCTACAATCTCCATCATCGGTACACCATTTGTTTCATCCTTAAATTTTCCCAATACTTTCTTGTTTCTGTCGTTGTCGTAATTTGGATGGTCCTTGGGATAATCTGAAAAGTCGAAATCATCTTTATATATAAAGGTGCGTAAATCTTCGTACATGTCATTTGTTTTAATCCAGTAAATTAGTGCATCCGTATCCATATATGCAATACCAATGTTCTCTCTTCCATAATAGTTAACCATCTTCTTATAATGAAACTCGTACATGTGTGTTTTGGAAATATCCAAGATTGACATTCCAAGATACAAAGGACGATCCATTACAACTGACTTCTTGTTCATGGAAATAACAACTAGATTTTCATTAATAATTACAGATGAACCAAAGTTTGGTTGTTGCACTAATTTCTGTAATTTTACTGGATCAGTTACCAATTTGATATCCTTATGTTTCCTTTTGTTTTCCAAAGTCTTGCCAAATATTGCGTTGTTCATTAGTTTGAAGAAATCTTTTTGAAAACTTGATGTAGCGGCAGCTCTTCTTCTTGTGTTATTGTCAATGTACGGTTTTAACCAACAAGATTGAGAAAATTGTAGTACTCGATTAATTTTTGTAATTTTCAATCCCAAGTCTAAGGCCTGTTGTATCATCCAGTAGTGTCCAACATACCTAGACTTGTTGGTTAAAGTCATCAATAATTTCGGCCATCTTCCAGTTGGAGAAACTTCAGTCTTCGGGAGAAGTGGTAAATCGTAATGTTCGTCGTGAAGATGTTCGGGATATTCAAAATCGACGTCAAATATGTAACCCGTTTCTCCATATTTCGGTATATCCATTATGTTTCCAATTGATTCTGGGTCTATCCATTTGAAATTATCATATGGAAGAGGATTCGACATTGCCCATCCGTATAAGTTATTTGCATCAAAATAACCCAGGAATGTTGTTGGTTTTGATGCATCATAATCGGGCAAATATTTGTTGTTTGCCTTAACATAACGTGTTACACTTTGCGTCAATCCTCCTCGAACTCCTGATTCTAACATCAACACCATATCTATATCTGTAAGAAGTTGTATTTTACAATTTGTTTCTTTTAACATGGCTTGCCACGCTAGTCCAGGCGAAGTGTACGAATGTAGAGGGTCTAATCCATATGACGCAAAACACGTATTTCTAAATTCTTCCATCACATCACATAATAAAGTCACATCTAATTTAACATAGAAGTCTGAATATTCCCCCAATGTTTTAAATCCTAATTCGTTCCATACTTTGCATGCATGATCATAATCATCTTGAGATATATCCATGTCGTACAGTTTACTTTTAAATTCTTCTTTTGGAGGTAGTGATGTTTCATTAAATCTTTCTAAACTGTCTATGTAATCATATGGGAAAACTCCTTTTCGAAGTACCAGATCCAGTTTATCGCTGTTTACAATCTTCTTCGTTTCGATTAAATCTTGTTTCCTTAGGTTTTCAGAAAGTTTGGACAAACTCGACGGCAAAAATCGGTAGGAGTCCAAGAATCTTAATTTGACGTTTCCAACTTCTTTGGAAAAACTTATAAACTTCTCTGAAGTTTCAGCTAACACATCGATTTTACCGTCGTCTCTTCCTAATTCAGGTATTATAAAATGAGCGTCGTACCCACTGAGATTATGCAGAACCACAGGAATAAATAGTGGTAAACGATAGCTCAAGTTGCATTTATTACAAGCAGCACCTCTGTAATAACCTGTGAGGTGGTCGTGATCTTTAACTTTATAATTCTCAATAGTAAAATCATTTTTGCACAAGAAACAGTGAGTCGCATTTTCATGTTGAATTTCTTCTTCTTCGTCCATCGGTTTCATTGGTACAATATCTGTATATAAGCTTTGTGTATTTCTAGCTATTGAATATAGGTGATCAAGAAATATTTTTTCCGCATTTTCACCACGATATACTAGAGGTTCTGAAGTTAATCCATATCTGTTTAAATGTTCTTCTGATAATGTTGATTTGACCATTAAACAAAAACTGTTTGGTTTGTGCATTTGATACTTTACACTTTTTCTTGCTTCACAATTTTCATCTTCAACTGGAACAAGTGTTGATTCAAAATCTGCATACACAACTAAAGGGATACGGTATTGATGGTGAACTTTTTCAAATGAAACGAATGCTCTGCTTTGCGGAGGTAAAATAATCTTTGCTTCATAATTATTGTTACATAATCTTTTGTGCTCTTGTAACCATTCTCTTCCTTGTCTTCCTTCTCGTTGAAAATTAAAACATCTCTTGCAAATCAACTTTTTATTTCTATTTTTTGAAAGTTGCTTATTAACAAGAGAGTCAAATTTCTTTATGTACACATAGTGAGACACATCTCCTCGCGTTAGTAGTAGTAAATCCGTATGATCTGGTAGCTCTTCTTTTGCAATACGTAAAGGATACACTTTGTTTGAACTATCTAATGCAAAAACATTAATAGACGTGCCGGGATTTTTCTTTTCAAACTTTGATATATCTTTTGTAGAAACGGGATACGTTATTCCTTGAAAGTTATACCTGTGTCTTGCATCTTCATATTCTTGGTTGGGTCTACATGGATTTCGTAATACAAACTTTGACGTCATAGCATAGCGAAAACATTCATTATTTTCATTTTGAACATTAATACAAGACTTAGAATTTTCAATTCTTTTTGGCAAAGGAATATAACTAGATCCCATTAGTCCGTATCCATGTTTGTGAACTCTTATATCTAATCCTTCAATGCTTGTAAGACTCCATCCGGATCCTCTTCCTTCGTGTTCCTGAAGTTTGGTTAATATTTCTTCTATACAATTTTCTACTATTGAATCAATGTCTGAACTTCCTATGATGGTTCGGTTTTTTGTTATGAATCCTCTTGGTGATAATTCTTCTTGTACATTTATAAACATAGCTTCTAGTAATAAACCAAATTTAAGAAAGTTCAATCTTTTCAATTCATCTTTTAAAGTTTTACTTATAATTGGTTTTGCTTCTTCAATAAATTCTTCTAGATTTATAGCCCAGTAACTTTAGATCAATAAGGTAGCAAACCTAGACATGAAAGATGTAAAGCTGATTTTTGGCATGGTGATAGTGTATGATAGGAAGAGTGTTTCCTGAAAGTTCCCCGAATTTCCCCCCCTTGCTTCCCCTTTAAACCCCCCCTTCCCCCCGCACGTGGTTGAAAGTGTAGTGTTTTACTAAATCGCTGATATCTTTTGACACAAATTAGCTAGCGGCATATTTTTTTCGTATTTAGACTCCCCGTTAAATGTACTTTAATAAAATAAACTTAAAAGTAGAATTATCTCTATTGGTTGGGTTTATATTAATGATAAATAACAAATATTATTGCATTTTTAATGAGAAATGATAGATTTTGTCGAATATTGTTCTTTTAATCTGTTCTACGGCAACATGTTTGGAACAAAACTTTATACCTGTTTAATAAGCTTTATAAAAATATATAACAATATATATTTTAATTTAAATTGTTGCCGAATGAAGCAATTTAAATTCAGGCTTCAAAGTAGCCGCAGCGCTCACTCAGCGCGTCATTAAACTTTGACAAGTAAATATTGCTAAATGGCTAGTTTTTATTTACCTATTGTTTACACGCCATGTGAGAATATTTAACGAGGAAAATATGTACAATGAATGATTTAAAATAAAGAGTTGGTATTTATAAGAAAGACAACAATATTGGCGATAAGTTAGAGTTTATTTATCTTACAGTTAACAAAAACTACTTAAATAAGGTTGGCAGGACTGTTAAATCGCTAATGATTTACAAGTCAGCTGTAAATAACAATCAGCTGTTTGTTGACTATTTCATTGTTGCTATCAAACGTTTGCAAATATTGCCTTAAGGGTGTTTTTGTTTAGTACGTAGAAACAGTTAAAATTTTTGTCAAGGTTTTTACTGATTTTGTTTTGGTGCGTGTCAAAGTAATAGCTTTGTTTTTATTGATGTTACATTGTGTTTGGCTGTGGTTTTTACTTTTGTGCAGTTCTTTTAATGTTTTGGAAATGGACAAATGTTTGCTTTGCGGTGAGTCACTTGATGTAGCAAGCAAACCCACAAATGAGGTTCAACGTGGTATTGATGCGTTGCGCAATGCAAGTAAACTTCGTGGTGACACTGCCGTTTTTGAAAAGCTAGTAGTCATAAGATGTGTAAAAGTTCATTCAGAATGTAGGAAAAACTATACACGGCCCTCTTCATTAAAAGCGTATTCTGTCTCAGAGCAGGAAATTGTTCCGCAGTGTTCAAGTCGGCTTGTTAGATCAGACACCGATCATGGCTTTGACATAAAAACTCACTGTCTCTTCTGTGGCAATGACCCGTCATTTAGAGCAAGCACGAAGATCCCCACGAAATACAGAAAGGTTATGCATGAAGTCCTTACTCTTTCTAAAAAAGAATCGATAGAAAAACAGGCATTGGCAAGAAACGACAAGTGGGGCCAGCTCGTACTTTCCCGAATAGCTACAGTTGGAGATTTGGTTGCTGCTGGGGTAAAGTATTGCCATGATTGCCATCTCCGTTTCTTTACATCGAAGAAAACGGACCATACAAAAGGTCAAGGTGAGATTTCATTGAAACACGAATCATTTCTTAAACTTTGCTCCTACATGGAAAGTTCCGAAGAATGTCAATTCAGCATCAATGAACTAATGTGCAAAATGAAAGAATTAATAGACGACGAGGAGTGCTACAGTGAAAAACATTTGCTAAGGAAGCTTGATGCACATTACGGTAGGCAGATTAGTATTAGTACATTAAATGGTCAAAATTCCATAATAAGCTTCTCAGGAACTGCAAAGAAAATCTTGGTTGATTCTTGGTACGAAAGTAGGAATAAAAGTGAGGTAGATGAGCGACGACGAATAGTTGAGACCGCGGCACGTATTGTAAGGGAAGATGTCAGAAAAATGGTGTATGACACAACCACTTACCCATCTTCAGCAGATCTATCAGTAAAATCTATGATGCATCTTATTCCAGAAACACTTCAGTGTTTTCTAGATATTATAATCCAATCTAAGAGCGAAGATAAAAGTAATGTGGAGGTAAAACGGATGTCAATTGCACAGGCACTTATTTCAGCATATCGACCTCGGTCGTTTCTTTCCCCCATCCTCAATTGCCTTGGTATGTATATACACAGGAAGCATGCCTCAAAACAACTCATTGAATTGCTAAACAGTGTAGGATTTAGCTCTAGTTACAACGAAGTTCAGCGCTACGAGTACTCCCTCATGGAACAAAGTGAACCATGCCATCGATCTGGAGAGTTCATCCAGTTTATTTTCGATAACGCTGATTTTAATGTGTGGCCACGGCACTTTCCATGCCATGGGAGGAGTTAAATGCACAACACCTGCTCCAGTTCCTGTTTCAATCCCCGTCCCGAGAATAAAAAAAGTACCGTCTGCTGCCGAGATAGCTGCGAAAAGAGAATTTCCCCTTCAATGGTATAAAAAGCCAATTATTCCAGGGTTGAAAAGTATCATTATTGAGGACGTCACGAGTTCTCTTTTCCAGTCTAATCCAGACGTGACTACAAAAAAGTCCTTGGATTTATTGTGGTTAAGTTCAATCTTTATTCCAGCACCTTTGTCACCAAAGCCTCACTGGAATGGTTTTATGGAGACGCTCTACGAAAACAGTGAATCAGGAAGCATATCAAAAATAGATGCAGTTACTTTCATTAATTTGGACCCCAGTAATCTAACTACTATCTATACAGCTCTAAAATTTGCAGCCAATCAATGTAGGGAACAAGGTCAAACTGCGTGCTTTGTAACTTTCGACCAACCTTTGTATGCTAAAGCCGTCGAAATTGTCACTGCATGTGGATCGAGTAGTGATTTGTCCAACGTAATTGTTCGTTTAGGTGGCTTCCACCTTATCATGTCGTATTTGGGATCGATTGGACACGTCATGTTGGGAAGCGGTTTGGAAGACGCTTGGGGTGAAGTGTATGCTAAGGCATCCGTCACGCATATGATATCTGGACATGCATATGCACGGTCTGTAAGAGCCCACTTCCTAACTCAAACAGCTATAGGTATACTTCTCCTTAAGGATATTCCTGAAATTGATGGCTCCCTTTCCAATGAAATTGCAGTTTTAGTGAATTGTATGCAATCCAAAAACCTTACACCGGGCCAAGCAGCGACAGCTGATGCTGCTGTAAAATTGGGCAAGCTTCTGGATGACAAATGTAATGATCTCTCTTCAAGCAGAACTTGCAAACTTTGGATTCAATATTTCCACCTCGTTTCTGTGTTGCGTCTCTTCATTAAGGCTGAAAGAACTGGTAATTGGAACCTTCACTTACATTGTGTCAAGAAAATGCTACCTCTCTTCCATGCTGCGGGGCACATGTCTTATGCTAGATATGCACACCTGTATATTCAACAGATGGAAAACCTTCACACCAAACTACCTGCAGAAGAATTCAAGAAATTCACTGAGCAAGGTTTTTTTACGATTCGAAGAACAGAGAAGTTTTGGAGTGGAGTGTGGACTGATCTTGTAATAGAACAAGACTTGATGCGGGTTTTGAAATCTTCAGGAGGCCTCACACGTGGCAGAGGACTTAATGATTGTTCTCTTGCAAAGTTTGTACTTGCTCAGCCTCAGTGCTGGAATGTGTGCACTGCGCTCGAAAAAATAGTAGGTACTTTTTCTGGAACAAGTGAACAACATGTTGAATTGAGAGCATCTCGTAAAGGTAAGGATCATGCTGATCTCCTCAAAATCCTAAAGTGGTTTGAAGTGCACCCTCCCTTTGATAGAAGCGATAACTTACTTGTATCCTTGTCCACGGGGGTTGTAGCCGACGATACAGTAAATTGTGATTCGGCAATGGAAGTTGGTCTAGAAGGAGTTCGTGAAATTGTTGGAAATAACTTCCATGATGTTACAATTAAACGGAAAAACAAAGTGGTACCTCTGTCAGCTATGAGTGGCACAATCAAGATTAGAGGAGAAGAAGTTTTAGTTAACCCTCAGCAACTCTTTATGAGGATATCATGCATTCTGAAATGTCCTTCTGATTACAAGGAATATATTTCATTTGAACTTGCCCCCAAGCCATCCTCACTTTTTGATGGTCATTCTATGAGGAAAACTCCTAAATCGGCCCTAGCAGAAACTTTATCGGCTATTGTCCCATGTACTAATGTGACACCAGTTAATTCCTATTTTGTTGTCGATGGTGGATATCTTTTGCATCAGGTTGTTTGGTCCCGACCATCAACCTACGAACAAATATGTAACTCGTACGTAAGTTATGTTACTTCGCACTTTGGAGTAAATCGCTCAGAATTGGTTTTTGATGGTTACGATGGCCCACCTACAACAAAAAACGCTGAACAGAGTAGGAGAGGGAACCGATTTAAAGCCGCCGATGCTGTATTCGACCTACATAGTATCGCTACAGCTAAACAAGCAGACTTCCTGGCCAACAGCAATAACAAGTCACGGTTGATTGCTGCACTCATGCATAAAATGGATCAAGCTGGAATAAAGACTCGACAAGCTGCTGCTGATGCTGACACACTTATTGTATCTGTATCCATGGAAAAAGCTTCACAGGGTGAAACTGTAGTTGTAGTTGGAACAGATACTGATCTGTTAGCTCTTCTCGTTTCCAGATGTGATCCATCTCATTCTATGTATTTTCTAAAGACAGGAACTGGGATTTCAAAGATTTGGAATATCATCGATCTACAGCAGAAATTGGGAGACATGAAAGACGTAATTTTGTTTTTGCATGCTTCAACTGGTTGCGACACCACGTCTGCCTTGTATAAAAAAGGAAAAAGGACCGCATGGAAGCTCTTGAGCACTTCTGAAGATCTTAGAAACAAAGTGAAAATTTTCAACATGCCTGGTGCTATCCGGTCAGATTTGGAGGCCGCTGGTGAGAACTTCCTATTGCATTTATATGGTGACAGACGCTGCAGAACATTGAATGAACTTCGGTACTTCACCCTCCACAAAAAAGTAGCTAGACAGAAAGTATCTGCTTCTTTTGATCTAGCATCGCTACCTCCTACATCTGAGGCATCCTCTCTGCATTTCTTGAGGGTGTATTTACAAGTACAGCAGTGGCTGGGGAATCAGTTACCCCCGACAGAGTGGGGCTGGTGTTTACTTCAGGGGAATCTCCTTCCAATTCCATCCAACCGTCCACCAGCACCTGAACACCTCCTTCAGTTAATTACGTGCAACTGCAAGAATAATTGCAGCAAGAAGTGTGACTGTCGACTTGCTGGCCTAGCATGTTCTACAATGTGCTCACACTGCCGTGGCATTGACTGTATGAATTCACCCCGGCCCTTCATTACCGAAGAATCTGAAGATGATGAGGGATAAGATCATTGAGATGTACATAATAGTTTATGCCTCATTTTAAGTTGTTTTCTTTTAACTGTAAGATAAATAAATATGTAACTTATCGCCCATATTGTTGTCTTTCTTAAATACCAACTCTTTATTTTAAATCATTCATTGTACATATTTTCCTCGTTAAATATTCTCACATGGTGTGTAAACAATAGGTAAATAAAAACTAGCCATTTAGCAATATTTACTTGTCAAAGTTTAATGACGCGCTGAGTGAGCGCTGCGGCTACTTTGAAGCCTGAATTTAAATTGCTTCATTCGGCAACAATTTAAATTAAAATATATATTGTTATATATTTTTATAAAGCTTATTAAACAGGTATAAAGTTTTGTTCCAAACATATTGCCGTAGAACAGATTAAAAGAACAATATTCGACAAAATCTATCATTTCTCATTAAAAATGCAATAATATTTGTTATTTATCATTAATATAAACCCAACCAATAGTGATGATTCTACTTTTAAGGTTATTTTATTAAAGTACATTTAACGGGGAGTCTAAATACGAAAAAAATATGCCGACAGCTAATTTGTGTCAAAAGATATCAGCGATTTAGTCAAACACTACACTTTCAACCACGTGCGGGGGGAAGGGGGGGGGGTTTAAAGGGGAAGCAAGGGGAGGAAATTCGGGGAACTTTCAGGAAACACTCTTCCTATCATACACTATCACCATGCCAAAAATCAGCTTTACATCTTTCATGTCTAGGTTCTCACCTAAAGTGGCTGGGCTATTAAGTCTTCATTTTGAATTTTATGATGCATTATGACTTTACCAGGTAATGCAAATACTTGTAGATTTGGTAAAGTAGTTGAAGGTCCTGCTAAAATTTCATCTTGTTCTTCTTGTTCTTCTTGTTCTTCTGCGTTGTTGTGAAATAGTTCTTTATGTATTTCTAATAGAATATTATCGTTGAACGATTCCGAACATTTATCGCAACGATACATGTTTACTCTTCCAAACTTCGCCGAGAAATGAAATGGGCTCTTTTGTTCCTCCTTTTATAAAGGTTCCCCCACCACTGTTTCATCTTCATCTTCATCTTCTTCACTATCCGAGGAAAATAGTCTTCTACAAACCGATTGTTCATTCGTATTTTCTATTCCAGTTGGAGTTTCAGTTTGTACTTCTTCATATTCAAACGATGACGAAGATTCTGATATTACTACGCTTAAATCTTCATTCTCCACATCATTGGTGCTTTCAACTTCTGATGTTATTAGATCTATATCCATATCATCTACGCTTTCTACTTGTGATGTTTCACTGATGTTATCCTCCCTTTTCCATATTTAAATCTTCTAGTTGAATTTTATACAATATTTCAACAAGAGGTTTCCTTGGATAATCGGTGTTGTCCACAGGAGCCATTTCAAGTAAATGAGGAATAACTTTTTGCGATTCGGCTTATATGATATTTTGATAAGTATGTCAAGGTCATTTTAGATTAAGCGAGAACTGGGAATAGATCACTAAGCGGCATGTTATTTCATTACCACAAAGTGATCTATTCCCCATTCTCTAAGAAGTGTTCAATCAATAGCCAAAGTCCAAATCCATTTCCTTTTTTATTTTAATCTTTTGTTACATAGTTTATTGGTTGACTGTTTGAATTTTCAATGTGTTGTCTTATTATTTGTTCCAATTCTTCTATTTTTGCCTGTTTTATCATTAGTTCTGTACGTAATTCATTAATGTAATCAGCCGCTTTGTCCACCGTTCTTGTTCGTATTTCACCTAACATAACACCAGGAATCAATCTCTGTAATCTGTAAAACTTAAACTTTATTCTAGACTCTCTTGCTTTAGCCATTTCTCGAAGCCTTTGTTTCTTATTGTCTTTACTTGTAGTCAAGTCCATACTCGTTACAAGTTCGCTTTCGGAATAATTCGACTATAGTAGGCTCGTCCTTTATACATTTTCCCCCCACCACTTTCAATTTCCCCCCACCCTACTAATATAGGTCAAGGTCATCCGATATAACGCGAGAACGAGGAATAGAGCACTAAGTGGCATGTTAGTCCATTACCACAAAGTGATCTATTCCTCGCTCTCTATTCTACATCTAATTTTTTTGGGTTTTGCTAATTTTTATACTTTTTTTTGTTGTTTTTCTTTGGGAGGAAACGTGTGTGCAGATGTTACTTATGAGAATGTCCATTCTTCTTCAACTCTTCGATAGTGTCCAATAATTTTATCAAATATGCGTTGGTTTTCTGTAAAGTCTGTATTCTGCTACATCCAATTTCAATGGTAGGCACCATTAATTGTAATTTTGTCAATTCTATCTTTTCTCTCTTATATCTTTCTTTCATTCTTAGGTTTTTTCTTAGTCTTGCTGAAGATGGTGTTATTGGTTCATACATACAACTTGGATATGGCTTTGACATTTTCAACACTGATGTAGAAGACACTTGCAGCTGTTGATCTTCATAGTAGTTTGGTGTTGGAGTAGAAAAACATTTTGATTCTGAATTTTGTTGCCAATCTGAAGTTGAAAATACAGGTGTTGCAGAAGGATCAGCCATCTTTCACTGTTGCCGTACAAAGTGAATTCTTCTCTAAACTTCTGCTTCTTTTATCACACTTCCCCCCACCACCGACTTATATGTTCTTCCCCCCACCATAATAATACATACTTGTTTCTCACACTTTGTACCATACTTCTAATGTGACGTCAACATCTTCCTCCTTTAAGTATTTTATAAATTCCGGGCTTCTTGATGACACGCCAGGCATATTTAGATAGCTCATCACTTTGTGATGGCTTTCTTCATTATGTATATAACAATATACTTGCATCAACTTATGTTCTTGTTCTTTTGACGATACGAAATTTGCAACTGAAGTCCATTCTTCATATTTGATCTTGTAATGACGCACTTCAAATTCCATTATGTTTCTTTTAATTCCGAAACAATAATAAAACTCTCCTCAGACAACCTGTATTTATACACGTTTCCCCCACCTAGCTATAACCCCCCACTACTTTCCCCCTCTCCTTTATACGTGGAAGGGGTATTATGGTTTGAATGCACGATACTTAATAAATTCAAACAAACACTGTGCACAAATGTTGCAAATTTTATTACATGTTTGGAATTTCATTATTTGAGCTTTTACAAAATGAACTAACCTACCTCCATCATCTTGGAATTGATCAAAATCTAAAACAGACGCTTTTCCACAATCATGACACATTTTTGTACCGTCTTTAAAAGTATAAGCAAGATAAATAGCAAATCCATAATTTTCTTTCTTAAATTCAATGAGCATTTCACGAATTGCTTTAGGTATTTCACACTCATTTGCTCTTATGATGTAATGGTAAAGAAACCCATTATTGATAATTTCTTGTAAACACAGAACTAACAACCTATCCATCGTGTTAGACTTAAACTGATAGTCACATCTAAAACCTTTTTATTATATGATTTTCCCCCCACCACTTTTATATAGGTCAAGGTCATTGGATATCAAGCGAGAACTGGGAATAGATCACTAAGCGGCATGTTATTCCATTACCACAAAGTGATCTATTCCCCATTCTCTAAAAGGATTGTTTTGATAATTTAGATTCCTAATATTTCTTTTCCTTCCTCCTCACCTTTTTGAACTGTAGTATTACCAGACATGTGTGATATTAATTTCTTCATTTCCCGATTTTCCATTTCCAATTTCTTCAATTTTAAATCTTTTGCTTCGACTTGTAGTTTTAAATACTTGATGTAACTTCCAGCCCAGTGTAGAGTTTTCAATTTCGGTGCTCCCATTGCAATTCCGGGTATTTGAAATTGTAGTCGATTAAACTCCATGTTCATATCTTGTCGGTCTTGTTTTTCCTTTTCTAGTCTTTTTAATCTTTGATTCTCCCTGAACAAAGAGGTTGGATCACAAGGAATAGGACGAAACATTTTGGTCAACGATATCTTGAAGAATGAGCTTCTACGCAGAAAACCAACACATTTATGCACTTCCCCCTCCAACTTTAGGCTAGTAGTGGGGAGAATTACATTAACTTAATACTTATTTCCACTGTTACACTTGCTCCATTTTCAAAAAGGTATGTGTAAAATGGTTCTGGATACTGGTATTTTTCACGTCCTATATTTTCCTTAAGAAAGTTGAAAGCCAGTCTTTTCGAATATTCATTATGATATACTTCTCTTAAATTAACAAGAATTCCATCTTCCAGGAATTTCACTTGAATCATTGGTATTTTGCTGACATCATCTTTGTCTATCAGGGGTAGCCTGTAAGTGAACGTATTTGGTGGTAGACGTAAGGTTCTATTAAGTCGAGAACAGAATACTTTGAACATTTTCTGATCACTAATTGCAATTTCATGAATACCTATCATTTTATAGTATGAAGGTTCAAAAGGTACAGCACAAAACGTTTGTACTTGACAGTTTCTTGAAGAAGATGGTGCGTTAGGATTGAACATTTTTAGTCAACAGTTTCCTGACGAATAAGCTTCTACGCAAATAATTAACACATTTATGAACATTCCCCCACCAACTTTAAACTAGTGGTGGGGAGAATTTTCCCCCACCACTTCTTCAAGATTATTAATTTCAATTTGAATTACAACAAAAGTATTTGATGCAAAATCCCAAAAAACAGAATATGGAACAGTTTCTTCTACATCTTGAGATTCATTTTGCGCTTCAACTACTTCCATCATTGAAGGTTCTTGATCAATTTCTGTTACTTCTATCGCTTCTTCTACAGGATCTTGTATTATGTCGGTTGTTTCAACTTCATCTTCTTCTTCAACTAACGTAATATTTCGTTGTTTTACAATTTCAATTAATTGTATAAAAGAAGTATCTCTAGGAGACATTCTTAACCATACATGCAGCTCCAACAAATGTTGACTTACTAATAATAAAATTCGCAATTTATAGGACTTATTTAAAAACAATAAAGTGGGGGGACTACCTTAGTCCAATTCGGATTCGGATTCAGAAGACAGTAAAGGTGATATGGGTGAATCCAATGATGAATCTAATATGTATATATCAATTGCTTCTTTAACTATGTCTTCGTCACTATCGTTTATCATTTCTTCAAAGATTTCTTGTTCAAACTGTTCCATTTCTTCTTCATCCATCGTTGAATAATTATCAGTTTCGTTATAATTTTCCTCTATATTGTTTTCTTCCATTTCGTCTGTACTGATATAAACATTTTTAACTTCAAAATAATTAACAAATGGAGTATCTTTAGACAACATATTTGTTCACCACTTCTTTTACCTCAAATAACAAACTATATATTGCTTTCTTAGTCTTATATTCTTTTACTCCCCACTCTTTTGCACAATATAAGGGAAGGTGGGGGGAGAGCGTTTTGTAGTTATTCTTCTCTATCTAGGTTAAATTTCATTGCTAGCACATCTACTATAATTTTCTGCTCTTCAACTTTATCGCGAATAAATATTGTCCAGGGAAATAGTTCATTAATATTCTTGATTGTTACTTTTATATCATACAAATAATCAATATGTCTTAGTAATGAAACAATAACAACAACTCCTATCCCATTGTTCGCCATAATTGTTTCTTCAATTTTAATGCGTAAGTTTGTTATCAAACTCCATATATTAATATCATTGGCTGTGAAACCATCAAGTCTAGTACTCATCTTGACGGTGCAAGTACAGACTAAAAACCTGGAGGTTCATAGTCCGCCTTTTATGAGTTTTAAAAATGGGGAGGGGGAAGGAATAAGGATTGGGAGGGGATAGGGTGGGGGGTGAGGGAAGGTTTGTGTGGCTATACTAGCCACTACACTAGCCACATTAGACCCAAGAGCCCACTTGTGCTACAAAGTAGCCACCAATGCTAATATTTTCCTCGTGACACCTCAGTATATCACCCCGCCAAATCAGCATACGTTCTCTAGTATTTGATGTTACACAAAAGAACTTACTATCATGATACAGAATAGCTGAACCAATTATAATATTATATCCTAAATTTAGCCATTTGTGCGCTTCCGAAATGAATCTGTCTACCATATCAAGGGGATCTAGTTCATTGAAATAAAATGGTCTCATTTGTTGATCAAGTTCAATGCGAATTTCATTGTCATCTTCACTCTCACTGCTACTATCATTTTCATTCTCTTCATTTTCATTCTCTTCATTTTCACTGCTACTATCATCTTCATTCTCACTGCTACTATCATCTTCATTCTCACTGCTACTATCGTAGAAATCTATCGGATCTTCTACATGTTGATGGTAAACATCAGCAAATTCGGAAGGATTGAACTCTTCATTAACGTGAGGAAGCATTTTAAAACAAAAAGTGCGGCACGTGAAAGCAGAATGAAGGAGAGAACAACGCTTGCTCCACTTATATAGCAATATGCAAATGAGGAGACTGGCGTGGGGGGAGCGTGACGGGATTGGTTCAATTCAGTCCAGTTCATAGCAGTGTAAAAATAAAACGAAGAAGTGGACGCGGCGCATGCGCAATAACGTGAAACCAAGGTTTGAGGTTAGAACTTTCCAAGCGCAGTAGCACTAAATGGGGTAATACAGACTCGGCGCATGCGCAATAGCATGGATTGTTCCTATCCGAAGAACTCGTTTTTCCAGGCGCAGTAGCACTAAATGGAGTAATACAGACTCGGCGCATGCGCAATAGCATGAATTGTTACGATCCGGAGAACTCGCCTTTCCAGGCGCAGTAGCACTAAATGGAGTAATACAGACTTGGCGCATGCGCAATAGCATGGAGTGATTCCGATCCGTATACTAGGGTTTGAGGTTAGAATTTTCCATGTAAGCTGCCATGTTTAATTCAGTTTAACTAGATGGAGTCAACAACCGGTCATAACCGGCCATTAACCCGAAGGAGTGGGGGAAGGGGAAGGGGAAGGGGGGGGGGATTTTAATCTCCATTTTTTGGGGGGGGGGGGTTCCGCTTGAGTGAACACGGTTTCCGCTTGGGTGCTCATGCGGAACGGATCTTCCCACGCGATAGTCAAGGGACCAGAACCTTCCTTCTATTACTACTACACGGATATAATTGGCCGCGTAGCAGAACTTATTTCTGCTAAGTCGCATGTAAGCTAAATAGCTTACATCCCTAAATTTAAGTCTTAGGTGGCCCTGAAAAGGGCCGTTTGTCCCTATGGAGCTAAACTCACACAGGGACTTCGGTGTGTACCCACTTGTATAAAGGATTTGCGCAAATATCGCATTTATCATTTGGAAGATTGAACTTGTATGCCCAATCATAACTTCCTTTGTAGGTTCCACCTTCATTTAAAAAGAGTCCGAGATTAGAATCTGTTGCAGCCAAACCGCACTCACAACACATTTGAGTTCCATCTTGGAATTTCCACCAAAAGTATTCAATGTATCCAAAGTTTTCTTTAAAAAAGGAATACAGAACTTCTTTTAGTGGTGCTGGAAAGTTTACATCATTAAATGCAAATTCCAACATGTCTCCATTTGCAAGGATCTCTTGCAAGCATAATGTAAATAGAGTAGTCATAGCTACGTTGTTGCGGTAATGACCTCTCGGATTGGAATGAAGACTGGAGTAGCGAGTGAGTAGACAACCGGTAATGACCGGTCATTCACC
The DNA here is from genome assembly GCA_030545055.2 of Neoaliturus tenellus. Lineage (NCBI taxonomy): Eukaryota > Metazoa > Arthropoda > Insecta > Hemiptera > Cicadellidae > Neoaliturus > Neoaliturus tenellus. The sequence goes on from CM061535.1 coordinate 85,042,146, forward strand.
CGGAGGAGTAGTAGGGGAAGGAGTGGTGGGAGGAAGGGGGGGGGGAGATTTAATCTCCATTTTTTATGGGGGGGGGGGGATTTAATCTCCATTTTTTATGGGGGGGGGGGTTCCGCTTGAGTGCTCATGCGGAACGGTCATTGACCCTTCCTAACACAGAACCTTCCTTTCATTACTACTACACGGACAAAACTGGCCGCGTAGCAGAACTTATTTCTAAGTCGCAAGTAAGCTAAGTAGCTTACATGCGTAAATTCAAGTCTTAGGTGGCCCTGAAAAGGGCCGTTTTTTTGCCTCATAAGGCAACGCTTACCAACTATGAGCTATAGCTTGGAAGCAAGGGATTGTTTGAGGCTCATGCCGCAATGTTGTGCAAAAACGATCGAGCCACCAGTACAGATCGTCAAATCCTAGAGGTTGTTGAAATAACAAGCTGTGTTGACCTTTGTCGTCGGTCACAAAGCTTGTTATTTCTAGCACATCACCATCCTCTATGATTTGCAACATTTCCCTGAAAACCCCATCAAGAGACAGACGAGGGTTTCGGGGATCCGCGTAAATTGTAATAATTTCATCATACTGGATCCGGTATGGGATCTCAAGCCTGTTGTTGTCACCTTCGGGTTCCGAAACCTCGTAGGTGTCAACAACGTGCTCGTGGAAAACTGGTGTCTCGACCGGCGGCATCCGCTTGGGTGCTCATGCGGAACGGTCATTGACCCTCCCGAAAGTGGGTCAAGGTCGTTCAACATTTATAAAAAACCAAGGTGATGGGAACAGTAGTAACTGTTCCCACCACCCTGTTTGCCTAACGGTTCCCACTCCCAACCCACTAGTTACGTTCTGCAAGGGCCATCGATGCAATTTTGTTTGGCCCGTCCGGGTCCATCCGTAACGGGCCGGTCCGGGTCCGTCCGTAACCGTTAATTCGAAGGGAAACTGGAACAGTTAATGCAGAAACGCAACTCTAACACCCACCCAACTAAACCCACCCATAATATTCCTAAACAAAATGCAAAAACCTAGTCCGCAATTTGCGGATGTCCCACCCCTTCTAAGTGAAGTTCAACGGAACTTCTGAATTTACAGTTAATCTACCCCCTATCATCTAGCTGTAAGGCAAAACAACAGATTATTATTAAAAACAAAATAATTCAACACAATCAAAATACCATCAATATTCTTAAAAATTAATACACCTTAAAGCTAAACACAACTTATAACTAACATCGCAATGCGCATAATAATTCTTAAAATAAGTGCACCTTACAACTAATACACACACACACACACACTACATTGCATTAAAAAACGCAACGTAGTATAAGAAGTTCAAATATATATAGGCCTACTATATATTTGAAACCTCTTACCGAATCGCCAACGACTTTTCGCTATGAAAATTCGTTGACGACTGACGCGAAGATTAGGCTCGTATCGCTCCTCAGATTTTGAGAGGTGGGGGAAGTGGTAGGGGGAGTGAAACACAATGGTGGGAGGAATTAGCGCATGCGCGGTACGGTTATTTTCACTCCAGTACGGTCCAGTTCGCAGCGGTATAAAAGTCAAATAAGGAGTCGGAGCGAAACCAAGGTTTGAGGTTAGAACTTTCCATGGGAGCTGCCATGTTTAATTCAGTTTAACTAGATGGAGTCAACAACCGGTCATAACCGACCATTGACCCGAAGGAGTGGGGGTAGGGGGGGGGGGGGGGATTTAATCTCCATTTTTTATGGGGGGGGGGGGGGGGGTTCCGCTTGAGTGAACACGGGTTCCGCTTGGGTGCTCGTGCGTAACGGATCTTCCCACGCGATAGCCGTTATAAATGGAGATTGTTCATCGCACCGCGACCATTAATTAACTCGCATTTGCGGTGTTCACATCCTTCCTACTCATTATATATACGTTTCGCCAACTTCATTGTACAAGTCTAATTGCTATTAACCTGAAATTTCATTTACATTAGCACATGTCGTCCTGTTTGAATCACCTTCGCGTGCTCGACGTTATATCTCGTTCATCTGTCTTGTTCTCACTCCTACACGTCTGACATACTTCTTGTGATGGATACGCAATGTTTGAAATTGAAACTTTTACGGACACAACATATATTACGGAATAATTCCAAACCATCAGTTTCAAAGACTAAAACGAATTTAACAAAGGTTAGGAAGAAGTTAAGTTTTAACCCGTTATACTCGGCTAGAACTCCGCGGGTTAACGTTGACGATACTGTTATTCACAGTATTTTACGTTCGATGTTACGTTTCTACAACTTCGAACTTGTTACACCTATCGACTGTGTTCAACAGGTATTTCTATTTCATCCCCACCATTCTTTATATAACCGCGCCCACGACAATTCCTGCTTCATTATTCTATACGCTCTTCAACTAACAACAACTCCGCTCTAAGTTACGCTACACAAAAATGGATACGAACCAGGAACAAGTACAAGTTCACGAAATATCATCTACTACCCACCCGAGAGAAAATCCTCCGAGGACTTCGCCTCCGCCGAATCCACAGGACCCCGTCCAAGTTTCGGATGTATCTTCGACGGCGAGGAATGATCTTGAAGCTATTCTTCGGTCGCTCGTCGGTTTCGACTGACCTGTACGACGGTCAACATTAAACTGAACTCTTAGCAGTTCAGTCTTTTTTAAAACTCCCTCCGGATGACCTTGAAACAATTATCCCCTCTCCTTTTTCAACTAACTTCTACTTGTGTTCAACTGTTGAATTTCGGTTTTGAACTGACTTTTACTTTATGCGCAGGTTTGGTTCAAACGCAAACCCTAACCCCTCCCCCTCATTTAATAGCCGACCGGAAGCTGTGTGCCCCGGCGCATGGCTTCCGGGGTTGCTGACCTGAGCCAGCGGTAACCAAAACACACTACTCGTATTTTCAAAATGGCGACCATTTAGATTTTTTTCAACTAAAATATATAAAAACCGATGAATTTTATGAAAATTGTACAAGAGAAAAAGTTGCAAAATTAAATTATCTAACCAATGGTACCAAGTTTGTAATGATTTGACAACAAATCATTACAAATGGGAAAAAACTTTTACTTTAATAAAATTGTATAAATTTTCTTCAGTAAATGAACAATCGACTGGTTCAGCAAATCGCCGCCGCGCCGGATCGGCTTAGGAGTGTCAGGGTCGGCAATGTAGTTCACTGTCACGGTGCTCCCAGACGTTGCTGCAGCATCTGAAAAATATTCATTGTCTGCCAGGGGATTAGGCCGTAGTCTTGACCTCACGGTTTGCGCTCTCTTTTGTTTGGAGTCGTTGCGTGAGATCAAATTCGGCGCCGCTGGTCTTCGTGGAATTCCTACGGTGGGTCGTCCAGGATGGCGGCCGGTCTCGGACGCCAAAACTCGGGCAGGTCCCTCCTTCCGGTGGCGATTTCCGCAATGTGTGAGAAACCGGACTCACTGGCTTTATGGAAGGGATTTATGACACAGAGGAAAGCAAATTGACCGAGCGTCGGAAATCGCAGCGAGCTCCTGATTATTGCGTTTCGCACGAACCAAAAGGGCTGCCTCTTCAACCGTCGGAGGACTTTGTTCTGCACATTTTTACCCTCCTCCTGTTGGACCTGCTGGCAAGTGCCCATCACGCCGTTTACTCAGTAAACTCAAAAATTCTTTATACAGTAGTAATATCAGTTTCAAACAGTGCGCTAAAATGACCAGTGCAAAAATGCATTTTGCTTGTTCAAGACGAGCTCGTTCGCTTTGCTCACTTGGCTTCACGACTAGTTCGCGAGCGAAGTTTCAGTGAAGTGAAGGCTTACGGGTGCTGCACTCTTGTGTAGACCTATATTTGTTCAAACACATGTTGAATCTGTAACACGTGGATTCTAATGATTTAGTTAACAGGTTTTCATCATTCTTACTCATGCTTTTTTAATTCAAAGGCAATTCTACAACTTGATTATTTGTTTTAATACTTTTACATAACTTTTATTAATCTAAACATTTATAACCAGCAGTATAAAGTACGATTTTAAAATGATAAATTATTTTTATTATAAAGTAATGCCATTTAATAATTTGGTAACTGGCTGTCTTGCTAAACCACATGTTTATACTGATGGAACACGTGGTCTGCACTTTGACAGTTAAGTAGTTTAGTCAGCTGTTTTCATCATTTCTTTGTTTCGATTTTAAACTCAATAAGACCAATGTGAAAATTTTAAAAATTTTAATTAAGGATTATAAAGAAATAAAACAATTTTCTGACATAGAGACCTGTATCTGTACATTAAAAACGAGGGTTTTCACATTTACACATAAAAGTCATGTGTGGAAAATACTGTATGACCTTCCTATATGGTTGACTTCCTCACCATTTAAAAGCTGTTTGCAAAAAAGCTAAGCAACCTCCGAATTTATAATGTGGTGAGGAAATATTGATTAAGAGATATTTTTTGAACTTTGTGCAACTAAATCTACAGTTCTACTCAGGCCCGTGGTTTTTATGTGACGCGCTATGGGCCCCTCCCCTCCATTGATATAAATCATAAATCGCCATATAAAAATACCCTAATTCCATAGGCATTTGGGTAAAATGACAACGGGTCGTCGGAGCAAATTTTACCTGCGGTCGCACCATACCTGCTTTGCTGGGGCACGACTGAGTGTCGTCGCCGCGGCTTGAGGCGGGCGACGACATTCAGTCGTATCCCGAGAGTAGAGAATAATAGACTGGCCAACCAAAAACTTAAAATCGTATTCAACGGTGATGAGCTAAATCATAATGACCACACACAGTATCTGGGAGTCACTTTAGATCGGTCTCTCACGTTTGAAAGCCACTTACAAAGAACGGCAGCTAAGGTGAGAACCAGGACTAACATTGTCCATCACCTTGCTGGCTCCTCATGGGAACTCACAAGTTCTGCGAACCACCGCTCTGTCATTGGTACCTATATTCAACTGCGCTCCCGTGTGGTTAAATAGTGTGCATGTCAGAGAGATCGACGTCCAGCTAAACAGGACCATGAGAGAGCCATTAGTGGTACACTCATGGCATGGCGACCCCTGTACCCTGGCTCCCTGTGATGTGTAATATCGCTCCTCCTGAAATAAGACGAAGGGATGCACCTATTAGGGAATACACTAAGGTCTTATCTTCTCCACAGCTGCCCATCCATGATTACCTACCCTAGAATGCGGGCCGATTGAGGTCCCGAAAACCACCTCTACGAACAGCCTCCCAGTTGATGGACACAAACCACCATCCATACAAAGTGGACTTCCTCCTGGGACGCTTTTCAAGGTCGGAACCACTTCTTGATAGCTGACCCGACCGTAGCGGTAGGTGGCATGAATCTTCCTCGGAAACAGTGGACTATACTCAATCGTTTCCGCACTGGAGTGGGGAGATGTAATTATTGGAAAGTATAAGTGGGGAATGACACAAGACCAGTCATGCGACTGCAAAGCGGAGTATCACTGAGTGCTTTCCCCGAAGGATTGACCGGTCTGCATAGCTCAAGTGAAGCTGGGCTGCAATAGCTTAGCGCCCTGGATTTAGCTCTATAAAGAGAGATCTAATTTTTATTTTAGTGTTTAGTTTTTTACATATACTGACTCAGGTGCTCTGCACATCAGAATTTATTTATTTATTCTTAAACCTTGGTGGCTGGCTAAATGAGCCATATGACACATTAAAACCCATAGGTACCCACTCTCATCGATTCAAGTAGGTCTATAAGTGATCTATACTTGCACAAAATTGAAGTTCGTGTATGCGAAAATTTGGTCTGACAAAATAAATTTAACAATAAAATATCAATAATATCTTAGTTTCACGAGTGAATGAATGAATGAATGAATGTATTTATTTATTCCATTAATTTTACAGTTCAGAATACACAAAACTATCTTAATTTAAAATTAATTAAAAACTAAACTAAACTAAAAATCTAAACAAAACAAATCGAACTGTTAAATAGAAAAAATAGCCCATGGAATTCAGCAGACATAGGCGCAAGCCTGTGCGTCTGCTGGCGTTGCTTAAAACAATGTAAAATTGACCTTTAATTGAATATATAACATATAAAATAGAACAATATAAACATATAAAATAGAAAATGTATATATATAAATAAAGGAGTTGTGATTTCTATATATCAACAATGACCATGACGGAGTGTGAAAAAATAAAATATGAATGCATCAATTTTATCAATCAGCTGGGACGAGTTTGGGATGGGTCGATGGGAGGGCAGTGGTACATAGTTAGGGGTCAAGGTCTGGGCGCCGATAATCGGCAGTAATGATAAGATCAGCCTCGTCCACACCTAATCTGAGTAAAAAATCTTTAATACGAATTTTGAAAGTATTTAAGGAAGGCGAGTCAAAAATTTTAATATCGCTGAAATGCTTGCAAATATTGCGATAAACAATATGAGAAATGTAAAAAGAATTTGTAGTGGAAAATGTTTTGTTCAATGACATTGGAGCTATTCCGACTGTTGAAGAGTATCTTGTATTGTGCGAGTGAGAAATTTCTTGAAATATAGTATTGCAGTTTTTAAATATATTAATTAAAATGCTTTTGATAAAAAGTTTACGGACAGTAAGAACAGATGATTCTGCAAATAGAGCGTCAGTCGGGTAACGGCTGTTTTTCCCAAAGGCAACTTTTAAAACTGATTTTTGGACAATATTCAAAGGAGTGGAATACGCCGGCACATAATTTAACAAAACAATGTCAGTGGAACATTAAAATTTTTGGGAAAATACTTCTGGTCATTTAACTCCATATCAATGTCACTATTTGTTATAACTGAACAAACGAGAAGAAGTTAAAACTGTCTGTAAACTTTCCTACACAACAATGAACTACTGATTACTTGGTCTGTATTGAAGACAAATAAGCTGTCTGTTTCATTGCCTTCGAGATAGGCATATCCACATCTAGTTAGGCTATTATGCACTTGAAATGATACCATCGTTGATCAGTAATGATGCTAGGCTATATGATAACTAAATTGCCTTGACATTGGAATTTTCCATGTCGAATGTATGCGACTTTAACAAGCAAATACAACACGTGTTTTATTCACAATTTCTATCAATGTCATTGACTAATAAGATTCTTAAAAACACACACACACAGATTTTATTTAGAACATTTTTGAAAATTTATTAAAACAGTAAACAATCTTGGATACAGGATTTTGTTTAGTACCAATTATTCGCCAGTAGAGTTTTTGCTAACAGCCGTCAAAATTTTCGTGTTAAAAAAGATCAGCTTGCACAGACAACGAGGAATGTCCGTGTGTTCCCTAATTTGTTTTGCCGGTGCATTTTACATTAGGGTTATCGAGAAAGTGTTTAAAGATGTTAACTATAACTATAGTGACTATAAGGATGCGGTGGAGGAGGTCCATTGGTTTAGATGCGAGCGTTCGGGGAGACGCTCGAGACGGCGTTCGGAACAAAATTGATCCTGACACACTGCCGTACATCGGACGGTACACCGGACCGGTCTCTTCTTTGATGTTTCGCCAGAAAACTGCCTCCAGAGCACCAGGTACGATGCTCCGTCGGGTGAAAAGTCCGATATGTCGCCACATTTAAGAAACCTTTTACATCAGGCCATCCGTCCTCCCACCCCCCATATCCCGGATCTTCCTGGTCAACGGCACAGGGCAACCAAGACAAGATGGATTCTGACGTTTTTATGGGAGATGCCGAGCTTCGCCGATGGTCAGTCAGGATCATAAAAACTAGGGTCGAGCTCCGCCGACGGTTGGTTTTACTCCCTCGTAAGGCAGGGTCTAACTCCGCCTATGGTCATTTATAATATGCCTTCTATTGATTGTTCGTTTTATAACATTACGTTTGGTGTTTACCAGTTTTGTGTCTTTAATAAGTCAACTAAAGATTTTTTTTAACTATTTAATCTCGTTACAGTAATAAAAGCTAGTTATAAGTAAAACGTGTGCCAGAAATTCCAAATGGCGAACAGGGGCCGTTGTGTCCGAATGTAACGGAACCCTTAAGCACTTTTGGTATTCGCCTCCTTTTTATATTTAAGTAGTATATGATGAAAATCATTGTTCATAAATGGGACTAAAAGTGTGCATTCTGCGCTTAAAATCGCAATTTCCGTTTAATAACCATATTAATCGTAAAACGTGATTGGCCACTGAAAAAGCCACTTTTCATCCTAGTGATAAAAATACTATTCCTACAGGGTTTTTTCACAGTTTAAATACCAAAGTACCTACAAAACATGTACATTCTTCATATATAATTAAAAACAAAACATATTTATAGATCTGTCATTTATTTACATACAAACAATAACTGCCTCAGTATATTTTGTTGGGTCGGAAGGAACGGGTAACCGTGTGTTAGCCAAACTGGACTACAGGCCACCCGACTGACCATCGGCGGATCTCAACTTTGCTCGTTTTTATGACCCAAACCGATAACGATGCACTGTCACAGACTCCTGGTCCCGGGTCCCCCGTCGCTGGTTGGGGAGGAGTTGTATGTCGGGCACTGACAATTTGCTGAATGGAAGGAGCGCTTTCGGCGTTTCGGTATTTTCAACTGCATTTAACATTATTGTTAACTGCAAGTTGACAATTAGAGTAGTAAAATTAGTCAGGAAAAATGAAAAATAAATGTTTTGGACAGCCAATTTCTTTTGAAATGAGTTTTATGGCATCCCCTGACCTTTCTCCGAAAAGTCTCCTAAAATCCCATATGGGGATCATTCCTAAAATGGGGGTAGGCCCATAAGGAGTTACATTAACATTTGATATTAAACATACTAAATTGAAATACTTTCCAGAAAGTTTATGTATATCAAATTAAAGGTCTTAAAATGAAGAATACAATGCCGTAAACAATTCCTGAATCTAACCCTCGGGAGAAAAATGGCAGATGTTCAAATTTTGGATTAAAATAATATTATCAGAACTTTGGAATGTAATAACTACCGACATATTTGACCTTTTGATGTCTAGTTTTCGGCTATGTACTCTTCTCACTAAGACTTTTAAAATTATGTATAGCATGGCTATGGACTAAGAAAAATTTTTCAGGAATGTTACTTTTGGACGTCCATGTGGAGGATAGTTCAAGGGAAGTACGACAAGCATATGTCAGGTATGTCAGGCATTTTCAAGGGTAATTTTAAAAGCAAACATTTGCAGCAAACCGTACCTCAAAAGGTTAAGTATTAGAATATTATTACATTTTAAAGTGTGTACGTTAAAGTTTGATTTTTATACTCAAAGTTTGACACGCTGCTATTTCCGACTGGGACAATATTTCGAGATGGGGTTCCCGGCTTTTTATTAAACTACTTAAGAGCTTTAATTTGATACATATAAACCGATTAGCTAACGAAAGATTTATTTCTGACTCCACGTCGGCCATCCCTTTATTTTTAGGCATGTTCCCCACTGGGGATTTCAGGGGACTTTCCTGAGGGAGGTCAGGGGATGACATAGAACACATTCCAGCAAAAATTGGCAGCCCAAATTTGTTTTTCCTTTTTCGCCATATCCTAAATAACGAAACGCAGAAATCGCTCCTGCCAATCAGCAAATTATCAATGCCGCCCGACGGAAAATTTTTCGCTAGAGTTGATAAATATTATTGTCATAGTATATACTAGCATTGACTATAGAACGCTTCATTAGCAACAGGAAACAATATATATAAACCACATGTTTATACTTGAGCACGCGGTTGATACTTTGACAGTTTGTTGTCAGCTGTTTTCCCTGTTTTGTACTGACAGCAGATCGTCAGCTGTTTTCAGAAATTCTTTTGTTTTGATTTTCCACTCTACTCTATTTCATAAAAATAATGTTAAACATTTGAGAGTTTTCGTTTAAGGTTATATGAAATAGCTATTTGTGTAATAAGAGCGTAAAGTACGTCATTGCCACTCGAGAATTGTAGATGGCCGCACGAAGCGTCAGCTGAGTGCGGCCAAACAATTCGAGAGTGGCAATGACTATTTGCGCTCGTAATACACACAAGATTTTTCCTACCAACATAATTGTTACATATTACATGTTTTATTGTATACAAAATGTCATTTAGATTATTTTTTATTTCTTTCTGTTAGAACATAATGTTAACTATCAAACATAACCTCAAACTAAAAAAGAAGCAATTACTAAACGACAACAATGAATAACAGCTGTAGCATGGTTTGTAATAACAGCTGATTTAAAATTGCTGTTTGATCTAGCGTGCGGTAAAGAATCATTGCCGCTCTAGAGCGGGAAAGAAACGGAAACCGGAAATGAACTGTTTTGCATAGGGGTTACAGGTGTGGCAATGCAACTATTTCCATGCAGTGGTAGGAAAATTAGATTTTTCCTCGCATATGGTCTGTGTAAATATTATTTTATCTCAAAACTAAGTTATTGTATTTTTTTTTTTAGAAAAACTATAGAGCCGTTTTTTGAACACTTGTGAATACATATAAATACGTTAAAACCTACATCACATTTAATTTAATAATTAAATTATCAATTATTTTGGAAGATTCCATAAAACTTTATAGTAATATTAATTGTAATAAACAGATGATTGAAGATTTTGTTATCGCGTGAAAAAATTAATTTTATAGTTTTTATATTAAGTATGTAATTGGTAATTTATGTTAAAAATATTAAATGCATCAATACGTTATTATAATCATTATTTAAAACAAAAACACAATAACTGTTTAAATATATACAGTATTAACATTTATAGTTGATCAAAATCCAGTTTCATGTATTTTATTTTTACGGGTAGACCTATTATCAGGTCTTTGTAATCAGGTCTTTGGTTTGATAAATGAATTTAATAATTAATTATACCTTCGGATTCGATGAAAGTGTTGTCACCCCCGCAAAATTCGACTTTTTGCTTCGCCCTCTCAGAACTGAAACCAGCCCATCCTATTATATTATTACGTCAAATTTAGCAACAGAATCTCCCAAAACTAGTCAACAGAGTCTGCAGTGCCCTCCATCTTCGATTTTTATTCCCATAAGACCAATGTTAAATTTGAAATGTTCCCTACGTCTTTAATATTGGTCGAAAATGATTCATGTTTATGACATTTTAAAGGAAATTTTAATATAGGGAACTATGACATAAAAAGTTTAATATAATTGATTGTTTGATTATTAAACAACTAAGTATTCTCAACATTTTTGTTCGAAGATAGACGCTATTTCAGTAGTTTAATCTCATAAATCGCTCTATAATCGTGATTTTTATTTCATAGTCCCCTAGATATTCAAATTTACTTTAAAATTACATAAAAATCAATCTTTTTTTATCAATATTAAAGACGAAGCGGACGTTTGAAATTTAACATTAGTCTTATGGGAATAAAAATTCAAGGTGGTGGGTACTGCAGACTCTTTAATGAATTGTTAAGTCAGCGTTCAGACCCGCGTTCTACTTTCAAAAACACATATAAGACTTCGCAGTTATGGTAATTACCGTACGTAGTAAGACAAATTTGTACAACGCGCTTGCTTAGTTGTAATTCAGACGGAAACTTTTTTCATTTACTTATTAAATCAATTTAATTTATCAACTTACTATACTTAAATGATTTATCAAATTTAGTTTTTCGATAGATTTTGTACGCGTGAAATTCCCAATTTAAAGTTACCGAAATTGTTTAACTTAGTAAAACTTTAAACTTACGAGCACATTAGAGGATTTCCATCTTATTGCGGAGATTTGTCTAAAATGACTACGTTGAAATAAATTTTCTGTGGAACTGGATTTTTGATGAGGATATTTTTAATGGACTGAATATAATATACCTACAACTAAATTAAGAGTCATCTTCAGCCCTGTATTTTTTAAAATAATTACTGTACAAATAATTTCTTGTAGATTAAGGTTGGATCTAGATACTTCATACCTGATATGTCTGCAAAAATAAATTGTATTAATCTAAAAAAATCATTAAAGTAAGGAAAATTTAGTTACTTTTCTACGTTACTGAGCGTTAGGCCTATATATTTGACATTTATAAACTTTTAAAGTATGAGAGTCCTAGTGTTCATACTAATAATTGAACTAAATGATTACAAAGTTACAGGGAAAAAGGGTGAAAACGGCGTCCGAAACAGGAAAATACGGAACCATGTTTTGCCCAAAAGGCCAAGAAAAGGTTTTCATGGCCTATTGCACAGCTAGCCCAAAGGTGAAGATGACTTAAGATCTGCCAGGGCATTCGTGAAACAAGTTTAGAACATAAAAATATTACATTTACGTTATATAATGAATAGAATATTATAGCCTTCTGCATGAATTCGAATTTCTTACGGTATTCATCTAAGTTATGTGGAACGCCTAAATAGGACCTACATTAGAGCAACAAACTCTATTGATTAAAATCACTAAGTTTTCAATATCATCATCAATAAGTTTTCAGGGACTACTTGAAAAAATCGTAAGAGAATTCACCATTGTATTGATTTTTTAAAATTGTTATTGTTCTGTTGTTATAACTTATTAGTAAATAACATATTGAAACAATTATTCTTAATTTAAAAAAGAATTAGTAAAGTTTAAGTTCATTAAAGTGTTTTATTTCTAAGGGATTTTTAAGATTTTTAAGGGATATCAAAAATGTTGAGTTTAAGTTTCCAGTATGGCATTAATTTTAATCCCACAATAAAACCACGACTCAAATATTTAAATCGCTAACAAGTTAGATTGTCTCTGCCAATACAACCTTTGACCTCAGATAACCCTTTGTTCAAAACAATTCGCCCGTTGCAGTCCTTATACCACCTGATGCGTTGTGTATTTTTGCAAATCTCCACTCTTAACACATCACTTTTTTATTCCTCTGTGTGGTTTTAGTGACATCGATTACGTACTCTGTGCACCTGGAGGGAACAAGTCGCTTGTCATCGAGACGCAAGTCAAACACAGATAAGTGATGCTATTTAAGCGGGTCCCTGCCCACAGGCCCCACTAGCCACTCCGCCCAAGACCCTCGCACTTGCACCATGTTGTCGCTGAGAACTCTTCTTTTCGCCTGCGCTCTCGCTCTCTCAGTGAGTATCAAACATTCTTTACCCTCTTTGGAATTCGTAAACTGTTTATATAATATAATTTATACATTACTTTAATACTTTTAAACTTTTTAATAAAACAAAATCAAATAAGTTTCTCATAATATTATTTAAATTTTCAAATTAAATTTAAATTAACAATGTTAATATTTTGTTTATTTTAGTTAGAATTTGTTGTTACTATAAATAATAAACGACATGAAGGCCTTTACTTTCAATTATGTTTAAAATACAGTATTTGTTTCTTAGGCTATTTTACGTTGGTGCTTATTTTTCATTCACTGTTTTATACCATTACTTTGTTTAAAAATTTAGTGTTAAATTGTGTTAAATATTAAAATCAAAATTAGTTTTTTTATTGCAAACAAAACGTCAAATTTTAGTGAAAATTGGTTGCAAGACTAAAAAGTTTTTTCAACACCCTTAACTATATTTCAGTCGAGCAACAGAAGACCACTGATATTTTGTACAGAGAATTTATTCGGTATTATGATTTAATAGATTTCGCTCTTAAAAAACTATCAAACAAAAAAAAAGAAAAAACAAATGCTACTTGAGCAAAAAGAACTGTAAAAATGCTTTTTGTAAAACTAGGCTGAACATTTGTATAAAGTTCAAAATATATAGTTTTAAATATCGAAGTGAAAATAAGAATATTTTCCTACAGTCAGAGATAGGCCTACGACCGGGGTACAAACTCCTGGGCACTTCCCGGTCTTACGTCTTACAACAAACAACCTTACAAACGTCTTACAACAAACAACCCGGTCTTACGTCTTACGTCTTACGTCTTCCCGGTCTTACGTATTTTACAACAACGAAAAATAAAATTATTTCTAGAAACAGTATAATAATTAAATAATATTTGTATAACTAAAATTTTTAAAGATTAGATTCACTGCAAACTTTAATTTTTTTTACGTTTTCATTTTCGATATGTTTTAAGACTATCACAGAGACTCTAGTGTGTTATATGTACCCATTCCGTGTATTGTTTTGACTTTAGCGAATTCCCCTGTAGGGAATATGCTGTTACAGTAGTAGTCGCGATAAGACCTAAGCCCGGGACCATGATACTTATTCGTTTTGAGGTCCGTAGAAGCAACAAAAAAATCGTTCTAATATGTATACATATATTTGAGTCCGTTATCGCGATAAATCTCGAACGGAACCTCCGATTAAAAAAAAAAAAAAAAATGGTACAGAGGTGTAGTGCAGCATTCATCAGGATAAAGTTCGAAAACCAGCATGATCGGACCATGGTAACTGGGTTTTATGGGATTCCAAAAGGATCAAAAATGGGTTTTTTTACATTTATGGAACTCAATTTTCTAAATTCTACCATTTTAACCAAAACCATTCAAAAGAGCTAAAAAACAAACAATTTGAAATTTTGAATCTTTAACCTGGCTCAACAGATTCCAGAGAAAATTCAAAAATATGATTTCCATGTTATTATTACGGGGAATCGACTAATTCCTCTATCTCGTGTACTTATTGACATAACTTGAAAAAATTCGCTTACAACACTTACATGGCGGCAAACCTACATACTTGCACCAGAATTTGACACAATTTAGCATGTAGGCTTACCTGAAATGGGAAGGAATTATCATCCATTTACAACACCCCCATGGCAGCAAACCTCCATCCTCATTCCCATGGTGTATATGGGGAAAATAAAAAATACCAAATTCCACTGGAAATTCGCTGTGTACGCAGGGCTGCTGCGTCGGGGGTATTTTAATATTGGGATGACTATCAAGGACCGGGTTGTTATTATGCCTCATATCCGCCAAAAGAAACAGTAAAATGTTCTGTCTCAGTTTAAATTCCCAACCTTAAGCACCTCTTTTGCATTAATAATTAATCTTTTGTGACAGTTTACTAAAAACTAAATATGATCGTAATAGATAATTTTTTTTACAAACTTACGTTTTAATGGAGTGCCTTGATTTTTTTACTCCAGTTCAATAGGCTACCGTAGATGTCTGGGATCCTTACTCGCAAAATGAGCTAATCAGGCCCATAAAGAAAATCACACAAGAAAAGATTATGGGGTCAGGATATTGTAATTTTAAAAAATTCCCCTGTCACAGACATGAAAACAATTGTACGGTAAATAAATAATTTATAATCCTACATACAGTCAGTCATTTTAATATAAACAATGCAATCTTGCCTTTTTTTGTACATATTAACATCCAAATTACCAATTTTAGGACAATATCAATATCCATGTATTGTTTAATGAGATTTTCGTTATTACATTACGTTGATTTATAGCTTTTCAAAACAAACAAGTTTACAGCATCCTGTTTTGAAATTTTGTTAATAAACTAGAAAAATGAAGATCGCATATTTTATAACACTTCCCCGAACTTAAAGAAAGTTTCTTTCACTGTAGGAATTATTAATGGATTGCGAGAGACTTCTTATCTTCAGGTTATCGGGCATGTTTATGCAATGTCTGAGTCAGCTGTGTGGACTCGACCCCTGGACCTCCTTATCATGGAGTCGATATGGTTCCACAAGACCTTTGTTGAGTAAATGTAACTTGTGTGAGGAAACAGTGGTATTGTGAATGAGGTTTAGACATTACGTTTTACACAACAAATGACCAATAAAAATAAGCACGGTGTTGAAAACGTATCTGGGCATGATTTGATACACATCATTTCAACAAAAAAATTTACCAAAATGCTTTGTCCTATATATGTCTTTGTTTGCATAGTTTATACCTCTACGATCGTTTGTCATGTCCACATTTTTTTATTAATGTTGTCAGTCCTTACTTTTACCGTTTCAAAACACCAGAGCAAAAAAAGATAAACAGTCGCAACGCTGTAAATATTTAGAGACAAATAACAGAGCAAGAAATTAGATTAGTCTTTTAAAATCTAATAATTAAAATATTGTATAATGTTTTAACCGGGAAAAGGAGTTGATTTTTGTATAAGAGGAGGTTTTAAAGGGGCAGCGCGATTTTGTCTGCGCAGTCAAGTGGCCGTTGCGGGAACTACCTAAATTCGTTTTTCATTGGTCGGGTTCACGTTCATCCACCGCAATCCACCGCAACCGGGATTCGGTGGATTTTTTTGCGGTTAGCAAAAAAGGCACGTGAACGTCAACAATCAAAATCCAGGTGGGTTCATAAGACGGCAGCAAAATGACGCCACTAGGATCCACCGGGATTTATCACTTGACCATTGGGATTTGTCAAACGATTATCTAAATCCCGGTTGAGGTTAATTGCGGTGGATGAACGTGAACCCGACCATTGTTACACAACAATACTGAGAGAGAGAAACAATATCCAGTATTCGGTGTAAAACACTGTTGCTAAAGAAACGCTGCTGCACTTCAGGGCGCGTGAGACCCGAGACTCAGTAGTTGATGGCGAGGGAAGAGATTTTGAGTAGGCCTTTGAATTAATAGTTGTTATTCATTGACTTCGTTCATAGCCTGCACGCCTAGAGGCTGACAGTGCGAGGAGTCTCTTGGGCTAAAAATTATCGTGCTCCCATTTTGTGTCTTTTAAAAGTGAGAGGTGTTTTACATAAAAGACAAAGAATTGGGCTATTTGATTCGCTTTGCGAGTTTTTAATATTTTGAATCCGCATTAAGCTATAATGGTCTAAAGTTGTAACTGCGAATCATTATAGCTTAAATATCTTTATTCCAACAAGTACAAATTATGTTTTTGTTTATCAGCACCTTGTTCATCACAAGAATATGTTATCCGTAAAAATAAATTTTCACCATATACAATAGCTATGGTTTCACCGTATTTTCGCCACGCATGTATAATAAGCACGCCGACGGCATTACCGCCGAGGGAAAAACCGCCCAATGTGTAACCAGCGTAAGGGTTACAAAGTCCCAACTTTCGTTTCTTCTAAAGCTCTGCGCCTGGTACCAAAACCGACATCTCTCTCACCTCTGTGATTGGTAGAAAACGTGATGATCATTGAAGGAGCAAACCAAACACGTTTGACATTTAATTGCCCAATAGATCAAAACATTTCAAATACGTCTTTTTCACTTAAAAAAATAAACAGTCTTTTCTGTTATTGGTCTCGGAGAAGAGTTTAAACAAAGATAATATTTGTATTATGGAAAAAAACCAAGATATCGTAAAGATACCCATGATAAAAGTTCTTAAAATAAAAACACATATGCTCTATTGTTTAAACAGTTATTCGACTCTTAGTCGGCATTTTCACAAGCCAAAAGCTGCATAATGAGAATAATTAAATGTCCAAAATATTGTAGATCGATCCAAAATGTTCAATAGAATAGTATTCCGTCCCCCAACCATCAAAACACTAGTCTCGTTATGTAGATTTACACAAGGAAGGTTTACATTATTAGTTTATGCAAGACGTGTGGTGTTGGTTATAGGGCAGCGACAAGGTTGTAACTGTGTCAGTATGAGGGCCATGTCAGCACTTCCTTGCTGTATATGCATTTCCTCTCCATATGTACTGACCTAGGCATGTCCTAGTAGGGACACTGCCATGACAATCTGAAAAATACGATTCAGACTAACTAGATTACCTCTTCTCAGAGCAATTAAGATTTAAAAGTAGAAAAAATACAACCTATCAAATAATATTTTGAATTTAGTTTTAAATTAATACAGTGTCAATATTTATTTTTACTCTTTATTTGTAATTAGTTAGATATTTTGTGATTAATGTGTGCTCTAATTATTGCAGGGAGATGACTTGATGGCTAGTGAAGGGTGTACCCTCTCTCCACTAACATCTGTTTATATAGCTCCCAGCATTGAAATTAAAGAAACAAATGTTATTGACCAATACTAAAGCTACAAAAGACTGTGGTGGGGGTTACCTCCCCTGAATCCCTTTTACCCTAGCTGACCAACAAGTCACCTCCGAACTATAGGCCTATAGCCTCATTGCATAAACAGATTTGTAAACATTTTTCTTAAATGTATAGTTTTTCAGTATTTTGAAAATTGCCCCACTCTAAGATTTCAACAAAACTTTATCCTCTATAAAAAAATCCCCTTTAAACTCTCATTGAGTCTCTTTTGAATCCATAGATAAGGTTAAGATCTGTTGCGAGCTTGTACGATGAAAGTAACTAGTGGTAGCTTTTCAAAGTGATTTAGATGTATTAGTACTTAAGTATTCTAAGTACCTTTTTACTCAGTCATTTGATTTTATATTAATTTTGCTTATTTTGTACAAACTCTTCTTTACTGTTTACTTTGTTGTATTTACTCTGTTGTTGTTATGATTTGAGCAATGTTTAAGTTATTTAGTTTAATCTTTGTATAAATGGTGCAAGACGTTGGCAATAAATAAATAGACTTTTAACTCCTTATCAACCAAATGTGCATCACCCTATGCAAAATCAAGACTACTGTTACTATTCTATTTCATAGTAAGAAAATAATTACAGGAGCCTAACTGGAGTTTATCTTATCAGATCTTGGATAAATATAAAAATGTTAAACTAATTAACCAATGTTAGATGTTTCAGGCCCATGCACAATATTTTATGCAATGTTTCATATCGATAAAAATGTACTTATGTACTTGTGTTCTTATTGTATTGTATTAAGGAAAATAAAGAATTTCATTTCAATAGATTTTATAGCAACAATTTGATCTTGAAGATAAAAAAGATTCCAAACAAAATAACAAACTATTGGTTGTTAATATAGGAATGCATACCATACCTTCAGTCAACAGTTCAAACCAGTAGAAAAAATCCTACATATGCTATTCCTACCTACTACATATCCTATTAACTACTCTATAAAACAGTTCTGGAGACATAAAATAATGAATTAATAAGTTATTTGCCAATCAGGCTAAAATTGCCTTTTGATTATAAAAATGTTGAACAGAAGTTATAAAATACAAATCAAATTATTAAATTTAGCAAGACTTGTTTGGATTTGAAAATAATACCTAATTCTTTATTTTAAGTTCGTTTTTGGTAATGGTAAGTTTATGTTATTGTTTAGTAAATTATTGTGGACATTTTCCATCACTGATTTGTAGTGTCGTGAATTTGATTTTACTAATCAGCGATGGAAAAGGTATACAATAATTTACTTACTAAACAATAACAATACCTAATTATTTTCAAGTGATAATCAGAAATCAATCTTACCGCAACAGACAATACATGCTACCTCTTATCACCCATGTCACATAAGATGGCAGGGTATAACAGTTTATTAGTCCACCGCCTGCTAATAGGACCAATGGATAGGAACGATTATGACAACAAAGTTGTCTTATGACAAACAAATAACTGTTATAAATAGACACCAAAGTGATATTGTTTACCAAATAAGTAAGAAACAGTTAAATGAAAGAAAGGCTTGGTTAATAAGAAAAATGACCAACCAAACTACCACTTTGTCACTTTGTCCTACTTTAACAATAAAAAAGGTTCAAAAATAATGTTAAAATTTTTTGCAAAACATTGAAATGCATTTTAAAAATATTATCTAACACTAATAATACAAACACAAATAAAACCAGCCAATCTGGAATAAAAAAATTAAGTTGTTCAGGCAGTAAAAATTCTACATTGGACAGACCATTTAAGAACAGATTTTCGGAATATATGCAGAAAGCGAGATTGAAGAAGCAGAGATCTAAATTTGCTGAACATCTAGTTGAATATAATCACAGGGTTGAATCTGATAACATTTGAAGTTTTGAACAAATTAATGCAAAACATCATCAATAATGACAACTTTAGAAGAATTACATATTTACAGCACCTTTAAAAATTACCAATAACCCCAATTATGTTTTGAATGACAAACTTAAATACAACAACAATATATTTATCATATTACCTTAAAGACAAAGTGACAAATCAGCTGATTTTACCTCAAGGTCACAAAGTAGGAGTGGGTTAAATGTCTGTTATCTCCTCAGTCAAAAACTACTGCCAGCCAAACAATTAATGTCTAAATGTACTGTGTGTGTTGTAATGTTAAATTATTTATTTATTAATTTTTTAAATTTTGACAACATCAGAAGACTTAATAAATAGCATCAACCCTGACGGTGGAACACTGTGTTTTGAAACATATGTAGGATTTTTCTACTGATTTGAACTGTTGACTGAAGGTATGTACACCTATAAATTAGACTATAAAACAGTTCTGGTGGCATCAAACAGTGAATAAAATTACAGATCAATTTAATCTTCGTTGATTGGGAGATAACTATACAATTCAAATAATTGTTATTTAGGATTGTATTTTAACTTTCCGATTTGTTTTCAAGGTGAGCGGAGACAAGACCGCGGAGGAGCCAGTCTCCATCCAAAATATCTTTGAGAACCTCAACACCAAGTTCCAGAATGCAACCCATGTCATTGAGGGCATCCTCGGAGTGGACATCCCCTCGACCAAGCAGGAGGTTGAGACGGCGCTGCAAGACAACATCAACAACCTGAAGGAGAGTGCACAGAAGATCCAGGCCAAGGTGAGGGCCACTAGACTCTAACACGTTCACTGCTGCCACTGTCCGGAACCCTCCGCTCTATTTTTTTTTATACCGAAAAGCCATCAATTTAGGAGAATATATTTTCTCTTTATAGCTTGTGGGTACAGTAGAGTAGGAGCTCTCTTAACACGTTCGCTACCACAATGTTAAAAAAAAAATCGTAACCACAGCCCGCCGCCGCAAATCTGCGGCGGGCGAGTTCTATTTAGAGCCCACCGCCGCATATCTGCGGCGGCTGGGCTCATTAAAATAGACTGCCGCCGCATATCTGCGGCGATGGTTCCATGATACTAAATACGAAATTTCTTCAGTGCGGTCTTTTTTAATGGTCAGACAGTTTAGGCGCGGTCTACGGGATAGTCCGCCGCATATGTGCGGCGCTTGGTCTGTGGCTAAAACGATCACTGACGTCACTAAAATGTTTTACGTACATTTTTATTCAATGTATTTTTGAAAGTAACATTTTTTAACGTATTTGATATACCTTTACACAAATATTCATCAAATCTCTTATATGACACATTGAAAAAAGTTTATTGTGTAAGAAAAATGTATAATTATTTGCATTTTGTAAACTTGTAAAACATCATAATTATACTACGTAAATGAATTGTAAACAACTCTTTTTGTAAACTAAATATTTCAATACAATGTTTTTATGTATAGGCCGTATTTTATTTTTCGCTTTTCAAAGGTTATGACTAAAAATAAGATTATATTAATGCCGACGCTAACATGCGTCACTTAGTCTCTGACCATGCGCAGCAAATGTGCGGCGCTAAAAAAATTTCCAAAAATGAAGAGAAAATTGTATATATTTTTTTATTTAATGAAATTAAGATATTTTGAAGTGTGAAAACTAATTTTGGACGGTTTCTATTCGTGGTCTGTGGCATAAGTCACAACCACTAGGGCCGGTCTACAGGGAAGTCCATGATTATTTTGGTGGGCTATGGGATTGGCCGGACCGCCGCATATATGCGGCGGCTGGTAGCGAACGTGTTAACCAACCCCAACGGGACCAGACTATAGTCGGATGATGAAAAAAGGTCGGTTAAACCAAATTATACCAGAAATATGTGTTATAATCATTTAAACAAGTGAAAAAATGTTAAAATTTGTTGTAATACAATTAATTGCTCCTAACTCAATCAGTTAGTTAATAAATTAAACATTTTTTTTACAAGAAAAACCGTCACTTCTCGTCACCATGGGCCAATAGGCCTGTGTGCGGTGATCTAAAGACAGCAAGGTACGGTCACTGCATTAGGTCACATAGGGTAGCTAGAGGTCACCGCTCATGTTTGTGTGTATAATGTCATCGCCCGGGGATTGAACCGAGGACCGCTGGCTTGTGAGGCCAGAGTTTTACCTCTGAGCTGCCGCTCCCGTAGTATAGTTATGGTCTCTAAAACTGTTAAATAACAAATTTAGCGAACACAATTAGCACAATAAACAATGCCTTCACAATATATTGAGAGCAACCGACTAAATTTGACTTTCTATGAAACTTATGACAGACCTGTTGAAACATTAAAGTTATTTTTAGATCATTATCGCAATATCGGCTCGCATGGCGGAAGTGTGTATATTTCTAGAAAACGGTTGGTTAATCTGGGTGGTTGATCTGAGGTCCGTTAATAGAGCTTCCACTGTACACACTTTTGACATTTTATTATATTAAACATAGTTTTTAGGAAGAATTTTTTTCAACAAAGTGGGGGGGAAACTGAGCTTCATCCCATACTGGGAATATCTATTGAGCATTTTTCAGCAGCAAACGTTTAAGAAGGCACTGGAGAGCCACCATGTTGGATTTATTTCTCGTAAGAGCTATGTTAAACTTGTCTCTACCGCTTGTCATATTTTTGATAATTTCTTTATATTGGTTTGGTATAATAAATTGTATTTGAATCTCAATAAAATTAATGATTCCTTGTACAACACTGATTTTTAAAGGACTTTATAAAATCGTGTTAAAGTGCTTTAAAAGTAGTAAACAAATTTATTTGATCATTCATTTTTATAAAACAATAAACTTGTTATAAAAAATATCCCTCACATACCATATCTGTCTTGATGAACCCTATTAAGAGCTATAAACAATAATTTTCTCATTCCACATAAAAGAGTTTAACATTGCTTTTAACGAGGAATAGACAGAATCAGGATTTACTCCAACGCCCTCTCAAACTATTCTAGTTCTTGTTGTTGTTGTCTAGAAAAAATCAATCCAAACGTTAGAACCAACAAATTTTGAACAAGAGAAAATTATTAAAATTCTTGAAATTAGAAAATTGTGGACAATTGTTTTGCTCTATATCTCAAAGGCATCGCCTAGACATATACAGTGGAAACATAGCATTTCTTCTCACACATTACGTTTAAATCTCATTTAATGCTCACATTAATATGTAACGACGATTTACACCTACACATTCTACTATTTTGCCCCTAACCTCACTTTTTCAGTAAACACTACCTAAACTATACCCCAGGAAGCTTAAAAACACCTATTGGTGAGAATGTAGATGTCAACCTGTTTTGTTTTTGAGACCAGTTTTGGATAAATAACAACCTATCTTTTGTTATAAAAACTCATATTGATAAAAAATGCACATATTGATGGCAGCTTTAAACACAAAAGAGTGCACAAAAAGTTTTCTAAAAAATATTTTGAATCAAAACATGCAAAATGAGTATTTTATTGTATATAAACTTTATTGTACTTTATATAAAGAAAGTCGGCGTTTCAAATTACAAATAGAGTCAACCAATATTGCCATTTAAGCAGGCGTATGATACAATAGAGTCTTGCAAACCTGGACTAACGTGGAATATACGGTATCCAGGTTTTAAGAATTCTGGGTTATCAGAAAAGGCGAAAATGTAAGAAGAAGAGTTAGTAGTTTCGGTTGTTCTTTAAACAAAAATGTATTGAATTGCATAATATACATATACAAATCTAAAAATTTAAATCTCATTTTCTAAAACCAACTTAAAACACTACATCGTGCTCCAGCTGATGCCAATGTGCTTAGCACCTTGAAATCTAGTGTACTTTACTGCTCTGGCACGCATTACGAGTATCCAGAACTACAGGATATTGAAGGCCAAGTTTGTGGGACTCTTCTGTATATCCTTCTTTAGCTCTTTTTTTGGAAAAAGACAAGGAATGGTACATGGTTCCTTAGCACTGAAAGGAAAACTATTCGTGCGCGGACTCATACTTAGGTCTTATTGTGAATACTACCAATAGAGAAGATATGCACATAAAGTAAATCTTGTTGTTGGCAGCTGGCTGAGTACAATGTGACCGGCAACTCTCTGTCCGGCATCTTCGAGCAGGTGCAGACGCAAGTGAACTCAACGGTGGAGGACCTCGCGCAGAGGAACCCCGACGTCGGCAAGCTGCTGGAGCAGGTCAAGACTGGCTACACCAACCTGGTGGACGTGAGCCAGCGGGTGCATAAGGTGGTGGAGGAACAGGCCGGTACCGCATCCGAGGACCTCAAGGCCATCGCGCAGCAGGCGCGCACAGAACTGACCAAGGCAGCCACACAGTTCGAGGTACGTGCCTACTAGTTAGCTATAGTAAGGTGCATAAGGTGGTGGAGAGACAAGTGGCCACACAGTTTGAGGCATGTGCAGGTTAGTTAACTATAATTATGTGCACAAGGAGGAGGAACAGGCGGCCACCTCGTCCGAGGACCTCAAGGCCACACAGCAGGCGCAAATAGAACTGAGCATTTTGAGGTACGACGCCTAACAAGATAGATGAAGCATTCACCTTATAACACCAATTGTTATAAAATTGAAAGTTGCTGTGAAAATCTTCAGAGAGGTGATTGTGGTGTAAATTTGGTTGGGAAACACCCAGTTTTGACTCAAGCAGTTTTACAGTGCAGAATATCACATCAAGAGCGCTAGTGTCTATTGCATTGAATTATGCTAGCAGCTTTGCTGTTCCTTAGTGTGATATTTGTTTTTTATGTTTCTTTTGCATTTTACAAAAAAAATAATAAAAATAAAATAAAAAAAAAACTGCAACTCATAAAATGTATACATACCATGAGGATCTTTACCTCATATCTTACCTCCTACAGATATTAGACTGAATTTTTGTAAACTTTTACTTTCAAAGCAAAACACACAGCTTATAAGCTTGTACGACTAGTACAGAAAAGAAGACATTTTAACACAACTGCCTCAAGCACTCCTCTGGCTGTGATTCTAAGTAAGCAAACTAATTAAACTAGTTAAAACATGTCATTTTCCTACAAATTAGCACTACCATCACCTTTTAAAGTTTTCTCATTACATTTATAACATGAACTTTCAAATTTCTTGTCTTTTTTATATTTTAAAAGTTGATTTGTCTTTACAATTGGCTCCTAAAAGGTGATATAAGTGAGGTACAGCTTTTAGAAATTAGTCACTGGGGTTAATTTAAAATTTTTTGGATATACAGTAGTTTAATTTTTCATACTTTAATAAGTATCTGTTGTTAGATTTATCAGCAGATTGACTTAATTTCTCACTCTTTCAAATGGATTAAAAGTACTACAAAGTATTCTTTAATTCTTCCATAGACAGTTTGAATTACATTTGAAATAATGTGATTTGTCCCAAACATATTGTTGGGAGATGACTTGTTGGCTGTGGGTAAGGGGAATACCCCCACCACTATCAGCTGTTAAATAGCATTGAAATAAAATAAGACATTAAAAATTAACCAATAGGAGATCTAGAAATCACTGAGGTGGGGGTAACCTCCCCTCAATCCCTTTTTCCCTAGCTGGCCAACAAGTCATCTCCCAACAGTACCTCGCCGTCTGATATTTTTTAACAGCTGTAGACAACCAGACTATTTTTTGGGAAGTCTTAAAGACTCTTATTTCAAGTTAAAAATATTAACCTCCTCATTCAAAAATTTATAACTAAAGATTGTTTTGTGATGTCCAATAATTCAAGCCCGGCTAGCTCAGTCGGTAGAGCATGAGACTCTTAATCTCAGGGTCGTGGGTTCGAGCCCCACGTTGGGCGGCTATATTTTATATTATTAAGGTTATATATTAAATGACATCAGTAGTTAACCAATACTGTATTACAATTCAACAAAAATTTGTAATGTGTATTCTTCTTCAGTCAAATCCAGTTAAATACAATTATACAATAATACAATTATTATTGAGTTTAATCAATTATTCTCGGATATAAGTAATTTTTAATTTTTTTCTAAATCATAAACTTAATGTACAGCATATCTTTAGTCACTATTAGAAATACAGAAGAATAAAAGACCAGTCACAAATGTAATACCATTACAGACTGTTATTAAATGTATTCATGATAAAAATATTTAATATAATTTATTATCAGAATCATGCAAAATACCTAATCTCTGATTTAGAGTGATAACCATTAATTTTAATGACATTAGTGTTACTCCTAAAAAACCCAATTTTTTAGGTGTTTATTATATACTACACACATATATAATAATAACGTCATTTTTCTAATTGCAACCAATCTTTGATGTTAGTAATTTAAGTTTAGAGCCCTTTTCCTTTATATACATTTTGATTCATACAAAAAATATTTTTTCATATTAGTTTACTACACAATTTTTCTACACTGGTAACACATATTATAAAAAAATATGTAAACTAATTGAAACTTTTATTTACAGAAACGAGTCCAGGAAGTCTTGGCTGAAAAAGAGAAGAAGACCGCTAAAGCCTAAACAACAGTGTGTTGTATTTTCATCCTACAGTTGAATTTAAGTCAAAATATGTTTGCCTATTGAACGAATTTAATTTAAAGTAAAAAACACAGTAAATAGATTAACACGATAATTAATTGTGTCTCTTGTTAAAAAAATTCAATGTATAATTCACTTTTTGCCTTTAAAAAAATAACTTTTCACTTTTGTCTGTATATTTTTTAAAACTGTTATGCATTATTTTCAGTAATAACAAAACTACTTTGTTTCAGTGTTTGATACTTTTTATTTTTAAATAAAATACAATGTTCAATAAAACAAAAGTTGTTTTAATAATTTGTTTAACTTTGTTTTTGAATTTCAAAATAAAAATGTTTACAAAATTTAACCACTTGAGATTCATTTTGTACTACTCAACTTTTTTACATTTGTATAACTTCATAGCAAATACTGACTGATTTATACAAATTTAATGATACGCTTCTCACAAAATTGAACTTAAGGGCGTTGGAGTCAATCCAAATTCCGCCTTTCCCCCATAAGAGCAATGTTAAACGGGATGTCAAATAACTCTTTTATTTATAGTCAGAAAATAATGGTTTATAGCTCTAAATAAAGAGTTCATCAAGGCGGATTTGGTTTACAAGGGGAATTTTTTATAAAAATTAATGTTTTTTTCTAACTTGAAATAACAAAGCAAGTTTTTTACTACTTTTAAAACATTTTATACAGAATTTTATAAATTATTTACAAAGAATCTAGCTCGCAAAAGGAACGGTGAATTTAATTGAGATTCAAACGCTATTTATTCTGAACCAATCCGACAAAACATAAAGAGATTGTATGACAAATGCTGTGGACAATTTTAGCATTGCTCTTATGGGAGATAAATCCAACATGGCGGCACACCAACGCCCTCTTAATGTTTTAAAATTTGAGTCATAGTATGTCCCATATAATTATTTTATATTTCATATTTTAAAATATGAAATATAAAATAATCATTCATATCAATTCATTGTCATATTTCTAAATATGACTATGTCTATGAAATGACTGTGAAACTAATTGTCACAGGGGTGCCCATCCCCCCCAAAGGTGATGGCGCATCCCCCCCCCCCCAAAAAAAAACATATACCGCCCCCCTCCCAAAGTGGAAAACTGTTTGAAAATACTGTATTTATTTTAGCTAAGCATATAAGCATAAGTTGCATATTTTAAAAAAATGGAGATAATATAGGGGGTTTTACCTATGAATTCATGCAAATTTCCATAACAAACATTTTTTGTAAATAAGTCAATTATTTTACGTCTTTTTTGTTTGATAGTTACAATCTTGTTATTTTTGTTATATAATTTAAAGTGATAATTTTATTTTTTATATTTCTGGGTATTTTTAGCTCTTACAATTTTAAATTACGGCCATTTTGGAACAGTAAAAGTTCGAAATGTCTAAATTTGTCTGAGTATGGGGCACTTGTTTGTTATACATAAGCCACTATTTTCTCTAGGGTTTTTTTTATTAAGGTCATAAAAACGCATCATTTGAAAGAATACTATTTACTGAACATTGTGTGAGAATTTCACGTTTCTAAGTTTTACGGTTTTTGAGTTCTGCTTGCTTGAAGGCAGCCACGCCAACGATGATCGCGGCAAATGCATCTTTCGTTCTCGGGGCCTCGTCATCAAGCCAGCTACACTTACTCAGCCAAGTTTAGAGCTCGCTGCAGCGGTTAGATTATATTTGTTATTGATATATAGATCAGAAATACTTACAAAAGTTATTTACAGTTAAAATAACACACACAGCTAATAACTATGCAAATAGTGTGTGTGTAACGTGTAGTTGAGTAACTAATTGTAGTTATAGTAACTTAACTGCTGGTGTCAAGACCGCGGCATTCGCCACAATTAAGTGACATGGTGGACTTTAAGCGAGCAGAACTAAAAAAAAAAAAAAAAAAACAGTAAAACTTAAAAACGTGAAATTTTTACCTAATATTCAGTAAATAGTCTGCTTGCAATTTATATATTTTTTAAGATCACAGTTCAAAAAAACATAAATAATAATTGGCTTATGAACAACACAACCGAATTCAGGTATTAAAATATGTATCAGTTGTGCCAAGTTTTAATTCCGTAGCACGAATCGATAAAAATTTATAAGTGATTCATTAAAAATGCATAGGAGTACATATAGACAGACAGACAGAAAAATAATAGAGATATTGGGCTTGTAGGCTTAGTATTGTATGTACCGTGTATTTGCTTGTTCTTACCTTCTGAACATACGCAGGCCTATGTTCTTTTATGGCATGAATTTAAGTTTCATCATTGGTTTAAGACATCTATTTTTCCAGCATATATAGGCCTACGTATTTAGTGCAATTTATAAGTGCATCATACTGAAAAACATTTTGGAGTACGGTACATTCACTTGCTGGCTAGCTAGCTTGTTTTTTTATCAAGCAATCAAAATTAAATTATATAAAATAATAATTTAGGCTATTATAATGACACTTTCAGACTAACTATGAAACCTCAACTTTTAAAAGATTTTAAAAGTAGTTAATGAACGTTATTTTGTTAGATTTAATGCTTGATTTTAAGTTTGTGTTTATAAGTTCACCGCACCTCACCATACACGCTATCGTAAAAAATTTTTAAGCTAGAAATAATCATAAGTTCATTCATTCTACGACCGTCATGAACACCGTTGTGGCCTTAGAGGCTACGTTGTTTAGGAATTCCCAGTGTCGATTTTGCCCATTGCGTTATTCAGAGATAATATAGGTCTATACTCTCGCCGAGCCGTTTGTAATATCAGTTCTCTTAATGACGATTTTCTTTGACAGAAAAGTGGTCGCCAGAGACGCGGAACTACGGAAACGGCGGATTTTACTGATCGGACATGTACGAAGACATATTTTTGTAATTGGCTGCTTGCCTTTGAAAATAAAATAAATTAAATTAAATGAAGACAGTAGACCACTAAGAAAAGACGAAACTTTAGGTGATTGAGAGAAACGGTCAACAATTGGGGAGGGGTACGGAGTACCTAGCCGACAATGCCCGCAATAATAGTCAAGATTGGGGGGCTAACATTATAGGCCTATGTGTTTTGATCCAGAACAACAGGACAGACCAAGACTCTCCTAATTTGTATTGATATGTTCATAAGATTCATTGTTTAACTACTGCAAATTAGTGCTTATAACATTTAAAAAACCCTTTTTTCAATTCCCCCCCAAAAATCTCATTCCCCCCCAAAAATTTTTCCAATGGCGCAACTTTCGCCATTAGTCCCCCCCGTGGGCGGCCCTGAATTGTCAGAATTCAACAAACTTAACTTATAAAATATGCCATTCTTTGATGGAATGAGGGTTCAAAAAAACACATTGTTTTCTTATCATTTTTATTCATACAATTATGCATTTCCAAATAACAAAATAACTGCAATACATTAAAATACACAACAATCACATGATGGGGACTTGTGTTGAGAGTTTATCGCGAAGCTTGCACATATGTTCGTACCTTTCCTTATTAGCCTTCTGTCGGGATTCGCAGAGAGAGGGAGGTAGTTTGTCACTTATTTTGCAGGAACTAGCACATGCACGGTAGAGGGTTTTGTGGAGAGAATGAAGCACAGGGTCTATATAGCCATAGTTGTCACACGGGGTAGGCCCTAAAGGGTCAGGGGGTTTGCCATCCGAAATCTGGGAAGACTTCTTGAGTAGCCCATATTCACCGATTTCGCAGCCCTTAAAAGGAGTTGAAAGAATTTATTGACAAGTATAAGGAAATAAATATGCAGGGAGAGTGAAAAGAAAAGAAAACTAGAGAAAATTGCAAAACCTAATTTACACATACAAAATCAACATAAAATTAAAAAAAGGGGGGCCGAGTGCGGGGCCCCTCGATTGGCTACTAGCTCCCATAAGCTGGGACTTATGGGAGCTATTGAGTATATGTGGGTGAAACCATCATGTAAAATGGTCGAAAATACGAATCGAGTATTGTAATTTTTACTGTCAACAATGTTCGTTCGGCAAAAAGCGGCGGCAACAGAGACATAATACTGTGTTAAAGATTAATTTTTTAGTTGGTGAATAACGCTGCCAAATCCGGGTGAATGCTTTCTGGTAGGCATCTGCGTTTTTGGGGAAGAAAATTTACAAGAAATAATCCTTTAACAACCATAGACTAAATTCAATAGTGTGGATCAAAGATCGAATCTCGAAAGATAAACACTGTTACATATAATAGCGATTAGAAAGTCGACGAGATGCCATAAAATTTATTACAGTTTGGGTGCCTTAAAATAACTTTAACTGGATGATTTTGAATCTATTTATATTTATGATGTTTAACCTCTCATCACATTCGTTTTAAAATATGCACGAGATCTTGTTGGTGTCTCAAGTTTATTATTAATGTGTTTATAATAAAACAAATTAAAATCATAGCATTAACTAAATAAAACATAATCTGTTATTTCTTTAAGAGCTTTTTATGTCCTGGTAACACAATGTTAGTTGCAAATAATTCATGTTGAACCAAAAATATGAAGACTAAAAGATCAAACAACGGACAATTGTGAAGTCAGGTCTTTTCTTTACAAAAACATGTTTTTGTACACCAGCTTGCAAATTTGCATTTTGAAATTGTATCCAAAATTCATTGATAAAGTGCACAATGTATCTGTTATTTTCATTAGATCTCTACTCTTAGTTTTCTTAGTCAAGTATTCAACTTTTTCAGAATTTTAGTACTGTAATTGGCATCCGTTTTATAAAATCTCTATTTTTTTAGGATACAATTAGCTTAAAAAAATTAAACTTGCCATTATTCTTAAATAAAAAGTTAAAACTGTAAAAATCTCAAAAGTCTACACATACACACTAATTTTGCCAAGTTTAAATTTTTTGCCCACGAATCAACTTTTTTGTCAATGAATATTTTATATGAATAAATTTTAATGTGACAGATAGTTTTAAGATGTCACAGATTAGTTAAAAATATACTCATAGACAAGGCGGATGAAAAATGAACAGAGATAGAATACATGTTTAGGTAAATTATTTGCTAATTTTTTAGCGTTATAGTAAAATTTAATGATTTGGTCAAGGGGGAACTTGTAAATAAATACTGGCACCAAATTCAGATCTTGCATGTAACAGAAAACTTCATAGGACTGGCCCTGCAGATGGAAAGGGGATATTTCTATTTACTGCTACCAAAAACCAAACCTCTACCTAAATTTCAGTACTAAAAAAAATATTGTTTGTATGGTAAAATAATTATTTTGATTCTTGTCTTAAGATTAATGAAAACAACATCTTTTTTAATTCATTTTAGTGATTTTTCCAAATCATGCAGTTTTATTGAATTAGCCTGTATATCTTCAAAGTATGTTTTTTAGCTACATGGTAATTTTTCTCTAGCCATAGTTTCTAAAAAACAATAATGAATTCTAAAATCAAATAAACCTTACAAACAAAGCTTTATTATAGCAGCTTTAATTTATAGCTTAATTTATAAAAGCTTAATTTATAGCATCATCTATAGCTTAAAAGTCCAAAATTTTCATTGCAAATTTTAACTGGCCAACACTTTATAAAACAAAAATAACTAAACAATATTGGACAAATTAAAAAGTTATGTTATTTCATAAGCCTTAGATGAAGTTTACTATACCATTAAAATATAAAAAAAAATTAAAATAAATAATCACTAAGCTCAACATAGCCAGATGACAAAGTAGTACTCTCTATACTTCTCATCAACAAATTTAAACTGTTTAACTGCTACATGAAAGTACTCACATAGAAAAACTAACCAGGTACAGAAGTCTCACGCAAAGTTAATTTATGTTATGTGAAATTTTGTTGTTGAGCCGGCCAGATCATAGAAGGCATGTAATTTTAAGGTGCT
This sequence comes from Neoaliturus tenellus, assembly GCA_030545055.2. Lineage (NCBI taxonomy): Eukaryota > Metazoa > Arthropoda > Insecta > Hemiptera > Cicadellidae > Neoaliturus > Neoaliturus tenellus. The sequence goes on from CM061535.1 coordinate 85,074,415, forward strand.
TATTAAATGAAATAAATAATCCTACATTTTGAAAAGTAGACTTTATAAGTACCTTAGAGCGTCATAACTTGCGATTACCACTACAGGAATGGTGATATTTACGTTGTTATACAAGGCACGTAGGAGGGCAAAGCCGGCCAAGCTACATTAACGATCCGTCGACTAAGCCGACCGGCCGGCCAGCAGCCGTCAGATCGGCAATTAAGCTTGGCCGGTTTTGCTCGCAGCGCCTCCTATGATCTGGCCGGCTCAACTACAAAATTTCGCGTTACAGAAATTAGCATTGCGTGAGACGTCTGTACCTGGTTAGTTTTTCTATGGTACTCATTTGACCGATCTCTATTGTTAGCTATAGTTGTTAAAGGAACAATACCGACTATCTACCATTGTGTTTGTTGGTATCCCAGCAACCCCTGTGATTAGGAAGGCAATGGCGGCTGTAGTTCACTGAAATTTCAAGGGATAGCGTTAGTATAGCTATGTTCTGATACCGCCCCCTTTGCAAAAATCATAAATCCTAACGAAAATGCTGCCTATTTGGTGATATGTAGTGTGAATACTGCCTAAGTGACAGATTATCATAATCTATTTTGTAATACCACCCAACTGATAGTGGAATACCGCCTATCTGAATGAAAGTGCAAAATCTAAGGATCAATACCGCCCAAGTACATGTATATAAAAAAAATATACACTTCAAATTCATAATATAATTTTAATATATCAATAAATCATTAATAAAACATTAAAATTACATTTGTGAATATATTTTTGTATAATAAAGCATTCACTATGGATGTATAATCAATAACTAAAGCCGCCAATACAGTTTTTCTTTTCTCCTGTAAAATGTGTAATTTGTCACATAGGCGGTATTCTTCCTTCAACGACGATATGAAACATTGTTTTTTGTGCCTAGTGATATCGATCACTTAAAATTGTACAATGAGTAGAACATTTTATTCTATTGATGAATATGATCTAAAATATACAGTAAGCTTTGTATGTAAAGTAGAAGCCTTCTTAACCCCTTCTTGGACCCCCAACAGCCAATTTTCACAATATGAATCATTATATCACTATACTGAATCAATATGAATCAGTTATCACTGATTTACCTATGGTACATCAATACTATAGTTTTTATATTTTTTTATAGGTACAGCAAATTTTGGGAGCACGTGGCTCCAGTGCCCCCTCTCCCAACACTATACACCTATGGTTTCCAAACCCTGAGTGAGATAATCAAAAGGCTTGTTAGAACGAGTAACACCAGGAATAATGAAAATTTCTTAAACAACTAAATACAAAATTTCCCAAAAACAGTAATTATTACACAATCTGTATTTCTAAGACTGTTATATAACTTATTTTATTTTGTAAAAATTTAAAAACACAACAATATCAACTAAACCAAATGTGTATTAGTTTATTGAAAACAAATATGTTGTCCTAAATTAAATTTTTATAAATACCAAAATATTGCAGATCAAGCAGGTGATCGAATTGTTCTTATACAATGCTAAGACATAGAATGCAACGACATTGAATAATCTGGCAGGAAGAAGGTCAGGAATGGTTGGCCGTGCTTTCTTAAAGCACGGCGGTTAAGAAGGCTTCTTCTGCATAACATAACAAATAGTAATATTTAGATCAAATAATGGTTGTGCATTACCTGAGAGATAAGACATCCAGTCAACACAAGAAGAAAAACCAAATATTGCTGATAGTGACTCATTATTTTGGCTGAGATCTTCAGCAGGTGAAGGGAAGGCTTCTGATAGCTGATACATCCACAAAGTACTAGGAACATCTGATAGCAGGACTTGCTGATAGTAGCTTATAGAGGCCATCTTGATAGAGAGATATAGATAAGTCACTAGTAGAGATAAAGTTCGTCAGCTCTGTTTTTCACCATATACAACTACAGTATTTATTCAGAGTAAGTGATTGTTTACATTTCCAACATGGACATCAGCTAGGGTTTCCATAAACATGTTAAACAAGAGAGTTATTATTGTCAACATCATGAGTAGAATGAATAACAGTTAATATTTTTATAAAAACGGATCTTATGGCCAACCCTCCAACTCTAACTCCAGTCTTGTATGTGATATTTTAACAATGTCAATTTAAGTCACCGACCTGACAAAACATCTCTTATTCAAGACATCTCTAACATAAACATTCACATTATGTTACATATTGCACATTTAAAATACATGTTGATTTGCATTTAAGTCACTCTGCACTTTTAAATTCTTGTTCACATTCTACACACAACAATAACAATTTTTATTATTAATACACTTTTCAATGAGAGGAGCATTTTTAGTCATACATTTCAATTCAAATTGTTACCAACTGAATTGTTGTGGAAAAAAGTATAAGTTCAAAAAGTAGTATGTGATTAAGTAAGATTTGTGTGATGTTAAATGCGACTCAGGTGTGGATTGCTGAAGGTTTTTAACTCAAAAGTATTGTAAATTATCAACCTTCTTCAACCTAGTTCAGGCCCATATCCTTAATATGATGTCATTATTTCTACATACTATGTAGTGTTTTGTGTTATGTTTTCAAAATTAATATGGATTGGAAAGTGAATAGTTTGAAAAAAAATTAAAAAGAAATAATGCTGCTTAACGCATGTGTGTTTAACGCTGTGCACACACTGTGTGAGATGATTTGAAGGAATTCTTCAAGTTATTTTATACATATATACAGTATTATAAAAACAAATTTTAGAGCAAAATTTTCGTATGGAACCTCACATAAATTGTTCGTTCCAATTTTATGCAGTTACTCAACAACAAAATTGACCGACTATGAACAGCTCAACAGAGTATTGACACTTTGACTGAAGGTGTTAATAATTCTTGGCTTGTGTTACTAACAGAGGTGTATTTACATATGGGCTAAATGGTCTATAGCCCAGGGCGGCAGAATTCGGGGGTGGCAAATTTAGAAAAAAGGCATTTTTTAGGCTTCAAATAAAAAAACTGAAATTATTGGAGGAGGAAATTTTTTGCAAGAATTGTACAGTAAAATTTTAGAACCGAGAGTGCATATTTTTTAAGCGAGATCATAATATCTTAGCGCAAGGGGTCATTAAAGAGCTTTAAAGATGAGGTGGGAGAATTCAGCACTACGTTGATTTGTCACGGTAGCGATCCACGCGTCGGCGCAAAGGAACCATCCGCCACCTCACCGCCCCTTTTTTCTCCCCCCGTTTATAAATCCGCCACCGCCGAGCTGCACAAGTGCATTCGGGATGGATGATTTCGGCAGTCAATGAATATTTTTCAGATGCTGCAGCAACATCTGGGGGCGAAGGAGCCCCGGAGCACGTCACGGTGCTCCAGTGATGCCCCAGTGACAGTGATTTGAGGTTATGTGGCAGTGATAATTGATTCTTCTATTGACACTATTGTTACTTCAAACTTTAACGGGAAAACACATAAATAGCCGTAATTTAGCTATATTGCATTTTATCTAATACTTCATTTTAAATACAGCTGTAGTAGGCCTATATGGTTTTGTATCTAGAATAAAATGAAAATCACTATGCCAATTTATTGTTGCTACACTCAGACATGTTTGTCAAACCTCAAAAAATCTACTGGGACTGGGAACGAAGGTCACAGTATTCTACGCCCTATTCCACTGGCCGTGAACTACGCACGCCCACAAAGGCTAGTTTTAAACTGTTCGCAACAATCGCAACGGCACTTGTTATTGTCTCGGATTGGTCAAAGAACCAGTCAAACACTAACAGCCATGCTTTGAGCCACACTTTGGTATTTCTTGCATCGCAACGGAAAAATTTTTGATTTCAAGTTTTTATTATTTTTTTTTTAAGTTCCGTATAATCATTATTTTCAGCTTTTTATGTCCCCTCCCGTCGAAATAGCACAGAAATTGGGGTAATAATTGTGGTATATAAATTAGGAAATTATGGCGGGGGGAGCTAGGGGGCGGTACTTTTTGAATAACCCAGGGGCGGCAAATTTCCAAATCCGCCTCTGGTTACTAATAGACTAACATGTGCGTTCCTTGTCAAAAACTCACAACTCCCGCTCCTTTATAATTTAAGTTTAAGCTTCTTTATTGCCAGTAAGGGGTTAGCCAATACTCATTTAAGAATGCTCAGTGCTGAGTTGAATACATGCTACTCAAGGATGCATTGGTCATCATGACTGCGGAGGAAGATCTAGTTTAGAGATAACCACTGCAGACCATACCAAGAGGTTTTAGAGTGCTGGTTAAAATTGATGGCTGAGAAATAGTATTGGAGCTAAGGCATGGAAGGAGGTTGACCTGATGGCTTGGAGAGGTGGCTTGAGGTATTTGTTAAAATTACAGCAAAATAATTTATGATTCAAGAGAAGAATGCCCAATCTCCACACAATGCTCATGATCACAGTTTTTAACCTTATCTGACGTAAGTCCATTTAGTCCTCGCAAAGCCTGTCGAGCTTTATCTGATATATAATCACCAACATTTTTTGCTAGTCTTAAACACTTACAAAGTTTATTTAGGCATTTGCAACTGCAACCAGAGTTTCCAGTAGATGTCCTTTCTATAGAATCTTCATCTGTAAAACTTGTAGGTTTTGTATTTTGATTTTTAATAATTTCTTGCAAAATACTTTTCATATTATGAAGTTGTTCTTTAGACATAACACTGCTAACATCTTTTGATTTTGTATTACCATTGTCTTTAGTTACAGCTGTGGTTCCAACATTATGATTAAAATCATCCTCAAGTGTAAAGCTATCAATAGTTTCTTTATTTTGAGTCGGTTTATACTGTAAGGGACGTGTTGTAATTGACTCACAATCTTCTTCATATTCATTGGGACAACCAAAAGATGGTGAGTTATGATCACAAATAGAACTTCCATCATTCAAACATTTCTTATCTATCTTAACAACAACAATGTCAGATGGTCCAAGATTAATGCTTTTTTCAGAACCACTGGAGTTGTTCATAGAGTTTTGTTTGAAGGGTTCACTGTTATCTACCTTTATCGCATTCTTGTTAATGATATTTGGGCTTTGATGAATTTTTTGGGGAGGACAGTTTTCAGCACCACCTTCAAATCCCTCGAAGGTTAGCGTTAATGGAGGTGCATCATGATGAACCTCTTCTTCTGGATGGTCAAGAAGCTGTTGCTGGTCAACATGTGTTTCGGGGTAAACAACAATAGGTCGTTCTTTAAAATAATCTATATGATCCGCAGAATCAGTTTTAGGTTCACTTGAATCAACAGTTGCCTTTTTGTGATTAAGAGGCTTAGCTGGATAATCTGGTTGTTTTACAGGAGGCAATGTTTGTTGGCTACAAGGGAACACATCATATGGACTGTGATGAAGAGTGGGAGGTATTGCATCTTCATGACACAACGTAGTTTCCTCATGAGAATGATGCGGAACGGGAGATTCCAACTGTGTTGCAGGCTCCTCATTGAAGTCAGCAGCTGAAGAGAGTTCTGTATGTTCATGGTTTGCTGCTGTAAGAGAAGGCTGTTCTGTTGCAGTATATATTGCATGTTCTTCTTTGTCCAAAGCCTTTTGAGGAATCAGGTGAAGTGGACAAGGTAGAACAGATCTTTCATAATTAAATGGAATATGACAATTGCATGAATGAGTAGAAAAGAACTGTGGAATATGATGGCTTTCTTGATCATATAGATATAGATGTGATGGATGATGACTGAGTGTGTGGGAGCAAGTATCACAAGGAACTTGATAGAAGGGGTGAAACGATGACGATCGTCTATGTCTTTGTTTTTCCACATCCTCACCAAGCTTTTTACCTGAAAATGCAAACAAATTTGATTTTAAATTTATTTTTCTAAATTCAGGTGATAATACATTTTAACACTTGATGAATTATCCTTGAAAATACATTAATAGAGTGGATGCAAAACATCCTATTAAGATCCAGGGTTTTTTTTATTCATTATCAGTATATAAAACTTCATTTTAAGAAATCATCTACCTTCCCCCTAAATCCTGTTGTTTGTTGCTATAGGTGGATAAGGAGATCCTGGCCAAACATCTAAGCACTGACTCTAATGAGAATTATTTAATATATAATACAGTAGCAATATATGAATAGAATAGGTGTTGTTTAAAAATTAGAAAATCTGAATCATTTGTGTGTTTTTAATTGAATAACAAAACAACTTACTAAGCAATGTATGTTGTTAACTCTTTGTTTTATACTCCTCACCCCTCACGAAAGAGAATTACTAGAAAACAAAAGCCCATATCAGGAATAATGAAAAATATCTAAGGTATAGAAATCAAGGATGTACTTTATAATGCGCATATAAAAGTGTTTTTCATAAAAATATATGTAATTTCTTTAAATGTAATTTCCATAGCTGTGCTCTAAAAAATGCTCTTTTTCTATAAGTCTTGCTTTACTTTTTTGATTTATACCTTAAGTCTAATGTGATCAATCTATGTGTTTAAGATGTAAAAAAGAAACGCTTGCAATGGCAACTAGGAGAAGTAAAATGAACACCAACAAAGATGACGAAATGGGAGAATTCAGGAAGGCATTGAGAGAATTTTCTTTGTGGGGGAAATAAAATTCTGTCTTTCAATTGCACATTAATTTTGAACGGGGTATAATAAAGCACATAATATAATTTCTGTTGTTGTCATTAGATCATTTAAATCTCTGTGTTTTTAGTCGGGTATTTAATTTTTTCAACGTTTTAGTACTTTAATTGGTATAATTTTATCAAATGTCTGGTTTTTAAAGGTACAATTAGCTTTAAAAAATTTAAAGTTGCAGTAATTTTTTAAATGTACAAGTTGAAAATCTAAAAATCTAAAAAAAAAATCGAAGCATACATTTTTATTACACTCCAAGTTTAAATTCCATATCTAAAATAATTTCAAGATGTAATAGATTTATTTAAAATATACAAACAGACAAGCCAGATAGAAAATGAAAGGAGATAGAATACATGTTTAGCTGAATTATTTGCTCACTTTTTTTAACTTTATAGTAAAATGTTATGGTATGGTTGCGTGGGAGGTTTTATTCAGATCTCTCATATGTAACAGAAAATATCCTAGGACCGGCCCTGACCTTTACACAAACTAATGTTGCGACCGAATGAATAAAGTTTAAAACTTCTAAAGCATAAATTAGTAAAGGATACCTATTTAGAAAAACATCATGATTTTCACTTACCAGACAATTTTAATTTTTCTTTATCGTCGATATTATCAGCAGATTTGAGATCAGCTCTGCTACAAACCAATACTGCATGGTATATCATCTGGAGGTGATCAAAATAATGAGTAATATGACAAAAGAAAACATATTTTATATGTTTTCCCAATATACTTGCCAAATGAGTATTGCAAGAAGAGAGGAATTAGCAGGAGAGTGAAAATTTTTTCCAAATATAAATAAATTTATCTCCTAAGCTTTAAATAAAACAGTGATGACCTATAGTCACTTAAAAAAAAAAAAAAAAAAAAAAAAATTACACTAAGAGTACTAAGCCACATTACAGTAGTAAATTGTTTGAAATAGGTCATTGTTACTTAATATTTTCCAAGTTTAATTAGTCAACGCTATATTTGACCTTACGCTTGAGTTTTGACCTTATAGTATTTGCTTGGTTTTATATAATTACTATTTAATTTGTGTTTTTATTATATTTAATGAAGTATCGGTTATCATGTCTTCAGTTTAATCAACATAAATTGCATTATGTTACGAACTGAATCATGAACTCGTCAAGTCATTAATTCATTATATTCTCTGATTTTTAAATGACTTGACAAGTATGGCTTAGTGTAACTTTGACACCTGACAAAGATTCCCCTTGAATCAAAACTGCAGTAGCATTTATATATATTAAAATCACACTACAGTTAAGGTATTTAAACCATTCATTTGACATTTAAACTGATTTGTAATCACATTTAAAAATACAATACTATTTTAATTGTGGAGGTATCAGATTAATATCACATATTTATTCATTAAACATCCTTAAATATATATATATATAATTTTCACCAATATATTGGTTTGATTCTTTCATATGCTTCTACAGGGTGTTCAGTAGCTCTCCTCTGAAACTTGGTGTGGTGATTCCTTGGATCAAAATTTAAAAAAAATCAGGTGAACATTACCTAAAATGAATGTACGCTAGCCGCCATTTTGTTTTTTTCCTAAATATTTCAGTAACAAATTTTGTATTTGGCATACGAATGTATTAAGTTTCCTCTATTTTCCTCTATCACTCAATTGTTTATTTTCAGGAAAAAATTATTTTTTTACAATATTTTTTTCAAAATTACGTCCATTTCAAATATTTAAACTCAAATATCTCAAAACCAGTAAATTGTATCCAAATTTTTCATACAACAAAAAAGTTGTCAAATTGAACCACCTCACCAATAATAACAAGTTTGTAAGAATCTGACGATAAATCATGGAGTTATTGCCATTTTTCTGCAGAAAAACATTGATTTTGGATTGTAATTCATGAAAATTAAGATTATGGTAATAGAAAAACAGCAATAACTCTTTATTAGTTGTCAGATTCTTACAAACTTCGTATCATTGCTTGGATTGAAATTTTTTTAACTTTTTGTAAGTAGTAAAATTTTATATAATTTAGTGGTTTTGAGATATTTGAATTTAAAATTTTTAAATGGCCACCATTATAAAAATACACACCTGAAAAAAAAGTTTCTGAAAATGAAAATTCGTGTGATAAAGGTTTTAACATATATAAACTTAATACAATTATATGTTACGAGAATAATAAATTAAGAGTAAAAAACAAAATTTCGGGTAGCGGCTTAACAAAGCATTTTAGGACCAGTGTTGGGGAGTAGCGCGCTACTTGTCGCGCGCAACTGTAGCGCCGCTACTGTAGCGCCGCTACTTTTTTAGTAGCGTCAATGTAGCTCCGCTACTTTTGAAAATAAGTAGCTTGTAGCTGTAGCGAGCTACATTTTTAGAGTAGTTGTAGCGGATTATTTAGCTACTTTACTCGCTACTTTCGTTGCAATAAAACATAATAATTGTGTTTACATTTCATCATTCATGGCTTCCAAATAAACACGATAGAAGGTTAGTCAGCTGTTATGTTTTTTGCTCTTTGGCATTGAAGATTACTTTCAATCCATTTCCACCACCAGACGCACCAATTGAGTAACATAACCACGACATGACAATCTCCAGTCCAGTCTTGTTCTCTTTTGTGTTTGGTGACCACTAGATGCGCTAGTGGTATTCTACTACTATGCGCCTATATTATAGAATACAAACTAAACTGCTGCACAATGCTTGCATACCGCCAGGATCGCTCAGGTCAGGAATTAAGGAAAGGAATTTTTTAATGAGAAACGACGCTACATCAACGAATTCAAATAAATAGAAAAAAATTGTTACTGTAAGACTACTGGCATAACGACTCAACATAACCTCAACCACCTTGATTGATGTTAGAAGTCGGTACGAACGTTTACCGTACTTCCCGAACTTTGTAAATTTGTACTCAATACTTTACAGAGTGATTCATACTTATATTCTGTTTCTATAGTAGTATCTAATCCAACAATCGACATCATGGCAATTAGTAGGCCTAAAAGCGAGATTAGCGACAATACTGAAGAAGCTAGTCCTTCTTGTGTGCGACTAACCAGCATTAACCCTACCGTGGCCGGTATAAGAAAAAGTTATAAACTTGTGAAGATAACTTAATAAATGTTGTTGTTTACGTCTTTGATGTAAGTCTCTTTATTCGTCAATTTATATTTTCATACCACTATTCTGTTTACGTTATCTAGGCTCCATGAGAGTCACAAATTATTATATTAAAATGAAAATAAGTCTTAACACAATACCGTACCCAAAAAAGGTATAACTTAGGCCTATATTAAAAAAAACACTTAATTTTATTTTTAAGTTGTAAAATTGGGTGGGTAGCCTAGGTTATACATCACAAGAGAAATACAGGGCCAGATTGCGAAAGTAGCAAAGTAGCTAAAATTGTAGCGAGCTACTTTTTAATTGTAGCTGTAGCTGTAGCTAGCTACTTTTTTGAAAATGTAGCTGTAGCTGTAGCTAAGCTACTTTTTTGAAAAAGTAGCTGTAGCTGTAGCTAGCTACTTTTAAAAAGTAGCTTCCCCAACACTGTTTAGGACACCTGAACTTTATCCTTTTTTATCCAAGGAACCACCGCACAGAGTTTTGGGAGAGATTTTTCAAATACCCTGTATAATATATATCTTTATCTCAATCTTATTAATTTTTTTTTTTAATTCATCATTTGATTTTCTGTTTATATAGCACAGACAAACTTACAAGTTCAAATTTATGTGCATAGTATTTTTTAAATCTGAAAATCCCTGAAATTTTTTAAATTTCAATTTAGATCAAAATATTTATTAATGATCAATTGATATTTTTTCCTTTGTCAGGTAATTTAACATTTATAACTTGCTATTTTTTTAATGTTGATATTCAGATTTGAATTTTCCTCTTCCACCTGAATTTCAACAATCAATGATTGTTGTCAGATACATGTAACTTGACCACACTATATGACCTTGGCCTGGTGCAGTGTTTCTTCTTGAATGGAAACGATTGATAACAGATCTCAATATATCTGTTTCTATGCAAGATTTAAACCCATTTGTAACTATTAGTTCCTAATAAAGATCTTATTACTGCAAAGTTTATCTTTCAAGTCATATTAAAATACATTAATAAAACTTAAATATTCAACGTGAAAAAATTAAATCATTAATAAAAACGTTGTTATATTTTTGCGACTTACATGCAGCTCACAGATAATAATGTAATTTCCATCATACTGCTCCTAAAACTACTCTTTACAATAAAACCGTTGTGGGGATAAAGTAGTTATTTACTGCCCTAAAGAGAATGGATCAGGTGGTATTGGGGGCACCAGATGTTTATTAACAATATATTAAAACTACAGCAGTGGAACACAATCAGCTGATTATTTTAAGAGCAACGACAAGGTGGATTGCCGAATTTTGAGGAAAATAAACTAGATGTAAAATTCTTGTTCTTATATGTAGTTTGTTTAATGTATGGTGAACAGTAAGAAAAAAGTATATAACACTGGTCCAAAGTTTTTTTTTTAAACTTGCTTTTTTAACAGTCTAGGCTGGCGCCTCATCATGAAAATTTACCTTGTAAAAGTGTTACTAGTAATGAAATATACTATTATCAAAGTAAACCTACTCTAAAATATGTTACTTTTCTTTATTGTAGCCCATATGATAATATTTTGTTGTGTTTGTTCACATTTAAAATACTGTAAGTACCCCCACCTTTACTTAGTCTCTTAAATTATGAGTAGCATCAGAGGAATCAATAATTTATATGTGGTCCCTTATACTACATAATTGTCTGTATATTTTTAGTTGTCTGCTTTAGTTTATTTTAATTTTTCGCCTCAGTATAGCTCAAACTCAATGTAGAACTGTAATTCACAAGATCCTTTACGCTTACATCCACATGCCAGTCTGAATGTCTTTTCAGTAAAAAGTGTCCATAGACTCAAAAATATTCTTTTAAAACTATCCTACAATATATCAAGAAAATTAAAGATGGATTTAAACAATTAATTTGATGGTGAATTCTTACCAAGAATAAAACAGATGAATTTTTCATGGTGTGGTCACAGAATACTAGGCATGACTCAGCAGTCAAAACTTGACTTCAGGGTCGGTAGCCGCTGGCATTCTCCTGTTATCGTCTTCGTGCTTGTGACTGTTTGGCATAGGAAAGGTCAACCATTCAGTTCTCAATCGGAGGAGTAAAAGTCAACAAGCAAATGCAATTCTAATTGTATGCTACATGTACTGTGTTCACAACAAGAGCTCTCAGTATTGTGGTTTGCGTATGATTTGGTCTACACAGCTACGTAAAACTAACTCTTATCTTCATTCATTAGTGTTTTAATTTTCTTTTATGTTTATTAAAATGAATTACTATATAATTTACCTTAAAAACTTAACAAAAATATTTTTGTTTGTATTTTTTAACTTCGATATTAAGTTCAGGAAGTTTTTAATGTGTTACATGATTTTAATGTTATTCAATAGAGTCCTGCTATTCCTAACAAATTGGGACCAAACCCTGTTCAGTAAAATTTTTGAAATATATAAATCAAGCAATATATTCCTTTACTTCTACTGTTTACTTGATCTGGGCATATGAAATCGTCACTCAATGATTGGACAGCAGAAAAACGATTGACATTTTGCAAAACTGTGTTAAATAGAAATTGAACATTATGAAGCTTATCAGAGGTGGTTGAACCATAGAAAACGGCAGCAATAGTGGTGATATTAAGATGCCCAACATAGAAAACGGCAGCAATAGTGGTGATATTAAGATGCCCAACATAGAAAACGGCAGCAATAGTGGTGATATTAAGATGCCCAACATAGAAAACGGCAGCAATAGTGGTGATATTAAGATGCCCAACATAGAAAACGGCAGCAATAGTGGTGATATTAAGATGCCCAACATAGAAAACGGCAGCAATAGTGGTGATATTAAGATGCCCAACATAGAAAACGGCAGCAATAGTGGTGATATTAAGATGCCCAACATAGAAAACGGCAGCAATAGTGGTGATATTAAGATGCCCAACATAGAAAACGGCAGCAATAGTGGTGATATTAAGATGCCCAACATAGAAAACGGCAGCAATAGTGGTGATATTAAGATGCCCAACATAGAAAACGGCAGCAATAGTGGTGATATTAAGATGCCCAACATAGAAAACGGCAGCAATAGTGGTGATATTAAGATGCCCAACATAGAAAACGGCAGCAATAGTGGTGATATTAAGATGCCCAACATAGAAAACGGCAGCAATAGTGGTGATATTAAGATGCCCAACATAGAAAACGGCAGCAATAGTGGTGATATTAAGATGCCCAACATAGAAAACGGCAGCAATAGTGGTGATATTAAGATGCCCAACATAGAAAACGGCAGCAATAGTGGTGATATTAAGATGCCCAACAATGGATTTTCATTTAAAGACCAGCAGTAAATTCCATGTCATTTTGAGAACTTTAATTTCCTTTGTTCTTAAATAAAGGAAAAATCTACGTTACTTTTGTATGTTAGGAATATGTGGATTTTTTTAATAGCGAGGTTTGGAGTGGCGAGACTCTACTGTAGTATGATCTAATTAAGTTATCCATAGCCACCAAATACAGTCTATGGCACATTTTGTAAAAAAAATCCTGAAACTAGATTTTCCTAAATAGCTGCAGAATTTTTCTGCAGAAAAATGCAGAATTGGTTTAGCATGTGTTCAAAAGGCTCAAAACTTTCCCGTAACATTTATTCTGTCCCGTTTTGAAAAAGTTATCCCATTTTATAACATGGTAAACAGCTAATACTGCTCTCCGTTGGCCTCAAGTTTGTGAACCTTGTATGCGATTTATCTAAAGTATAAAAATGTCAAGAGGTTTGCATCATCAGGTGTTTGCTTCTTCCAAACCTATGTATGGGGGCGGTAGAAGTTGTTGAGATTAATCGAGGGTGTGGGTAGTATGTAGACTTTTCCTTCTCATACCTGCTGTTAGTAAAACATCAATTAGTCAAGTAAAAGGAGTGGCAAACATTAAAGAATATGCACAATGGCAGGGTATAAACTCAATGCAGTATAAAACATATTGATATAAAAAAATGCAGAAGAGTTAAGGAAGGGAGATTTTACATTCTGTTAAGGTCTGCATTTCCTTTACTTGTTTTTTTTTACTTCTAAAGCCCACTGAATACCATGAACATATCCACAGGGATTTCTCTGTTATTTGTAGACTAATAATTACATTTAGTTTGGTTTAGTAGTTCATTTAAGTTTATTTATAAAATAAAAATATTAAAACAAAGTTATTGTAAGAAACAATTATTTTGGTGCCTTCAATCTAGAAATGCAGAGGGAAGAACATAAATGTGTATGAGCTTCAACGAAATTGAAGGCTCATTATATGTTGAATTGTGTGGCTCTCCCAGACTGTGCATTCCACCCTTACTACTCGTATGTAAGAACCTTCAGATGTCTTTCACCTTGCTGAGGTTTCACCTCACCTTTCTCTCTCTTGCTCTGCTTTATTAATGCTATGCTCTCTCAGTTCAATTTTATAAAGTTTCTCAGTCTCTAATGTCTAATATTTATTCATAATTTAATAATTTTCAATAGAAGTATTAAATTTATTTTATTTATAAGACTGCGATATGTACGATATTTGACTTTTGCCACACAATATATTTACAATGTGTTTTACAGCAATAAACAATATTCTATTCTCAGTCACCAGGACTTCAAGGCTTGACATGTCCTCTGATAGACAACAGGGGCTGAAGAAATGTCTTCTTATGGAAGAAGGGAAAGATCTTGTTTGCCCCTCAGATACAGGAAACAACCCAAATATCCATCCAACTTGGGTGCTCAAAGGTTAACATGATCCTTTATGATCCAGGATGATATACGGAAAGCCAGTTTATCAGTTACTTAACCCTTCGCTGAGCTTAAGGACGCTAAGCAGACTAATCTTATGAGTCAATTTTGTTTTTTTAAGTATCTGTAAGCCATACTTTATCATTTTGAGGTTACCAGCTCTGCCCACCCATCCATTCCTTACCCTAATCATAGGAAACAGATTGCTAGGCCCTCTACCAACATCGGCAACATTTACAGTACAAGGTAAGTGTCAGTTCAAGACAAGTTCAAAACCCTGAGGAGAAATCTTTTTAACAAGCAATGGTGTATGAGGTTTGAAAGAGAATGGGGTCATATCCTTGTGTAAGTTTGTAATAAAAGTAAACTTTTATTTGAAGTTTTGTAGTTATTCCCTTTCTCTGGCTGATAATTTTGCCCAATTAGAGGTGGGTGAAAAAAATTCTTAAACAATAATCCATGAGGAAGTGAATCTGTTTTAAAATTCAAGCCTTCACTGGAGAGTAATATATGTTGAAGCTTTTAGAGGGAGTGATCTGTAATTGTTCTTTTGTGAGAGGTCAACACTCCAAAGATATGCCACACCGAAAGTTTTGCGAACTCTTTATTGGTAATTAGAGGGTCCCTTACTAGGAAGGTTCAATTGTCTAGCAAACTGAATAGGCCTTTAAGTAGGAGGTTCTCTAAGAGTAATGAAGAAAGCAAGATGAAAAGGAAGCTGGAAGGAAGTCTTGAGTGTTCACCCATCACAAAAGAACAAGTACAGACCATTCCATCTAAAAGCTTAGACATTCATTCATTCATTCAATGGGGTGGACCTGATAACAAAGGGGCGTCAGCCGCAAGGGTTCCCTGTTTGTGTTTCAGAGCTCATCCCAGTTAAAAAACCTGATAAACTTCTGCAGCCTGCAAACAAGCTCCTCTTGAGG
Source organism: Neoaliturus tenellus (assembly GCA_030545055.2). NCBI lineage: Eukaryota > Metazoa > Arthropoda > Insecta > Hemiptera > Cicadellidae > Neoaliturus > Neoaliturus tenellus. Next base: position 85,089,854 of record CM061535.1, read on the forward strand.
AAAGTGCGCCCCTCCGCAGTCCACCAAGGGCCCTCTTTCTAGCCTCTTCCAGCTCCGTGCAGTCAAACAGGAAGTGATCTGCAGTTTCTTCCGCCTGCCCACACTTCCTGCATACCGGGTCACCATTGTATAGACCCATGCGCTGCAGGTGCTTCCTTAAAGGACCGTTTCCTGTGACCAGCTTTGTTACTTGCCTAATGTACCTCCTCTCTAGCTGCAGAATGTTGAAGGCAATTGCTGAGATGGAGAGTGAAACGTGAGCTTACTTACCCTCTGTTGAGGAAGTCTGGACCAGACCTTACGGTGTTCCCCCTTTGCCCATGAGATGACAGCTTGGCACGCATACTCACGAGAGACAGCACAGAAAGGTTCCAGGCCCATAAATTCTGAGGACGAAGCTGCATTAGCCAGAGCGTCCACAGCCTCATTCCCAGGGATCCCTATATGACCAGGGACCCAACATAGCGTCACAGCTGTTACATCTGCCTAGCGCAGATGTGGTGAAGCAGTCCCAAGACAATCTTCGACCTAAACTCATTGGAGTCCAGAACCATCAGGCGCCTGCTGTCTGAAAAAATTGAAATGCTGCTGTCCCTGATGCCTTGCACCAGGTTTACTCGGGCACACTCCATGATTGCAGCAACCTCCGCATGGAAACCGTGAGGTGCACCCCTATAGCAAAACAAAGTCCTACCCCTGCTTGCATCGTGTACTCCAGCTCCTGTTCCTCCTCTTACCTTGGACCCATATTCCAGGTACCAGCGAACTGTAGGTAATGGCAGGTCTGACCACAGAGACGTAAAGCCAGTACATAAGCTTCGGCCTCAAGCCTCAGGTCCAGTATAACTCCCAGATACTTCAGCTGATTCTGCAATTCTATGTTGGAGCCTTGCAGTCTTAAGGGGCCAATCCCTCTAAGGTTCCTTCTCCTAGTGAAAGGAACCACCACAACTTTTGAAGTATTGATTGAGAGACCAGGGCCAACAGACCTCAGAGCCCCATTCATGAGATCCCTGACTGTATCGTTCAACTTACCAGAACCACAATATCATCAGCGTATCCCTGTGCGTACACGCCACTTTCATTGAGTGTCCTGATGAGGTCATCAACCACAAGGTTCCATAGAAGTGGAAACAATAAGATCCCACCCTGTATTTCCTCGTTGTGAACTGATAGTTTTACGTTTCTGTTTTTCAAGAGAGCTTCTATCCACCTCTGTACAACCTCGTTGAATCCATGAGCTGTGGCTGTGTTAATTACAGCTTGAGTCTCAGTGTTGTCAAAGGCGCCTTGAATGTCAAGAAAGACCCCAAGTGCGACTTCCTTACACTCTATCGACTTTTCGATCCTGCTTACCAGCTGATGTAGGGCAGACTCACATGATCTTCCTGGTAAGTAGGCATGCTGGTGTTCATGAAAGGGTGGGTTTTAAGTTTAGATATATTTCACTCTCCAGTGGGGGCTTGAATTTTAAAACAGCGTCGCTCGCTCATAGGGGATTTTTTTGAGAATTTTTTTCCTCAGATTAATAGCAAAGTTACTTTTGTTTTGTTAATTTACCACATTTTTATGGGACCAAAATACTTGAATTCATTCAACTTCCTTTATACATGTTGTTTAAACTTACATTATTATAAAAAAACTGACAGAGCATATATTTTGAAAAAAAAATCAACAGTTTGGGACACACAATTAAACACAAGAATTTCATATATCCCCTTCCATTCAATGTTCAGAAAATCCGTGGGATATTAATTCCTATCAAAAATACTTATCTGTTCCCCCTTAATAACATATAACTTTGTTTGAAAATCATCCATAACAGCAAAGGAACCAAGTTAGGTGTTCATCTTGTAAAATAGACTGTTTGATTAATTTCAATCATTTAGAGTGTTTTGCTGATTTTTTTACAATAAGAAATTCTTTAGTCTCGATGTCAAAATACACTCTGGTATAGGTAGGAAGTGACTCTTATCTAGGCCATTTCTCAATTATCGCAATAACAGTCATAACAACTAAAGAAGAACATGTTTGACCCTTCATAGGTGTCATCACAGAGTTTTCCTCAGGTGCTTTTATTTTTGTAAAAAATATACATTGACTGTTTGATTAACTTTGATCATTTTGAGTGTTTTGATGAGTTTTTTTACAATAATAAATTATTTAGTCTCAATGTCAAAATACACTCTGATATAGGTAGGAAGTGACTCTTATCTAGGCCAGTTCTCAATTATCGCAATAATTGACATAATAACAGTCATAACAACTAAAGAAGAACTTGTTTAACCCTTCATAGTTGTCATCACAGAGTTTTCCTCGGGTGCTTTTATTTTTGTAAAAAATACGCGTTGCTGCTGTTCGACAACTGCAAAACTCACAGTATCTCACGGGCATTTTTCAAGAAACCGACATAACTTCTTTACTCTCTCCAAAACCCCCTGCACTACCCCTTCTATTCAGTTAAAGGCTGAGAGTCACGTAACTCGGAGGCCGCTTCCGTGTGTCCCCGCTAGGGCTCATGCTTGCACCTCTGGGCTTCCGGAGTTTAGTCCCGTGTGTCACCTACGGTGTTGTTGTTTTTGTTATTTTTGTTTTTTTGATATGAATTTTTATTGCCTTAATTAACACTTTTAATGGTTATACATGGTTGTTATACAAATTTGTAATACATAAATGTATGTATTTTATACGTTTTTTTTTTTTTTTTTTTTTTTTACTTGTCTATTATTTCAATACCTGGAAAAACACTCCGAGAGTCTCCTCTCGTGTTTTGAAATCAAAGACACCCATGAAGGGTTAATGCCACTGACTGTGGTTGTGACAGCAGAAAATGATCCAATGCGGCTTAAAACTGTGATAGTGAAAAACTAATATCTCTAGGATAATTAGACAGAAATAGGTGCCCTCTATTTCAACAACCTACCAGAGCACATGAAGAGCGAACAACAATCAAGCTACTTCAAAAACAAGCTGACAGCATGGCTGCAGGAAAGACCACTCTATACTGAAGAGGAATTTTTCAATATTTGAATTGAACATTGTTTCAAGCTAACCAAATTGTAAATGACGCATGACTGTTCTCTATGATTATGTCAATAAAGAGTTGTCTAATTGTCTAACAGAAGTAGGCATTTGAATTTTTCATTTTTGGCTATGATACAAGCAATATTATCACATCTACTTCATAAAATATAATGTGTATGCTTTCCACAACAGCATTTTTTTATGCTGATATCACAGAGACCTAACAGAGTTGGGCTGGCATTCCTGAATCACCAAACTTTTACTTCTCAGTTGTTGTTGGAAAAAAATAAAATTCTGATCAAAATTTATAAAAAATATATGTAAAAAAGTACAAAAAATTATCTACAATCTAGTCTAATATTCAGCAGCCTGCTGGACCCGGTTGGCTGAGTCATCATCGACCAGCAAGAGTAGTTTGCGGACGACGGCCCGAGCTCTCTCTGCAATGTAGGAATCCACTTGTCCCAGGATAGTGATCAGACTTAAGGCGCGACCGAACCCTCGGTTCACCTGTCAAACATCAAACGTTACGATACATTTTCCTCAGGAAAAGCAAAACAGGTTTAATTGTTTCATCAGGGACGTTCTTCAGTTCATAGTGATGGTATGTGGCAAACGTATTTATGTTTGCCATAGTTGCTGCATAGTCAATGATATTAGAGATTTCATTTTGATCTATTTACTTTCCTAATTTTTCTAACCATTCAGACAAGTTATGCAAGCTATAAAGAACAAATTCCTTTCTCAGACTGTACATCAATATTTACTAACTATGAAAGCTGTTTTGTGCAAGTACAGTATCATTCTCGATGAAAACTGCTGATACAAGCTCTGTTAGCTCCTAAATTAAAAATTAATGTTACATGCACAAGTTTTGTCAACATAATATTTAACAATTGTTTAAACAATTGTTTATTTAGAACTGAGAAACAATTGTTTTTGAAAAAAGCAGATATGACTAGAACTTCTTTAAAGAACCTAACTCCTGGATTTCATCCTACTCCCCAAAATGAAATGCAAAAAATTATTATTGTACCTCTCAATTGGGGGCAAGAATTGAATCAGTAAACCTATTTTCATGACCATTAATGATAATAAACCCGGATTTATCCCCTTTGTTCTCCTTTTACTTAAAGTAATGAAAGTTACATGGTTAATAACGATAAAAAATCCTATATTCTTCCATCATCAAATTGAACATTTCATAATTACTGACCAGTACCTCAAGAGGAGTGAGGGGCCTTGGTCGAGGCAGCTTGGGCAGTATTGGGGGAGGGGGAGGGGGTCGTGGAATCTTCGGGAGACCGAGGATACTGTCTGTGGCCCTCGGAACAATCGGACTCTTAGTTTGGTCCTCTGAGTCGGACAAATCTCCAAACGCACCTGGAAATAGAAAAAAATAATCAGTTATAGTGAAAAGATAGGTGGAAAGTGCAGCCAGACTATATAAATTTACTCTGTAAAGCGCTATAATACTTAATCAATAAATTAGCAATATTGAATGAATCACTAAATCCATGGCCAGCTATTGGTATTCTGCCGCCTTAGGCAAAGTGTTGATATGCGCCCCCACGAATTTCTTTCAGCCGTAATTATAAATAAAATTACATTTAAAAAAGACATACATTTTTATTACATGTACCAACTTATTATTTGTTAAACCACTTGCAAAAGTCATATTATTTACAATTTATTATCAATGAACTTTGTACAAAAATTATGTATTGTTAAGACACAAGTTCAGACACCAACAAAAAATATTTGTGTCAAGTGAGGGAGCTGTTTACCGCCAATCAAGAGCTCTCTTCATTGCTTATAGAGGGCTCACTTCACCGTAATTCACAGGCTCTTTAGTTCTTTACCACCAATCACGGGCGCTTGTCTCTGCAGAAAAATTGCACACCACGAGCCTCGGTCTCCTAGGCCGCCACCTAGGTCACCTTAGTTTGCCACTACCTATATATGGTCTACCAGCTTTAGCCAGCTTTCACTAAATCAGAAAAGAAAAGTTTTTCCTTTATCTTTTTCTATGTAATGAAAGAAGTAAGCATATTTCATTTTAATTTTGAGATGGTCAAAAAGTGACACAAACACAGTTACAACCTCTGAATGAGTGATTATTTACGACTGCACAAATTCCACTCCAAACATTGCAATCGGCATGTCCGCACTAAAGTGTCCTTAACACCACAAAAAATTCTCTTAAACTGTGTTCTGTTGGCAAGCAGAGAGGTTCTATTGTCATGCCACATTTTAACTGTGTTTTTCACTTTAAAGAATCATGGGGAGAGGAAAAGAACTCGTGTGCACCATAATCTTCTACTAACCATACTAGAAGATGAGATACTCCTTAGTTTTTCATTCATAAGTCTTAGGCGGAGACTGTATTTTCCATGCTTAAGTGTAACGGTCAATTGGGTAATAACAGGGTCGGCCCTATGTTTTCTGGCGCCCTAGGCAAAATTGTCCGATAGGCGCCCCCCTCCCCCCCCGAAACCATTTGAGCCATTTATTTTAACTGTTATAACATATTACAAAGAAAATAACATTAAAGTAAAAATATATATACTTATTACCAATGTATTATCAGATAAAGCTCTTAGATTAAAAAAAACTTTTTATAATTGATCATGGACGCTTTTAACCGCTGGTGAGTAACGCTGTTTAACTCCGATCAGGGGCACTTTTTACCCTCGATTAGAATGTTTGCCGCCAGTAAGGGGAACCTCTTACCTCCTATTGGGGCGCAATTCAACTCTGATTACATGTATTTGGGCCTGTTAAGGGCGCTTTTTAGCTACTGTTTGGGGCGATTTTTAAGGCTGATCCTGGACGCTATTTATGCCTATCGGGAGCACTTTTTACTACCAATCCAGCGGTTACTAACCATTTTTTGAGGGCGTTCTTTACCGCTGATCAGGGGAATTATTTACCACCGGTTGGGGCGCTTTTTACGGCAAATCAGGGGCGCTAGTTTCTGCCGCGATGGCGCTCCTCGTTCCGGTGCCCTAGGCGGTCGCCTAGTTCGCCTATATGATAATTGGCCCTGGGTAATAAGGAAGACAAATTTTTCCTGAAATGATGAATCTGAATAAGCTAGCCACATATTTTGGCCTATCAAACTTATAGTTGATGACATAAGCAACATAGCAGCAGGCAGCATGAAGGCAGGTCTTAGATTTAGGGCCTTGTGTGTTGGCATTAACTGTAGTTAAAGCTTACACCCTTACTGTAGGCTACGAAAAAATAGGTGTAACATCACAGTTCACATCTGGCGGGAGTTTCAATGGATGCCGGTGTTTGGAAATATTACAAAGCAAAGACTTGTGATCACACAGTGATGAAACTTGGATCATATGATAGACATGACACAAAGAGCTGATGTCAATACCCCAGGCATCTACTTAATATTTTTTAAAGGACACCTCACTTACTATATGGGTATGAAACTTTACAATAAATTACCTATTGAGTACAAATCAATACAAAATATTATTAATTTCAAAAACAAAATAAAGTATTTTTTGCTGTCTAATGTGTATTATTCAGTTCAGGAATATTTAAATGACAGTTCAATTTAACTAAGCATTTCAGTTTTTTACTCATTGTAACTTACTTTAAGCACTGTTTGATTGTGAAACATTAGTTAAGTTGACCAAGTATTGTAACATACTTCACCAAGCCTTATTTTAAGTTTTTTGACAATGTTATCTGTCTATGAATAGATGGGGAGTTACCTGGCTGCAGAGGACTGTTGAGTGGGATCTTTGTGGGCTGACTCAGGATGTCGTTGACGATTTCTCCTATCAACGGAAGACCAGCTGCTGCTTGTAAAGCTACACATATCTAAACAAATTAATGTTTAAAAAATCAACGTGAAGATGAAATCAACATCATATGTCGTGCAATTTTTTGTTGTTATAGTTTTAAGGTACACACATTATTAATTCTATATTAGACAAACTTATTTTTTAACTTATAACTACACAATATTACCAGGCAAAATTACCTATCAATAAATTGTAAACAAAATATTCCAGTCACTTTTGCTTAAATTACACAAAAACAAAATAAGCACCAACATATCAAATAACTCAAATTTGATTCTTTCAATATTAAATTTACATGTCTTACATATATTGATGTGAAAACGCTTTCATAAATGGAACTTAATATAGTTAAGTTTTTATTCTTGATTTTTTTATAAGAAAGTCCAATAAAAGAAACAACAATTTTGTAAGACTTTCTTAATTTTATTAAATGTAATTTGAACACTAAATTTACACATCAAAGGTAAATTAAATATTTTCGCAGTGAACCAGACCTTATTTTCCTATTTTCACAGTGAATCAGACCTTATTTTCCCATTTTCACATAACAAGCTTGATCATTGACATAACACTACCACTGTAATATCTATTAATTACCAGATAAACTCTTATTATATATATAAAAAATTAATGCTTGACTACAGTAACTGTGAAATAGTTAGCCATAAAAGCGGTTTATGACCTGACAATATGTGTCTATGTAATTATTTCACATAATAAGATTAAAATGTATACTTCTTAACAAATACTGTGTCAAAAACATACTAAAACTATATTATCCAGCTTGTCTTGTTCTTTGGAATCATACAAACACACATTGCATGTCAGAAAATAATTTTCAGGTTTTTAGACTTCTAATAAAGTCTGGAGTTCCATTAAAAATAATCAGATACTATGGTCCACAAATATAATCTCACCATAGAGTGAACGTATTTTATGCATCTCTATTAATTGAATAATCAGTACAAAATTATTGTAAAATCAGAAAATTATGAAAAGAATAATCATGGTGGAGTTTCATTCTACATTTAAACCCATGTGTTATAATATCCTCCACAAAAATAAATTTGAATAAAAACTAATTTTTAAATAATAAGGTCTTTTATATTATGTTATATGAAAAAAGTCTACGTGAAAGTAAGGACTCACGTTAACTCATTGGAACATTTTGGTGTAAGACATTTTTCCTCCTTCACGTTTCTAAAAGTTTATATTTACATGATACAAATTTAAAAAGTGTTATAAATATTCCTATAAGTTTTCGATGATTAATAAAGATATAGTATAGCTTACCAGAACAACTGTCTTGAAGAACATTTCTGACTCTAAGAGTTCTCTATTTGCGCTATTGGGGTTGCTGAGTCGATAGTTATAACGCTCTGCTCAAACAGACCTCGGACGGACATTTTGCTGACTTTTGTGTCATTGCTAGTTTATAAATACAGGAGGAATGTTCTAAACAACGCCAAGTATCAGCTGGGTTTATTTGAAAAGTGCTATAAAATTGAAACGTGAAATTGGTCTATGATTCAGTCTTTGAACAATTTTATATCAAAAATGTATGTAACTTTGCATGCAGAATTTATGTATAAGAAGGTAATTTCACATTAAAAAAGTTTCTAAAAAAAGTTTTTTTTACTTCTCTCAAATTCTTTTAAAGGTCACTTATTAAAAATTTATAAGTAAGTTACACGTTTAAAAATGTTTTTTTTTAGTCCAACACATACTAGCAGGCATTTTGCTGTAATGATTAGAAAAAAACATATTTACTACTGACTAATAAGTTCCTTTTAGAATCAGGAAAAGGGTATCTAAATATTAAGCTACCACCTCTGCCTACAGTAAGGTATTTTTTTCTTTGAAATAATTATTGAACAATTAACTGATGATGAAGACTGTACAGTAATAATTTTTTATTGAGTCAATCACAATCAATGATATGCCTTCCAGGTGGATCAAATATCAGCTAACCAAACAACGCGCCCGAGTTACAATCAATATTATTCTAGTCTACTAAATACAACAGCACTCAATTTCCCACCAAAATATTTGCCGCTTAATTAATAAGGATATATGTTATTGTTTAGTAAATTACTGTATTGCGACCATTTTCCATCACTGATTAGTAAAAACTAATTAACGATGTTTCAAAATCTGGAATCTGATGAAATACATGGAACTTAACTAAGTTAGGAAAAACACACCAGATAAACCTGGAGACGTCCTCAGCCGAACCTGGAAACACAAAAGACAGTCACCAATATTAAATAAAATACGAATAAATTTACAAAGCTTAAACAGAAAACAGTGAAATCAGTTAAAACAAAGCACAAAAAATGAAAATGAAAAAATACTCTTGCACTGATCAGGAGACAGCTCACGAAAGCCAACGGCACACGAGCAATGTCAGGCATGTGGTCAGTGTATTGTTTATTTTTTGGGCTTTGTTTTGACTGCTTTCACAGTTTTCTGATTAAGCTTTAATTTGTACATTTATAAGCTTTTAATTTAATTTTTGGACTGCCTTTTCTGTTTTAAGGTTTGGCTATGGACTTGTACAGGTTTACCAAGTGTGTTTTCACTAACTTTGTTATGCTCTAGGTATTTCTTCCACCTGATGAAGACGGGATTATATTCCATAGATACCAAAATGTAGTGAATTTGCTTTTACTAATCAGCGATGGAAAATATCCTCAATAATTTATTAAACAATAATTTAAACTCACCATCACCAACAATGAACTTTGAAGGGATGAAGTACATTAATAAGGATGGTTCAATTTAGGATTGAGGATAATAGTTCAATCTTGTGTCCTAGAAGTCTTATTCCAATAAAAACATAAGGAGAAATTCACGATCTTTCAACTCATGTACATATTTTTTAAATCTAATTAGGCAATTAAGCACTCATGGTGTTACTAGGCTAAAAAGGTAGTCTGGCTGTTTCATTGAAGGGGCGCAAGCTCTCTGGGGGCGCACTGCCAAGCAAAAAATAAATATAATAAATTCATACCAGTACTTAGTCATTTTATAATTACAGCTACAAAATGTTTTTGAAAAGATTAAGTTTTACGAAAAGTTACCATACAGCCAAACAACTTGATACAACATTGATATAAGTCAAGAACAAAAGTGTAATAAGCGGTCTATAACAAAGAATGCAGTGGTTACCGAGAAAGTGGCGAGTGTAGGCCTTTATGCTGTTTTACTGTTCACTGTTTCCAGGCGTGCGATATTTATCGTTTTGTACTATAATTTAACCCCCCGAAAAATGCGCGATATGTCACCGTACAATACTGCCTTTTTGTACGATAATTAATTTGGGCTTCAGACGAAACTATGTATTTTATTTATATTATCCCAGATAGCAAGGAAGCTTGAATCAAGCCTTGACTTTTCCTCGATTTTTAATTGCAGCGTAAGCCTTGAATTTGAGCATCGATTCGAGTCCGATTCGAAATAACCAAAGATAATCAAGGCTTGAATTTGTTTCTCCCTTTAATGTCAATGTAAGCCTTGAATTTAATCATCTAATCGATTCCGATTCGAAAGCACCAAAAAGTTAAAGAAGGCTTGAACTTACCTCTCCCTTCAATTGCAATGTAAGCCTTGAATTTTACTATCCAACTAAACTCAATTCACGTTTACGAATCGAACTCGAATCGATATCGATTCACGGCACTTCGTCCCGACCAATCACAAGCCGTCCAACGCTGTCCCACAATGCAGTGCGCGGCTCCCGAGGATCGATTTCTCATCGATTTTGTATAGATTTTTCGGGACGAGACGGGCCAACGCCATTACTTTCTTACCAGACTCCGAAGTTATCGGATGTGTGTTTGACTGTTCCGATTTTTCAGTAAGTTTTTTGTCTTGTGTTTATTCAAGCCTTTATAAATTTTTTATCCTCTTCAAATCTCTTTAAGTCTGTTTGTTCTTCTGCAGCTGATATTACACATTAAAGTGGAATAATACATCACGTGGTTAGTTTAATTTCTTTAGTTTAGTTTAAAACAGAAATTAGTTAAGTACAAATTAATTAGATTAACTACTTAATTAGGGGGAGTATCTCGAATTTTAAATTATTTTGTAGGAATAATTTGTGAAATTGAGTTAGGCATATGTAAGTGTATTTCATATTCTCAGTAAAATTTAAAAGTAATTTTTTATAGGTTCTTTTTTTAGTAAACTTTTGATTATGTACTCAGACACCCCGTTTTGAAAGGTATGAAATGTATATATGACCCAAACACATACATACCTTTTAAAACGGTGGTTTTAAAACGGGAGTTCTGAGTACATAATCCAAAGTTAACTAAACAAAGAACTTATAAAAAAAATACTTTTAAATTTTACTGAGAATATGGAATAAACTTACATATATGCCTAACTCAATTTCACAAATTAGGCCTACAAATAATTTAAAAATCGATATACTCCCCCTACTTAAGTAGTTAATCTAATTAATTTGTACTTAACTAATTTCTGTTTTAAACTAAACTAAATAAATTACACTAACCACGTGATGTATTATTCCAGTTTAATGTGTAATATCAGCTGCAGAAGAACAAAAAAGACTTAAAAGATATTTGAACGAGACTAAAAAATGTATAAAGGTTTGAAAAAGAATCGAAAGACTTGAAAAACAATTGAAACATTTTCGAGAGAGGCTTTAAAAGGCTTGATAGAGCCTTGAAAAGTACTTGAAAGAGGCTTGAAAAAGGTTTGATACACACTTGAAAAATGCTCGAAAGGCCCTTGAAAAAGACTTAAAAAGAGCTTGAAAATATTTAAAGGCTTGAAAAAGACTTGATAAACCATTGAAAAAGGCTCAAAAGAGACTCGAAAAAGACTTGAAAAAGGCTTGAAAGAGGCTCGAAAAACACTGGAAAAGGGCTTGAAAGATGCTTGAAAAAGACTTGAAAAGAGCTTGAAAATATTTAAAGGCTTGAAAAAGACTTGATAAACCATTGAAAAAGGCTCAAAAGAGACTCGAAAAAGACTTGAAAAAGGCTTGAAAGAGGCTCGAAAAACACTGGAAAAGGTCTCGAAAGATGCTTGAAAAAGACTTGAAAAGAGCCTGAAAATATTTAAAGGCTTGAAAGTGACTTGAAAAAGAATTGAATGAAACACTTGATTCGAGTTGAAATCGATTTCACATCACGGTGACTAAGAGCCTTGAATCAAGTTTGAATCAAGTTTTCAGGCTCGATTGGTAAGGTTTGAATCAAACTTTCAAGCCTCGAAAATCAAGCTTGAATCAAGTTCAAATCAAGCTTTTTTTGCTATGTGGGATATTTATCGTGAACAGTCACTAAAATAAAAAATGGACTTAAGAAATGCTTTACAGTAAATTTATTTTTCCCTCTCAAAAATAAAACTGTTTTAAATGGTCACTACGAGATTGATTAAATATTTTTTTACGTTAGGGGCCGTCCATAAATTACGTCATGTGAAAATAGGGGGGGGGGGGTGTAAAGATTGAAAATGACGGTAGGGTGATATGCAAGGGGGGGGGGTCGGCTTTGATATGAAGTCATTTAAAAAATGATGTTTTATATCAAATTTTATTAGGAATACAAATAATAAATTCGTACACAATTCAACTACTATAAAATTATTATCTAAGAAAATACATTAGACTATTTTTAGGCATTGTTTTTAGTTTATTTTTCCATTGAGATAATCTAAACAAATCAATAAAGAATAGAAATTAAGTAGCTTTAACGAAAGAAACATTATTATTTTTACTTAAAATGGAGGTTTGTTAAAATGGCGTCATTTTTCTGAGAGGGATGGGGGGTCAGACAAATTATGATGGTAGGATGTTTTGGGGGGGGTCCAAAAATGGCCAAAAAGTGATGACGTAATTTATGGACGGCCCCTTAGAGATAAGACTAGGCAGACAAGAACAAGAACCACAGAAATAGCCTGGGGGGATGTTTTATATACCGTCAAGTTCTTGTTTTCTCCCCACTGAAAGTGCTGCGATCTGTGACAAACGGTCAGTCAGTACTCTGCAAGGTCTGTAAAGGAAAAACTTCTTCCTAAGGTCAGCTGAATAGCAATTAATTTTTTGTGTTCCGGATATATGAAGCGTCAAAACTAAAACGGAAACAGCGGATTGAAAAGAGAATGAAGCAGTCTTGCCACTGGTACGATATTTATCGTAATGACACCTTATTACTCTATTTTACATTTTGGACTATTAGTTAATAACGAACAATTATGTAGTGACCAAATTAACAATTATCAATCAAGGTAAATCTAAAACCATAAATTCTACCCTAGTTTGCTTTGAAATTCCTTATTTTATTAATAGTTGAGACAAAAAATCTCCAACGCAAATGAGAACGATTGTTGTTTGATGCAGTGTTGGCAACACTTGCTGGTAACAAAAAGAGTAAAATGTTGGTTTTTTAACACTTTTTCAACCAACAAAATCTCTGTGGCGACATCCACGGATGTCGCAGAAACTGACACCATTGCTCTTATGGGATGTAGCTCACCTGGCACAGTCATCTTGAGTACTCTGCACTCTGCACAGTGACCCATTGATTATGATATAACTATAGTCAACGATCCCCTAAAAGGGTTCAGTATTTTCGTACGTCTAAAGTTAGGTTAGGCATTGAACATTATTATCTTCGGTTAAACAACTTTCAAAACCGTATCAAAATCTTTATTAAGAAATCCTTTTTTCTTTTTTTTAATTTAAGTTTGATTTATAATCAATTGATGAATTTGTTTAGTAGTTAACGATGTGAACAAGTTTTTTGTCCAGTTTCAAGGCTTATTACGACCGTACGATAGTTTCATATAAAATACGACAGTTTTGGGCTGCATGTACTATGTACTATAGTTTTGATCAATCAAATCAAAATCATTTATTGCGTAGACATATAAACATGTATAGCAACGTCCAATGATACCAATTATTTCTTATACTAACAAGATCATGAGCCTAGTTTCTTTTTAGAGAGGCCAAATAATCCACAAATTCTTGTACACCATAAACAGCTAAATTACATAACATGAAGACAATAGATTTTTTTTTAACACTTAATATTAAAACATTCAACACTACTCGGTAACAAGTTGTACATTTTTTTACAAAAACTCAAAAAAGCTCTTAGTTGTAGTCACAAAGTTACGCTGCTGGACCCTGGCCAATCTGGAAACAATGTGATTGTTGCTTGCTATGGCCCTAGGGCGGGGACGGGACGAGTTGAAAAGGCTGTGCTTTTCATATTTTTGCACTGTTATACCCCGTTCAAAATAAATGTGCGGTCGAAACGCAGGTATCAAATCCCTCATTTTTCCCGTTCCTCCCAGTGAAAAATTCAACTAATCACAATCGCTGAGAATTATTAATTTTGATTGTGGTATAACACCCGTTCCAGCCAAAAGCCTAACATTGACTTTTTGGATACTATAGCATCCAAAGTCAATGGCATTAGTTTGATGTTGTACTTATAACTTATGATTAAGAGGGGGACAATAGAAGTTATAAAAACATTAGAAGCCCCTCGAACAACATCCACATAATATTTTATAATAGTTAAAATGTTATTCATAAAATGGTTGTAATCAACAAAAAGTTATATACTCTTTGGATTTTATTGGTCAGCTGATCTAACTAACATAGTAACATGTCTACTGTCTACTAGTCTACTTCAGCTTCAGCAAGATGTAGAATGTTCTATGTTGTTGTCATTTGTTGCAAATATATAACTAAATTGTTCTCTGTCAGTGGTGTAGTTGACTCAGTAAGTCATTGTTTTGGAATGTTATATTACATTATCTGAGAACGAGTTGTAGTTAATTCACCACCATCCTAAAACGGAAGATACTCAAGAAGGAAGTTCAAAATAAACTTTTAGGTTATGCTCTAGTAAATGTTCAAGATTCCTAATTCTTGCCAATTCACCAGCAGAATTAGGCCTAATTTGATGTCAATAAATAATGTGTTGTTTGTATTAAAACGTGTAAAAGTGAGTGGTTTTTACAGATTTTTATATGAATATAGATGTTAACTTTGAACTACTTCAAGGTCATTGTAGTTTTGATTTTGTTTAAATGTAATTTCTTGAAGATTTTGGTGAGGTGTTGAGATTTTACAGTGACAGACTATATTTATTTTAATACAAGGTGAGTTAGGTTATAAAGGTAATGCAGTCAAGTATAGTTATAATGTTTGGGGTAGGCCTAGGTTGCAGTGGGGTAAGTGCATTTCGGGGTAAGAGCATACTGGAGCTTAAAAAACTTTATTTACTGTCAAAATGTACCAACCATTGGCACAAATGAAGTTTGATATGTTTTTACGTGTTTTTAATGATAAAATAAGCTTTATCAAATATTAATGTACATTACGTAACATAATGATACCCTACGTTTTTGGTCAATGCTCAAGCTTGTGAAGTTTAAAAAAAATAATAGGCCTAATAGAAAATTCTTATTGTTTACTAAATATATTTTTCTTGAATTAATTAAGTATTTTTAAGTGTTGTTTTCAATGGTAATATTAGTTTTGTCTCATTACATATATATTATAAATCAATTTGGGGGTGGAGGGGGGGAGTTGTGCATTCACCCCTGAAAATTGTCATGGCGGGGTAGTGCATTTTTAATCACGGGGTAAGTGCATTCCATATATGCACTCAAGATACCCCATAATATGAATACCAACCAACCCTCCTGTTTTTTAAACTGGCTTAAGTTATACTTACCTAACACTAACAATTTGACCTGTTTGCACAAGTAAATCAACCAAATAACAAACCCTCAAATGTTTTACTTCCCTGTAAGTTTTATTGTATTTTTTAGTAAAATTTTTTCCATGGTTACAGTAATATAACTAACATTGTTGCGTTTGTGTTTCATTACACTTGCATAACCACCTTTCATTGTCCACTTACTTACTGTACAAGCTTATTTTTACAATGGTATTCTCATAATAAATAGCCTATATGTTTACTGGGTGAGAGAGAGAGAGAGAGAGATGGAGATAATATGAGGCCTGTTCTTAATCAGATGATCGGCTATCTTCTGCTTGTCAAATTTGTAATGTTTATGTTATGGAATATGTAAACGAATCATTCCTTTTGCATAGTAGCTTTGAATATGCACTTTTATTACTGTTTAAAAAATGTATTAGCCTACAGGAAAAAACAATTAAAAACAGTTAATCAATTTACAAATATGTCATTAAATATTTCACTATATTTTCTTGTGAGGATATCACCTAATCACAAATTTTGTAGTTGATGAAACAAAAATATTTATTGGAAATCTGCTGAGCTCGCAGGTCTGCTGTGAAATGTCTAACAAAACAGTCAGTTAAACATTTTGTTGGGGAAATTATCGACTTAAGTGAACCTTATACTCCTTAGATTAGATTTGTCAGAAAAGTTCGTGGTGCTCAAGCATTTATTTTCCAGTATCCCGGAAATGATGATGTGGGTGAAACCCCAAGTGAATATTTTTTGGTTAAACTTCTAGAGCCTACATCAGGAAGAAGAGGAGAACTGATCCTTAAGATCAAGTTCTTAACCTTCAACATCCAATGAGCTTAACCTTCTGGTGAAGTGTAACCTCCCATAAGTTACTAATAAGAAATATCATCTAAATCAGGAGGAAACCAATCTTTGTTATGTTTTTCTTGATTAAATTCAATTTTATCTTAGGTATAAAATACAGATTTAGCAAAAAATTTGAAAACACCCATAATGGACGGGGAAAAAGCTTGTAGGCCTATTTCAGGAACCAACCAAGCTATTTTTGACCTTCTTACACCATTTTAAAGCTAAAAAAAAAAAAAAAAAAAAAAAAAAAAAACAGCTATATGCTCTTACCCCTTACATTTGTGTATGCTCCATTAGTTGTGAACAGAAGCCCAAGAATGCTCTTATCCCATGTCATGGGGCAAGTATTGCCTGTTTGTGACACTTTTTTCTAAAAAATACTTATTCTTTCCTTTTATAAATTTATAAATGATATTTCATTCCTAAATTAAGAAGCCTTAGAAGTATTCCCGTACTAAATTTCAACTCTCTGATATATGTAGTAACTGAGAGATTCACAAAATCCAAGTCATAAATTTAAAAGCTTCGCACTTACCCCACTCAACCCTAATTAATACTTAGGCCTACATTTGAATTAGCCTATAGGTTAACTTGGAGTGTTTATTTATATTTAGGCCTAAGCCTATTTAGGTACTACTGTAGGTACTACTGTAAGATTAAATTACATTTCTTTCATCACCTCAAATTATGGGACATGTTTCGATGCTCTGTTATATCTCTTGATGTATGATAGGGCTTGTCAAGTTTTGACACGTGCCTCCCTGTGAACTTTAAGTAACATAAAACAGACACAATTCACATTTAAGTTACTTCACATACATGTTGACTCACAAATACAAAAAAATTAATATAAAATTAAATGTCACTATTTAATTACACTGGTGGTAGAGGACTGGCATATCCATTCAGTGGATATTTAGGAAGGATTTTTGTATGTATGCACATGAATTTCTAAAAATTGCTCAAACAATTTTCTTCAAACTTTGCAATTAACTTTGTTCTGGAATGAAAATAACATGTAACTTACTGTATATAAGTTTTAGGTATCAAGGCTAGGAAAAATCTTATTTAGTTAGCCTATACTCTTATTCAATTTATACAAACGTATATGCCAGAGTGCAGCACCTTGAGACCTACATTAAAACATCCTGAAAGGCCAGTGAGCTAACCAATGAGATCGTCTTGAAAGAAAAAAGTGTTATGGACTTGGCATTTTAGCGTGCAGTTTGTGGCTGATATTGAAGTTACTATGACTACAAAGAATTGTTCAAGTTTACCGAGCAAATGCTCAGCCCCCATGTATTAAATAAATAAATTATAAAAATGATTCTTCCGTGCTTGTTGGTTAGACCCCACCAATTAATTAGAAGGTTGAGTTGTAATAATAATAACCGTATGGCTTTTAGTGGAGGGAGATCAGTAATTATCTGATAGTTCTTCTCACCTGAGAGGCCTGCACTGTTATGTTTTCTATGCCGGTGGACCAACGGGTTATCGTGTCTTCTGAACTACAGGAGCGGCCAAACGATCTTACTGTCCCCGAACCGGGATTTGAACCCGGGCTCGCTGGGTAATAACCCAGAGCTCTACCAATGAGCTACAACCACTGCTCGGTTGTTTTCAAAATATGGAACATTACCATAAAGTGGGTCAACTGACCTTCGTTAACATTTTTTCCCAAATTTCAGGTTTTATTTTGATAAAGGTTTTATGCCAGAGTCTTAGGAGGCTTCAGTGTCAGCAACGAAAGCGGAGAGTGCGCTCCCCGGTGCGGTTTCGTTTGGTGTAGTCAAGTTAGTATAGGTAAGTCAATAATACTGCCGATATCTTCATTCACTTATTTTAAAAGTACTACTAGATGAAAACATTATATGCAGCTTAAACTTATTAATACATGCATACCATATGTCTAGTAACGACAAAGCGACTGACAATGACTTGATCTTGAATGACCTTTCTAACCATACATCAGGTGTGTTGTTAAACAAGCTGTAAAAAAGATCACATGAACAAGATTGACATATGTATGCTAACTTGACAAAACCTAACCTTATTAAATAACATTTAAAATGGGCACGGTACCGGTAGTGAATATAACTAACAAGGACCAATTCTTCCAAAGTCTTGGACGTGTAAGTCATTGCTTATATACTAGGTTATAAATTGGCTAGTGATACTTCAACTCAAGTTTACAATATGTTGTTCAGGCAATTCTTGGTGATGTTCAATCCTGTCACAACTGAAGAGTGACTGGTAGTTCAGTGACATGGGCTCCAACGGATCAAAGTTTGTGAAAAAGATTGTATCACCATTCAACTCATCTTCACATCCAAGTGGATTTTCCGACTACGATGCTCAGCCTCAAAACTCAGAAACAACAAAAACAATGGCAGGGCCAATTGTTTTATCGAGACAAGGGTAAGTGTCACATTTAATGTTTTTTGCTGATAGCTTATCTAAGTAAGCAGACCTGAAGAGGTGAAGTGTGTTTCTTCTCACATGGTCTAATTGTGTACATTTCAATATGCCAGGAATAACTTTTTGGTGTGTACTTTTTGAAACATAAAGTACTATAGAATTCAAAATATCCAAGCAGTTTACCAACCTAGTAAACATATTACTGAAAGTCTCATTAAAGGAAAATCATATTTAGAATGTTAAGTGATATTTTTAATTTCATGTGCCAGGTTCTGTTACCGTACTGTATCAGATTTATACACAATCTCCATACTTGGGAATAACGAATAGAAATTCTAACGATTAGCGATATTCGTTAGTTTTTTCGGCTAACTTCTATTTTATTCGTTAGGTTTTAAAAAGTAATGGAAATAACTTCTAATCAGTTAGATTCCAGCTAACGAATAGATAATTATCTATTCATAATTAATAATTATTAATAAATAATTATTAATATATTCGTTAGTATTTTTGTAGTTTAAATCGTTAGATTTTTGGACGGACGAAAATATCTCAAATACGCGACCGGTGAGGGTTGCGTGAGGCCTTGAGCTCGGGCCGCTCGGGGTCAGCGCCCTTGATGACAAACAATGCGGTGGGGGTGGGGGCGGAGAAAGTCCAGTTGCTTTAGTATGCCGGTATGCGGTCGCATCCAATGACAACACAACAAGCATCGAGGGTTGGAAAAGGAAGGGGATGGGGGAATGTTTGGTAATTTATTTGTCTTCAGTTGATGTTCATTGTCTGACAAATGTGAAGCCACTTTTTAGTGGTAGCAACTTGTTGTTTATATTTCGTTGTTATATTTTAGTGATAGTTAAGTAATAGTTATAATTATTAATAGTTATTAAAATGAATAGTTTTAATTAAGTAGATTAAAATACTTGTTAGCGATGGCTAGTGAGCGCGATATTCAGTGGGCAAACATATACGCCATATTTCAACAAATTGAAAAATTAAAAGGGTGGAATTTCGTTAAAATGTTAATTGAGTTTACCAAAAACACAATTAGTTACCAAGATGTGTCATTATTTCATTTCATACGAAATCCTTTAAAAAAACTGCCAAAAATCAAACAGCAAACTCCTCCAAAAATTAACTTAATTTTCTATCAGTTAGTTTTTAACTAACTAGTAACTTCTATCAAGGTAGAGATAACTCACCGTCTGATAGCAATCCGGGTTATTTTTGGTCCTAGTGGTTGACAATTGTTTCGCCCCTATTCGTCAGGGGCATCATCAGCATAACTGCCGTCTTGAGGTTAAAACATAGCGAACTTGATGTTCTTGTCGAAGGTTAAAATCAATAAATAAACAAACACTGAGTACATACGAATAACACACACGAAGACATTTACGACACGACACATATTTAAAACGCTCCCCGATGGCAAACGGCACTTTTTACTCCGCACGCGTGCTTTCACCGGCCAGTACTGAGTGACAGTTTCGAACAGGTATGCCACGGCCTACTGTATCGCCAGTCCATCCAGTCCAACTAACTTCTATCAGTTAGTTTTTGAACCAACTAACTAATAACTTCTATCAGTTACTTTTTACGGGTCTAACTAATAACTTCTAACTAGTTAGAATTATTGACTAACTTTCCCAACTATGAATCTCAAAGATTTTATGGTAGAAAGAAAGCTGAAATAAAGTTTAGGAAGTTACAGGCCATCATTGTGGAAGGAAATTTTAAGACTGATATGGAGACAAGATGTGATTGGATCTAGCTTTAACTTAAAATCTAATTACTATGGATCTTAGAGAAGCCAGGTCAAGACAGTTTGAGGAACAATAGAAATAAAAACTGCATGTCAGTCAGCCAGTGTTTTTGGCGGTTTTTAAAAACAAGCATTAGGTGTCCTCTCAAAATTTTGTTTACTCACATACAGCAAAAAGTTTGTGTTTACACAGTATACGACTGTCATAGGTCATCTTTGATTTAACTTGTAAAAAACTTGTTTTAACTTTGGGTTATTAAATAAATACGAGGCATATTTTTAAAGTAAGTACAGTTTTTAAATCCCGCCACTGCAGCGCTGCGGTTGGCGATCTGCGCATGCGCGTTGTGTACATACATCTGTCGGCAACGCACGGACGCCATTACGGTATTTTTTCACCGCTGTATTTGAACTTTTTCAAATTTTTAAAAAGCTTTCGCTCATAGAGAGTCCTGCCAACTGCGAAGTACAGTATGTTATCCATTTTTTGTAGGCTAAAGGCCTGAAATTGGTGCATGATGATTAACGGCATCATTTTCAAGGTTTCTAGAGTTAGGGGAAGTCAGGGAATTGAAATCTGGTCAGTGTTCAGGGAAACAAACTGATAGTCAGGGAACTCAGACCTAAAGCATAGTTTACGATGACTCAATCTCACAAATGAATATGCAAACTACAAATTTATAGGCAATGCAATTCACTAGTCAGGATTTATTTTAAACAGTGTATTTTTTTAATTATTAATTTTTGTTGCTTAATTTTAATAAGTTGTTTGTTAAAAACTTATTACATTTGTGAACCTACAAGTTTATGTGCATTTAACTGTATTAGATCAGTCTACCCTTTGAAAAATTTGTATAAATTTGTATGATGGCTGTCAGGAAACAGTTTTTGATAATGTGCCCTATTTTGAGAGGGCAAATTGTTGAACAAAATTAATTTATTATGATTTTCTTTTAGTGTGAGGCAGGTGTTCCCAACCGTTTTGCATCTCACATTCCTTGAGAGATACTTAACAGAGTGTTAACAGAATGAGTACCGCCAACAAATCAAACTCCAGTTTTAACAAATGCACTTCAATGAGGGTTCCGTAGTTGGTATCAACATCAAAATGCTCTTCATAAGACTTCACTGCTCTTTGGACTGTGGTGACAGCGTCAATCGTTGACCGTCCCTTTCTGAAGCCGTACTGACGGGGGCATAAGTCCCCGGCAGCTTCCACGGCAGAAGTCAGGCGGGAACGGATCAGCTTCTCGAACAGCTTCCCAGCTGTGTCTAACATACAGAGAGGCCTGTGGGACGACGGCAGCTCGGGATCACCTTTGCCCTTGCTGATCAGTACAAGCCTGGCAGTTTTCCAGGGAGCCAGAAACACCCCTTCTACCAAACAGGCATTGTACATTCTCAACAACAAGTCAGCGTTAATTGAAAATACTTTCTTTAAAGCCTCACTGGGAATCCCGTCCGGGCCAGGAGCCTTGTTGCTCTTCAGGGAGAGAACATAGGTTTCCAGCTCCTCGAATTTGAAAAGTGGAACGTCCTCTACCCGTCCGAAGTCAACCGGCGGTCACTGTGAATGTTCAGGAAACAACACAGCGACGATCCTCCCCATGGTGGCGCCCTCCATGATGGAAGGTGGAGAGCGGGCGCCGGGTTTCTGTGTTACAAGTTTGTATCTCAGGCCCCACGGGTCGGAGTCAATGTCGTCACAAAGTCTCCTCCAGCTATTAGCCTTGCTCCTGTTGATCGCCTGGCGGAGATATTTTCTCGCAGCTTTATAGGCCTCCGACTTACTAACTCCATGTGCGGGAATTCTCGATCTTGTGGCGGCTCGTTTAGTTTTTAAACATGTTCTTCTGAGTTCCGCAATCTCTTCAGTCCACCTGTAAACGGGTTGTTTGTCGTGTCGGGGTTTCCTTCGCGGCATAGACTGGTCGCAGGCCAAGACGATCAGTTCCATCGTGGATGTTACTAGTGCCTTGGCCCCAGCCTCACCAGGATTCCCCTGCGCTCCCAAAATGATGATTTCGGTGAACTTGACCACGTCCAGTTTGTTGGTGTTCCACCGGCGTGGCCCTTCCCGAGATGCGGAAACTCTACGATTTGCCTGATCATGCAGGTCAAAAACAATGTATTGGTGGTCACTACCCGTGTAGTCCTCCACAACCCTCCAGCCAGAGATCCTCGGAAGGAGCGACTCAGACGCAAAGGTAACGTCGGGGTTCGTGCCACTCTGCCCGGGGTGCCGAAAAGTAGGTGTGTCGCCCTGGTTGAGAACGACAAGACCGGCCTTGGCGATGAAGTCCAGAATGTATTTCCCCTGGGAGTTGGTAGAGGGCATTCCCCACTCGACAGCCCTGGCGTTGAAATCACCACCAACTACGACGTGCCCGGTGGTGCCGAGAACGCACTCCTCTAGGCTATCTATGCTGTCGCGGAAGTCCTGGACGGCCTCGTTGGGAGTGAGGTAGCAACTGAAGATAGTCACGTCCCTACACCGAACCCAGACGAATCCACGGCCGCGCCTGTGACTCTGCACCAAGACATCCTGTGTATTACGTGCCCAAAATGCAGCGGTACCGAGGCTGTCGGAGATCCAAGTCACTTGGATCATCCAACACTTGGACCAAGTGTTTGGGTCTCTGTCCCGATACTGTTCGCTGATAAGGAGCGCGTCAGCACCATGTTCTCGGGCGAGCTGATCTAGAAGGTTATCAGCTCCCCAGGATCCATGAAGATTGGCCTGGAGGATGCGAATTACCTTTTGTTAAAGATATAAAAATCTGTTTTATGTAGGCCTATGGAGTTTTAGTCTATGTATCCGATATTAAATGTTTTTAGTTGTAAATAATTTACGATAAAAATAACCAAATATTTATAAAACGATGTTTCTGGTATTTTTTTTTCAAAGATTTAGCATCCATTAGCTAATTAAATCCATTGAATTCCTTAAAGTGTTTTAAATCACAGTAACCATTGGCAGTTCCCTAGGAATACCTTCTACATAAACAATTTATAGGAATCAAATTGTGTATTAGGGTATTTGTTTTCATGTTTTTATGAGATAATATTAAAAGTATTAATTAATTATAAGTTCATAGTTTATGGACGGCTTAGTGTCCCATTGTAAACTTAATTAGCTTTTATTGGCAGTTTTAGCAAAATTTAAGTTTTAGTTTCAAAGGGGCTAAAAATGGGTTTTTGGCATTTTTGGACCTCAATTTTCAAATTTCATCACTTTGAACCGAAACGAGAGCGTTAAAATAGCTTTAAAAACAAACAATTTGGTATTTTGAATTTTTATCTTAGCGTAACTGGTTACGGGGAAAATCCAAAAATGTGTTTTCCATGTTATTCTTAAGGGAAATCAAGAAAACCCTTTATCTTGCTTATTTATTGACATAACTTGATCAAATTTGGTATGTACATTATCTAGATAGGGTTTAATTTATACTTGCTTACAAAACCCATATGGCGGAAAACCTACATACCCATGGGGTTTATGGCGAAAATAAAAAATTGTCAGAGCTTGATACAGTTTTGTGTTTACATTCATTAATTATTGATTAACTTAGATTTCCTAATGGCAGCAAACCTACATACTCGATCCCACGTTATTTTTATGGGGAAAGTAAATAATCTGAAATTACATTGGAAATTCGCTGAGTACGCAGGTCTGCTGCAACGGGGGTATTATTGTTATATATTACAAGTTTCTTTATCTTATCATCAGAAGATTTCTTGCATTACCTAATGGTGAATATACCTAATGGTTCATCAGTAATGGTGAATATAACCATACTTGGATTCATCGTTTAACGATGATTTACGGCCGATTCCACTTCATCCAAAGTTAGTTTGGCCACATTAGTAACATTAGTTTGGAGGAACGAGAGTTCACTGTAGTTAAAGCTCAGAAATTTTCTCAAAGGCAAAACATTCAAACCAGATAAGTTTATCCAATACATGATTTGGCTACAGATTATGACCTGCGTGACTTGGTCACTGATAGGCCTGACACTTTCATGACTTGGTTGCAACATGCCAATGAGTTAGTGGCCAACTCATATTTTTATCACTTCACATATTTCCAGCTTCACATTGGTGTAATTGTGCCAGCACATGTTGATTACAAAACCTCCCTTGGAAAGTTGGAACTGTGACAAAAAATAATGTTAACCTCTTTACTTCAAATATCTTAGTTGTGGGATTATTATTAAAGATGATAACCTTTAATGTTTCAGTTGGATGAAAAAACAGTCTGTTCTCTGGTATAAGTTATGGCTGTCCGTTTTTACTCTAACTCATGTTCTTGGTGTAAATAGTATTCAGAATCAGAACTGTTTATGTGTCATGAGTATGTGGCATGTTACAAAAATGAATTTACAATTGTCAAGTTGTTTAGCTAGGCTATAGTCAGAGGGCACACATTGCATTATAAATACCCCCATCACAGCCGACCTGCTTACTCAGTGAATATCCTTAGATATTTTGGTATATTTTCTAATTCTCCATAAAAATCAAGAGGGTGAGGGTGTAGGTTTGCCGCCATATGGGTTTTGTAAATAAATATAAGTTAAACCATACCTAATGAATGTACATACCAAATTTTATTAATTTATGGTATTATTTTTATTTTCCACATAAACCCAATAGGAGTAAAAATTTAAAACTTAATAATTAACGTATTTACAATATGGCGGTCAAAAAATAAAAGTTAAAAAAATGATGCTATGAGAAAAAATGGCATTAAAACATCAGTTTAAGACGTTTTTATTCTTGAGTATTTTTTATTTTACTGAATGGTCTCGGAGATATGAGCAGATAAAGTTTAACCCATGTTATTCTAATGGAACTAAAAATGAAATTTAATTGCCTGTATCTCCCTAACCATTAAGTTTAGAGAGAAATGTCAAAATAAAAATGTCTTAAAATTACATGGACATTTAAAAAACACCATAAAATGTAATGTGTTCCATAAGAAATTTTTAAGTTGGCAGCCATATTGGAATATGGTGGCCATTTAGAAGAAAATGGAATTCATATTTTTTATTGCCTTAAAAAAATAGGTGATGTTCCCAATTTAAAGTTTTCTCTAAATCTCATAGTGTAGGATATGCCAGTGGTGGCACAGTTAAGTTGTTCACCCTGTATATTGTATATATCACTTTGAACAAACGGTGTTTTTGGCTTCTAGGTACCTCAAAATGAAAAAGTATCATGGTCTTTCATGACTACTACCCTAATAGCGTATGCCCTGTAGGAAAATTCGCTAAAATTAGGAGAGGTCACTTTTTGCAGGGTTTTAAACAGTTTGGAATTTTGTGAGGTCAGACAAAGTTGGGGAAATGTCGAGAGTTGAGATTTTTGGTCGGGAAAAACTCATAACAAAAATACAAGGATCTTATGGTATTTACAAACTTAACACAGATTATTTTAGCTTTTTTGGTCAGGAATTTTTAGAGAATTGGTCTTGAGAAGTTGGGAATTTTATGGTGAAATTTGGTAGACAACTTATCTGTGGAATATAACATTGACATAACTTACTTCCCAGCTGTTCATATGGGTTTATCTCTTTCCATATGTGTTCTCCTGTAAGATCCTGTATGGCTTAAAGTGAGTACTCTTTATATGTCTTCATTTCATCCCTTTAGCCTGGTAATCTAATCGTTGACTAGGCTAAACGAATTGCTTTTAAATATACTTTAAAATACACTTCAATTAGACAGGCGATAACAGAAAATATTATAAGTTTTTGTGTGTTTAGTTGCTGGTTTTTTTCATCCTAATATTTTAGTTAAAGAAAAGGGTTTATTTAGACCATGTTATTTAAGAGACTTCTTTTAGTAAAATCCTCAGTGGGACCATGATAGATGATATTGTACCAATTATTTTCTTATGTCTGCCTGTGCCAGTTTTTCCCTCAAAAAATTTATTGTGACATGTCTTTATACAATTAATTTTACCATAGCTATTGTAAACATTATTCCGGGTGGTTTAGGTTACAACTAAAGTCTGTATATGTCAAAGAGAACAGACTCAGTTTCGGATGGTGGATAGGGACTGTGTAAGGGCTCTATTATTTTATTATGTTAAACATACTATGTACACAAAGTGATAAATTAGTGCAAAGGCATAATTCTATCAACAGATATTGATAGTTATATAGGTGTACTAATTTACTTAATTTGGAAATTGGGCCTACCTTAATTATAACTACTTGTTAGTAGGGTATTCTTAAAGAAATTCAACCCATAAAGTAAATTCATAGTTATATTTTTATTTGTCTCTTTTTTAGTCAATGATTTCTGCACTGAGTCTAATTTTTTGTATTAAGATGCCGTTGTGGTAAATGCACCAGTGTTCAAGTTCTCGGAGAGTTGGCTAATCGTCTGGCTTCACTTGTTAGGCTAGCAAGACACCCTATTGATGTTTAGTCCTCACATCTTTCAACCCTCGAGAGGGCGCTTCACCAGTAAAACGGCTGAGGGCGCATGCAAAGTTTTACTCCGCATCACTAAATCGCCCAATTTAACCCATTTTATTTGTTTTTATAACAAAATATTATATTTAAATGTTGAAGATCTTCATTAGAAATCTCATTTTAACGCAGATATCATTAATTGTTTATCTTAATAAGTGTAATATTTCAATTAAACATAGTAAGTTATTTTCTGTTTTAAAATTGGTAGCCCATCACTTCCTATATTACGGGGGAGATCGCATGCGGAGTTTTGTTCTGCAATAATACAATTATATATCTATGGAAACAAAATATATTTGATAATTATTATAAATGTAAATATACATAAAGACATACAAACATTACAAAAAAATTCCAGTACTTATTATTGTAAATATAAGTAGGCTATACAAAAAATTTAAATCAAACAAAATCTCTCGTCTTTTAATTTATCTGTACTTAGTAACATCAGTGTAATGTAAAACGGAACAACCAACTAAAACAGTCACTTATAACCTAAACACAGAAAGGACCACGAGGAAATAAACTCCACACTGAGTACTCCCAAGATAGGCCGCATACAGATAAAACCACCACAATCTAACACTGCATCCATGAATTGCAAAACTAAAGAACAAAGGGGAAGATTGTGGATATAAATAGCTTTAGGCGATTTCCGGAATGAGGGGCATAAAGTAGAGCGCCAGCCATGACTGTCGTCACCCATTATATCTTTTTTTTTTAACAAAAACTAGACGTGTGGAGGAAAACTCCAAAAGCGCCCGCGAGGGTTAAATATTTAATCAAACCAATCGGGGAGGGGCAGTATCGAGGAGTCCTTATGAGACCTGTTTTTTAAGCCTTTTTTGTGAGTCCTTATGTCTTCTTGTTCCAACTAAGATAGAGAATGGTTTTACCAAATTTTTCCTTTTTGTATTGATTTTAATTGATTGACATTGATGTCATTATTTATATATAAAAAAAATAATAATAATAATGCACTACTATAAACTTTGTATATAGTAGTGAGTGATTCTTTCCTCGAATCACTCACTACTTATGCGAACAATGATAAATACAGTAACACTATTTTCTGTTCATATATTGGAAACTTTTCCTTGATTGTTCATTGCTGTAACTTTTGGTAATTTGTCTTAGCTTCCTTTTTTGTGTTCTAAATTTGTTAGTAAGTTTATCAAGTTTGTAAGTATTAAAAACAAACATAAGTGCTAAAGGAATTACTGTCTTCGCTGTTACGTAAGACTAATTCAACTGTCCTTTTTAATTATTGAAATGTTGTTCATATCAATGACGGTTGCTAACATTTAAGATTTTATTCGTATTCCTGGTGGGGTGTTCCTCACTGGCCCTTAAAGTGTCATTAATCCACCTTTGAAAAATACTTCTCTCTAATTAAATTGGCTTAAAAAACCGTACCCTCACATTCATTAAGGTCGGCAAAATCCAAAATCTGCTTCATGCAAACAGATGATCTGGATATTTTAGTTTCAGCACCTTCAATCAATTATACGTTATGCGCAGCGCTGCTAACATGTATTCAAATGTGACGCATTTTGCATAGCCAGTAGCTACTTCATACTTGATTAGATAGACGTTGCAGTATTAGTATTCGCACAGGTATTGGAGGAGGGGCGGCAAGTATGGACCTGCTGCCCAACTGTCAGACTTAGCAACTGCACCTGTTTTTTCACTGCACCTGAGATTTTTTCACTCCCGTTAGTGTTATATTTTAGAAGTTTCAAAATCATTTATAATAATAGTGAATATAACCTATGTCGGTCGCCACAACAACGAGAATGATAACTCATGGCCAACTCCACTTCATCTGAATTTTTCAACATCATGGACACGAGAGCTAATCGTGCGTACATTAATGGCTGTTCCCCTCCCTCACATGGTCTGCCACATTAGTTCAGATAGACAAGAGTGTACTGTATCATACAGTTTCTATATTTTTAGCAAATTTTCCTATAGGGAATATGCTATTATGGTAGTAGCCATGGTAAGACCTAAGCCCGGGACCACTTTACTTTTTCATTTTGAGGTCCCCAGAAGCCAAAACACCATTCTTTCATTTTAATATATATATATATATATATATATATATATATATGTGTGTGTGTGTGTGTGTGTGTGTGTGTGTGTGTGTGTGTGTGTGTGTGTGTGTGTCCGTGGTACTGATACCTTGTGAAGGGGACCTCCGATTTTGATGAAATTTGGTATGAAGGTCTATTTTCATGAGTTCGCAAACCAGCATTGTCGGGTTATGTGAACAGGGTTTTATGGGGTTTCAAAAGGGTCAAAAGTGGGTTTTTGTCATTTTTCAACATCCATTTTCAAAATTCATAAATTTTAACTGAAACTATTTAAAAGAGCTTAAAAAAAACAAACAATTTGGTTTTTTGAATTTTTATCTTAGTGTAACTTGTTAAGGAGAAAATCCAAAAATGTGTTTCCTATGTTATTTAATGGGAAATCAAGAAAGCCCTATATCTTGCTTATTTATTCACATAACTCAATCAAATTTGGTATGTACATTATATAGATAGGGTTCAACGTGTACTTGCTTACAAAACCCATATGGCGGCAAACCTACATACTCACCCCCATGGGGTTTATGGGAAAAATGAAAAATTGCCAGAGCTTGATACAATTTTGTGTTTACCTTCACCAATTATTAATTAACTTAGATTTTCTAACTAACTTATGGCAGCAAACCTACATACTCGATCCTATGGTGTTTTTATGGGGAAAGTAAATAATCTGAAATTCCATTGGAAATTCGCTGAGTACGCAGGTCTGCTGTGACAGGGGTATGTATTTTACTCCATATATACTTCAATGATATTTGTTTAACATCAAGACACTTCTACCAAGCTTCATCCTACCAACCTCTAAATTTGCATTTACTACAAATCATATCCAGTGAACACTCTTTTTGAACACATATCATAAAAATTTTAATGTTGTGTTTTCAGATCTATGTTTTTTGATGAAGATGGGGACTTAGCTCATGAATTTTACGAAGAAGTCAAACCTAACAAAAGAGGATCTAAAGCAAAAATGAAAAGGATACAAACCAACCTGGTCCCACAGGTAGTACTATTGTAGTAGAACCGCTTATATCGAATCATGTTAAACACACATATACTCCATTAATGAGCATGTTCACACTTGAAGGAATATTACCCAAATCTAATCTACACTAAGCTTTGTTATGAGTCATAAACTCAGTCCAGCTATGTTTCTTGATGTACAATGTGCTCTGGCTATAATGTTACACTGATTTCGTTTAAAGTCAATATTGTTTAGGATTTTCCTAATTATTTATTGCTCCTCCTGATATTCAATCTTCCAGCTACCATGGCACGGTCCCGTCATGGTCGGATATGGGTGGTACTGTAATTTGATACAGCCCATCACTTTGATTAAATCTCTCTTATTAGAGTTCACAGTATGGATTTCGTCTGCTTTCTCTAACAGTGTTTGTAACACAAAACAAAACATCACTCATGTGAACGTGCAACAAAAAATGAATCCATAGTAACCCGTTAGCGTTTGTGGACGAGTCATTCCCACTGGTAATGTGAAATCATTATAAACAAGTTAATTTTATCTCACGTACTGTACACAAAGGTTCCAGTGAGCATGCACTGCCAAGAAAAATTCTAGGCTTTTATACTTTTTTTTTAGATTTAGAAAAAGATACAACATGTTTATTTTCCATTATATTTATATTGAACAGGCACAAGAAAAAAGCATGTATTAACATAAAACGGTATTCCTAACAAGACAAGGAATATGTGTGTGAGGCAGAGCTAATCTGTCACAAGTTGCACGTTTCTTTTCACTTTCAAAAGATAAGGGAAACAACATAAAATTAATACACAAAAGTAAAACTACGTTGATAAAGTTAATATGTATGGAGCATGATTCCGACATATTATAAAGAAAATACATGGTATTAACTTAATATAATAAACTTATATTCGAAAATGTATTTTTATATTTGCTTTATTCTTAATTAATATTTCAATTACAGTTTATTTAGAGCTTAATTTATATTTAAAAAATAATTGGTCTATGAAAAGTTTCGTTAAGAGTCATCTTCACCTTTGGGCTAGTTGTGCAGTCAGCAATGTAAACCTTATGGCTTTTGGGCAAAAACTGGTTTTGTATTCCCCTGTTTCGGACACCGTTTTCAACCCATTCTCTTTGATACATATTTACTTGAGTATGAATATTTACATTACTCTCATACCCTATATGTTTAAAAATGTAAAAATATAACTCTCAGTGATGTAGAAAAGTACCTCAATTCCTTACCTCTAAGATTTTTGTCACTATTCTAACATATTTTTACTATTATATCAGGTATGAGGAACCAATACTAAACGTTAATCTACCAGAAAACATATGACAAAGAATAATCAAAAATACCGTCCAAAAAGTTAAATGCTGAGGCATGTTTTCAGACAATAGACAGTGATTCTCAACATTTTTCTTGGGCAAACTGGTTTTCTTTATATTATGTATATATGAATGGATTCAAATGAAACCCCAGAGAAATAAACATCATGACTGTTTTTTTTTCATGAAACATTGTTCTTTGCTTTATGAGTTTCAGGAGTACTAGAATGTCATTTTGGTTTCAGGGTGAAGTCCCCTACCAGTCCCCTAGGCTCCACTCAGACTACCCTGTCATTTTACACCAAGTTTGATCTTTGTTGAGATTAATTCTTCAGTTTTGCAAGAACAAATTTTTCCTAATTTATTTTTATAATTATAAGGTAAGTGTTAATTTATAGTTTTGTAGGATAAGTAAACTGTCAAAATTTTCAAAACTATAAAACTATACTAGTTCAGTATAGTTTTTAAACTTTTTGTTTTTCTTGGTGATAATAAGTTTATACTCCTCAGTAGCTTAACCCAGGAGGACTGACATAGCGGTCGAAAAGACCGGTTTGGAATTTTTTTTTATCTAAACAATATTTCCCGGGTGTCGGCAGTCTTCGCCGGCATTGCACCTCACGCGCCTCTTTCCAGGAACAGGATGACGCATTTCCCATCATTGTCAAACTCGTACAGCCAGTGCAATGGACGATTCCATGGACTGATGCGTTCGACTGTGAGTCAGCTCTGGTGTTACATAATAAATGGTGCATTTGACCGTGTGTCAGTTTTCGTGTAATAAAGTTGTGACGGTTTTAACGGATGACGTGTTATTTGAAACATTTTTGCCGAATTAAATATGTTTATTGGTGAAATCATGGACTTAAAGGAACGTAATCGGATCAATATATTTCTAAAGTTGTATACTTCTATAACTTGTTTAGTTCATTAGACAAATTGTATTATTTTTTTATAAACAATAAATACATAAATCAAAACTTTTAATTGGAATGAATTTAATTTTTAGGGACAAATAGATTGTTAACAGATAATGTTTAATGTTCAATTAGTTTTTATTCTCTTCCACTAAGCAGGCCAAACTAAAACCTTGGTAAAAGTAAAAAACCACATTTTTTAAACATACATTACATAAATGGTTTAAACACTTGTTTACAGTGTAAAATGTAAAAAAAAAAATAAAAAAAAATTAATTAGAGAAATATGAATGGTTAAAAAAAAATACTAATTTATTCAATATATGTGGTATTTTATTAAACCCTGGTCTAAAAGACCATGAGTTAGTTCTCAAGTTTCCAAATCAATGACAGTTCTGCCGGGTTAAAGTGAGTCCATGCATTTGTCTCCTTGTATCTTGTGGAAGTATCAGTAAAAGTATTAATTTTTAGGAGAATTATAAATTTTTGTTAAAACTACTTCATTCTAAATACTTTTTGCTGTAAATGTAGCAGGAAAAAATTAAAATAGAAGAGTATCTGTCTTCCATTTTACCATGGCAGCTAAGAGCTGGAGTGGTGGCTTAACACACGCACGCGGGACGCACACTCACAGGTGACCCGACACCCTTGATACTTGAGAGTAACATGGTCGTTGATAAGTAGGCTTGGTAGTGCAAATACGAAACTATTTTCTGCGGTGCAGAGCACCTGAGTCAGTATAAGTAAAAATCTAAACACTAAAATAAAAATTAGATCTCTCTTTATAGAGCTAAATCCAGGGCGCTAAGCCATTGCAGCCCAGCTTCACTTGAGCTATGCAGACCGGTCAATCCTTCGGGGAAGGCACTCAGTGGGCACTCTTCGACTATGTGTTCCATAGTTTGATACTCTGCTCCACAGTCGCATGACTGGTCTTGTGTCATTCCCCATTTGTACTTCCAATAATTACATCTTCCCACTCCAGTGCGGAAACGATTGAGTATAGTCCACTGCGTCCGAGGAAGATTCATACCACCCACCGCTACGGTCGGGTCAGCTATCAAGAAATGGTTCAGACCTTGAAAAGCATCCCAGGAGGAAGTCCAGTTTGTATGGATGGTGAAGTTCGTGTCCATCAACTGGGAGGCTGTTCGTAGAGGTTGCTTTCGGGACCTCAATCGGCCCGCATTCTGGGGTAGGTAATCATGGATGGGCAGCTGTGGAGCAGATAAGATCTTTGTGTGTTCCCTAATGAGTGCATACCTTCATCTTATTTTAGGAGGAGCGATATTACACAGCACCGGCAGCCAGGGTACAGGGGTTGCCATGAGTGTACCACTAATGGCTCTCATTGTCCTGTTTAGCTGGACGTCGATCTCTGACAGAGCAGTGGTTCGCAGAACTTGTGCGTTAGCTCTCCATGTGGAGACAGCAAGGTGATGGACAATGTTAGTCCTGGTTCTCACCTTAGTTGCCGTTTTTTATAAGTGGCTTTTACACGTGAGAGACCGATCTAAAGTGACTCCCAGATACTGTGGGTGGTCATTATGATTCAGCTCAACACCGTTGAATACGATTTTAAGTTTTTGGTTGGCCAGTCTATTATTCAAGTGGAAGCAAGCAACCTCAGTTTTTGTTGGGTTTGGATTTAGCTTCCAGGCTTCAAAGTATTCACCGAGGGTCGTGAGGTCATTTGTAAGTGTTTCCTCTGCTTGACGAAAATGCTGGTGTCGATATGCCAATGCAATATCGTCTGCATATATAAACTTTAAGGACCGAGTTACAGGAATGTTGGCAGTGTACACATTAAAGATCAGGGCAGGCCATCCTTTAGTTGCCTAAACTTACTTTCTCTGCGTCCCAGATATACTTTTACCATCCTATTGGGGAGCATTGAGTTGAAGAGACGCAACAAGAAAGGGCAAGGAATAAGGTCATAAAATTTAACTAGGAGGCCTTTTCTCCAGACAGTGTCATATGCTGCAGTCAGATCTAAAAAAGCCACAGAGGTTTTCAGTCTTCGCTCAAACCCATCCTCAATGAAAGAAGTCAGAGCCAGAACCTGGTCACAACAGTTGCGACCAGGGTTTGTATCAGTTGCGACCAGGGTTTGTAACACTTGCGACCACAGGGTTTGCAATTGCGACCAATCATCACAATTAATGATTGGTGTCCACAAGTTTTATTGCTTTACCCGAACAAATTAAATGACAGGTCAGCTGACTGTCCATGGTGTCGGAAGAGCCAGTGCCATTTTAACTTGTAGCAGCCACTTTTATTTTTAATTATGGCACCTACTGGCCTTCCCCGATTTACATTCCTAATGAGATCTATCCATTCAAAACTTACACATTGCTCTATCTCCATCTCTCCTCTTTGACCATATAAAAACTGAACTTACTTTCTGGACTGCCCTCGTATATCATTGTTTTAACATTCAATCAGTTTGTAATAAATCAGCGATGTTGTTTTGGGGCGTATCATTTAGATGTTATAGTGTTATTACCTGTTATTGAAATTTAAACATTTTCAAAGGGTAGGCGATTGGATTTGTCATTTGGTTTGAGTCATGTCAAGTAGTTAAGTCAGTTACTCGAGTATCAAGTTTAATTAAGTTGTGTTTCATAAGTAACTAAGTTTCAACTGCCAAGCCTCCTTGTGATCTTATTGGCCAACATAGGATTTGCCTCAAGGGAGTATATAAAATAATGTTATGGTTTAATATGTTGTGAACACTGCAATTGTTCAATAAAACTTATTTGAAGAGTTGAATCCGAGATTTAAAGGTTTTATCAATCAAGGTTACATAACCTCATTGACAAGTGAAATTATTTTTGCAACCCTAGAGACCTCCCTTTTTATTGTAATTCTTAGTGTAACAGGCTGTAAGATGCATGTACTAGTCAACTGTACATTTTGTATTGCTGTGAGATATGTTGGCAAATGTTTCTGAATATAAATAAATACACTTAAGTCCTGTTACTGTGAATTAATTAGGACCAGACTGATTTTTTGTTTCTACCGAATATTCAAAATAGGCGGATTTTATACGTAAACCAACCTACTGGATTGTTTGGTGCTGCCGTTAACTCAATTAGTCATTTAACACTCAATTATCAGACAGCAGAAAAAAGTCGCTAGTAGCAAAATTGTGTTAAATGGCGGCAAAAGATGAATGAAAAGATTTGTCAATGATTGAACCATAGAAAAACAGCTGCAGTTGCGACGGAACTGTGTTAAATGATCATAAAATGTTGACGGTTGGGATTTCCTCATTTTCTAAGTCAAGAAAATTTATATGTGTGTCTTACAAAAGGTGTCTCAAAATGATTACAGATCAACAGTTTGGCCTACAGTCTTGAAATAAAACTACCAAATTGACCCCAAGGAATAATTTAAAAATAGTTTTAGATCTATATAAATTCAGGATGTTAAAAAAACTTTGGGTCACAGGTTCGAATCTTGGCAATTTTGATACAAAAGTATGTCATATTTTATACATAATTTGAAAGGTCTACTCATTAATAACATTTGGTTGAAAACAGAATTAGTTATTTTCATTCATTTCAGTATGTGTCAGTCATTTGATACCGTTTATTTTAATACGTGTGGCTTTGTGACTTATAATTGTAAAGTTTAGCTTATTTCAAACTCGGATTTGGAATTAGGAGCCATTTATGACAAATAATTAAATAATTACAAGGTATTCGGAAAAATTTTATTTTGACCACTAAAAAGGCTGCCATTTTGAAATGAATTAAGATAATTAAGTCTGTTTCCACCAAAATGGTTGAAATGACACATTTTTTACAGACCTATCAAATGATGTATAATGTGACATATTTTTGTATCGAAATTTCCAAGCTTCGAACCTATGACCCAAAGTTTTTAGAACATTCTATATTTATACAACATTAAAACTATTTTTAAATTATTCCTTAGGGTAAATTTCATGGGAAACAGTTTTATTTCAAGGTTGTAGGACAAACTGTTGACATTACGCGAGGCACATGATATTTTCCTGCAGATATGTTCAGAATAGCGGGGTTTGGTATAGCAGGACTCCTACATTGTCTCATATTCAACTTTTTACAGAGTTACTTTTAAAAATATAAATAGTTTCAACTCAAGACATTTTGGATTAATGTTTAGCATTGTTTTAGTTTTTGGTTTTGTTTTCAGATCTCGCAAACGAGAAAAACACCGAAGACAAGCACAATAATTCACATGTTACGATCGCTTGCATTGATGTTGGAGGGTGCAATCGTGTAAATATTTGTGTAGGCTGTGTTCGACTTGTCATAATGATAGTGTATTTAAGAACATTAAACATAATCGCCTTGTATATAGTAAAAAGTTTGCATTCATCCTACTCATTGTTTATTTGTAAATAAATTGTCATTTGCTAAGTATTGTTGACCATGCTACTCTGGGATTGATTGTTATTTAGTTAGCATTAGATTCAGTTTTAAATTGGAGCTGTAGAATTAGGTCTTACTCATTATTTTTGTTATGTTTTTTAATCTTCCCAAAAAGTCTCCTAACTGTTCACACTGATTTGAATGCATCCCATTGATGTCTTTCAGTTTCAAATTTTAATAGGTTTCACCAATTATTCTGTAAGACAATACTGTTCATATAGCAAAACTACACATAATAAGTTCTGGTGTGACCAAATAAGTGTGTGTTATGACAGTTTTAGCTTTTTATCATGGTTTATACAAAATTAAGACTACAATAAGAAAATAATGTCAGTCCCTATGTATGTTTCCCTTTTTGTACCACCTATATCTTCAACAATCTTGAAATTATTGAATATTTTGACTATTTAAAAGTCAAGCGTGGAGGTAAAAGGTGTAGAAATTAATGGACATTTTTATTACATTGGGTTTGCACGATAGATATTTACACTTTCAGATGATATTTTACTTTGAATAAATAAGTTAAACTGTTTTGAATTGTCTCTATCACACCATTGACTGGCTGCAAGCACACTTTAAATCAGGACTCCCTCAATCCATTGGCACTCATGTAGTATTTTGAAAGTGTCATATGATTTTTTACAACACAACTTACTCTACAGAGTGATTGATATAAGTGTGAAAGCTGGATTATTTTAAAATCTGTAAGTGATATGAAAAAAAGTTAAAGGAGAACTACAGTGGACTTTTAGTTCCGCATTTTATGGCAATTTCAATTTTTTTTTCAAAAAGCACCGTTTTTGCAATATGGCGGCCAACTTAAAATTTTTAATACAATATTATTATGGAATTTTTAAATGTGCACAAAATTGTAAGACCTTTTTATTTTTTGACATTTTTCCCTAACGGTTAGGGAGCTAGAGGTATTTGAAACTCATTTTTAGTCCCATGGCTCAAACTTTAATTGCCTATATCTCCGAAAAAATTCAGTAAAATAAAAAATACTCAAGAATCAAAATGTTTTTGAATGATGTTTTAAGATAAAATTTTTCATAATACATCACATTTTTATACTTTTTATTCTGCCATCTTGGGAAAAATTCTTGTGGTTTCTTTATGCATAAATGATAATAATTTGATGGGTAAAAATGTTCTTAAAACATAGTCTGGAGTATTTTTTTTTTTTTTTTTTTTTTTTTTTACTGAACAGTTTTGGAGACATAGGCAATTACTGTTTGCATTATGTTATTCTTACAGGTCTAGAATAAATTTTTATTGCCTCTAGCTCCCTAACCGTTAGGTTTAGAGAAAGATATCACAGAATATCAAGGTCTTAATATTATGTGTACAATCTAAAAATAACATAAATATAAGGAGCAGGAGCCTATGGGGGCAATTAATAGTGTGATTTTCGCTATCAGTCCAAAATTTGGGGGGGTTTTTTGTGATTTAGCGGAGGTTTTTTGGAATTGGGGGTGAATGAAAAGAAATAGTATTTTTAGGAATTCCCCTAGCCCATTATTTTATTATTTCTCCATTGGAAATTTGAATCCCAAACATGTAAAAAATACTTCTTTCACAGACCATAAAAGTAAAGGTAAAATTTCTTTACCCTAGCCTATAATAAACTTCCAGTGTAGAATAACGTTGTTCTTACCGAGCCATCTGCAATTTTAAATTTGATTTAATAAGTTTGCTTGGGAAATTTCATTCATGAAACATTGTAAAACAGCTAAGAGTACATGTTTTTCTTTTAGATTAACTTTCTTTGGCTTAAAGAGGTACAATAAAGCCCGTAAAATAGCAGAGTTAAGCATAGTTTATTCTTTTCCAATGGGATTGAGAAGAATTTGAGTTACCAAAAGAGTTTGAGTTAATGAGAGTTGACTGTACTTATCAATAAATAGTTGAACTTAAGATTTTTGTTTGAATCATATAAACCAGAAAAAACTATTAGCTTCATTTTTTCACAAACACAGAACGGAACCCACAGCCAGTCAAGGTATTCTTAGGGCAAATCTTGACTATATAATCTGTGACATAATTCATTGAAAATTATTGTTGGGTTTCAAGTTTGATTTTCCTGTACAACATAATATTTTTCCTTAATTTATCGCTATTATGTATTTTTCCATTTTTTGTTGAATCAATTGTGTTATTTTAAACTGCAAACCTCCCAGATGTAACTGTATGAGATTACCAGGTATATAAGATTGAGCTTGCATTTTTAAGCTACACTGTTTATGTTTTGTTATGATTTTGTTAATTTTTTTCCACAATGTATTCGTTTATTTTTATTTCCTTATAAGTATATCAGTCATTGTTATCATCTTAATTTATATTCAAATATTTTTGTAATGAAATATTTTGAAAAATGAATGTTTTTACTTGAAACATTAACACAATCCTTTTTTTAGTTCTTTGAGCTGTCAGTTGCAAGTTTAAGATTTCAAAAACTTACTATACAAATTAGGAACAATCTCTTTGTGAATTCCTAATCCACACATACCTTGCCTTGACATGTCTTTGGATGAAAGAATTGGGCATAAGTCTTTATTTTTCAGGCTAGGAGACTCAAGCTTTTCCACCAGCTGCTAACTAAATTAATATTTTTGTTTCTAATTGAAAACTCACAAACTAATTGCTAAACACAAGAAGGGTTTTTAAAAGAAATTTGCAGGCAATAAAATGCAAATTAATTCTGTCTTCCTAAGGAATCTGCTTTCAAAATTTACAGCTTTGGTAGTATGTTTTTTTTTAGTTGGCTTTTGCATGATTGATAAACTAAAAAGTTTTAATCTGCATAACAGAATAGAGGGTAAGAGAACTACTACATATAATAGTTAGATTGTTAGGGCTATCATTGAAATCAGTCTTTGAAAACTTAAACTTACTGACAAACTTTTGTTAAGTATTCATAAATTACAGCATTATAAGACCAAATGTAATAAAAATTAGTTTATTTTTATAATCCTTTTTTATGGATCAAGACATTTACAAAAGGCTTTTGCATATAAATTTATCTTTTCCTCCTAATGTTGTTATTTTTTATTTTTATAATATTAAGTGTTTCATTTTGTGGAAATTCCAATTTCTCCTCGATTATCCGAGCATTTATGGTTTATGGGTCTGAAGTATTTGTGAACAATGATATAAAACATATTTAATTAAACTTACTAATCAATTTCACTAATCAAGTTTAGGATCACAAGGTGTCCACCCAACCGTGTTTTCACCAGCAATAAATCAATATTATTGATCTGGGAAGGATAAAAAACTAGTTGTAATGAATTTGATATTAAGAGCGCTAGTTATAAGTTGTGTTTTGCTCCTACCACCACATTCAAACAAAAAGCTTTTAAATAATTTTTTTGGATTAGTGAGAACCATGTGCATCTATTTATGACTCTGGCAATAATTTATTACCTCATTAATCACCTACTTAAATGTCTTCTTAACTCTTCCTAAATTGATGTTGAAACCAAAGGATATGCTCTATTAATATTTTATCATAATTGTTAGTTTTAGCGCTAACCTCCATAAATAACATAATACAATATCATAATAACAATTTGTAGAAACTCGTTAATGCATAGTTGCAACAAGTGTTTCTTTCTCCTTATTTTTCAAATGTGATATTTTATTTGTTTGTATAGTTAAGCTGTATAAAATTACTTCTGGTCGAAACTGTCAAGTGATGCATACTTATGTTTTAATGTTCCTTTTATTTAATATTGTTCTGTTATTTTTAAATTGTTAATGAATATTTCACTGCAAGAAGGAGCTTCGATTAATATGAATAACCTACACCCAATATTTTTTCATGTTAAGAGTGTTTGCTACATAATATTCTCAAGTTTTGAAAGTGATGATTTTAAAATTTCTCATTGCAGATCTATTATTGTGTTGAAAAAAATACACTATTCATGTTATGAAGTGTCTTATTTATATCTTTATTTTACCCAAAGAAGTATTTCCTTCAGAATTATCAGTATTTTTGTTGTGTAGTTTTATTTTACCTTGAAGTAAATTTATATCAGTCCATATGCGTTTGCATTGATTGATGTTCATGTCCATAACAAACCTAATGCCCCCATACACGTAATGATCGGTTGACGACGAGCGAACCACGACCAATCGGAACAGTTTGGTCTGAGAATCATGGTTCCCATACACGTAACAATCGGTCGGCGGCGGACAAACCACAGTCAATCGGAACTGGTGTGTGAAGCGCACAATAAGCGCTGATGTTAATAAGGTCCTCACTCAGTCGAAGACGGTGTTTTGCAGCGGCTGTACGACATTGGTGCAAGATGTTGTCCAGGGAGATGTAAGAGCTGATGGCGTATGTTGTTATTGTAGTGAAATTTCAAAAAAGGAAGAAGAGGAAGAAAAGGGGGTTGTGGTTTCCTGTATTCTTATATAAAGTCTAGCACATTTTTGTTGCTCCACATGGCCATTTCATACTTAAATCTATATCAGTTACACTAAAAAATATTTCATTTTTAATTTAGCAAATATATAAAACAACATTTAACAATTATTCAAACTATATGACAACTAACTGAACCTCTGTGAAAAAAACTGAGTCTTGCGAATAAGTAGGGTTACCACCCCCCAGAAATTAATGGTAAATACGTCAATAAAATATTGACGTTATGAAGCATCCACGAAGGTGATCAGCGACGTAGCCAGCCACCGTGTCAGTCGCTAGCCACGTGGCCGGCCACGTCGCCAGCTACGTGGCTGGCCACCTTAGTGTAACAGGAGCCTAAGACTTAGTCTCCCAGAATTAAAATAACTTATTTAGGTTATGGAATTTTATTTCTTGACATATTATTATTTGTTGCAACTTCTATGAAATCTGACAATTAATTAATTGACATCCCTGCAGTAAAAAGTGGACTCAAATTCTTTGTTCTGTTATTATGTGCAACTAACTTAAGCTGCTCTGATATAAGTTGTACTGAACAGGTAAATTTGAGACGGATAAAGTAAAATAAAAGACTTGATTCACAATTCGTTTGACTCCCTTGGCTGACTCATTTATTTCGACAAGTAGTTCAATTTGGTACTCCCGAGCATTTAGCGGCACGCTAGGTGAATATAACCTCCTTGGGCAAGACTACTGAATATTTGATTAATGTATTTCTTGGGTATCACTCACCTATTTTGATTGTCGTCAGCTGGGGACTTGTCAGGATTTACAAAAAACACAAAACACGACACACGAAAACACTTATAATCCCGAAGTGACGAAAAACCGACGTTTCGCGGGACCGAAACTAATTAAAACGTCCCGCTTCCTCAGGGTTAAGAAAACTTATTATTTTTTTCCCGCACGCGGGCCGAACGCCAAACCACGACTGAGACGGGCTGACCTCTTGCTGTAGGGGAGGGTGTGGGGGAGGGGGTCCTGTTTACCGGTGATAAGCCGTCCACCTTCCGGCCCTTATCTCGCATGTATTCCAATTCATTTTTAACTACCGTGATATAAACAGGACTGATGTCGACAGATGGACACGACAATGGCTCGTTTTCAATGGCCATGAAAAGCGACTCCGCAAT
Organism: Neoaliturus tenellus; assembly: GCA_030545055.2. NCBI lineage: Eukaryota > Metazoa > Arthropoda > Insecta > Hemiptera > Cicadellidae > Neoaliturus > Neoaliturus tenellus. The sequence goes on from CM061535.1 coordinate 85,132,269, forward strand.
ATTCCTCTTCCTCCAATCAGGTTCTTTAAATAAAATCCTACTTTCATCCCATTTTATTGATTGATTACATTCCAGTGCATGTTCGGATATCCGTGAGCCATATTTTTCTTTATTTTTTACTTTTTTTGTATGTTCATTGATTCGAACCTTTACCGGTCTCGAAGTTTGGCCTATATAATTCCTACCACAATTGCACGGAATTTTATAAATAACATTCTTGGAATTTTGCTCTTTGTTGTAAGGCTTTACTCTTGTTAGGCGACTCCGGATCGTATCTTTACATTTAAAGATACTGAAACTGAATATTTCTTATTATAAATATTCTAGGGGTCTTATTATAAAGCCAAAAGCCGTCAAGCGAGTGATGAGCGGCTTAGCACTGGTGTGTTGATTCATAGGGAAAGACACAAACTCCTTCGAAAGATACTTCAGTTTTTCATTTTTATGAACCAAATGATTATTATAGACTATAAGGACTGAGTGAAATTATGTTTATAGCAAGTGATATAACGATAGTATCATATTTATTGTGTTGAACATTAATATCCGTTTTAGTTAAGTTATTGTTATATCTCGTTAGCAGAAACATTTTAAGTTAGCAAGTTTTAAGTAAAAACAAGGATTTAGTACATTCAATGATTACTGCTTTGTTTTCTGGGCAATTTAATAATAAATAAATATTATTTATTGTAATTATGTAGGCCTAAGTACTATTTAAATATCTAAAACTTCTAAATTACTTTAACATTACTTTATATTAAGAATTGTGTTAAAATGAAAATTTGGAAGTTAAGTTACTTCCTGTAACCGCAGAGCTCAAACCCCCACCCAAATTTTTTTTCTGGCAACGGCTTCGCACCACATTTACTACACAGAGCTACCGTCAGAATTTTTCTGATAGTGTTGTGTAGTGGCAGTAAAACAAATTCCCCTTCGACCCTTGGTCTCATAATTGCCTTTTAGTAATTATTTTGTCGTGATTATTTTTCCCTTGACTTTCCAGAGAATTTAAACAAAATATGTATTATAACTAGACGACATGTATGTATAGACAGCTTTCTGTTGGGAAACACTTTGAAAATAATTTTATCGTTGCAACATACATATTCAACATTTATTTTATTGTTATAACTAGAATAATGCTATGGGGCAAATGTTTATTTTTGTAAACAAAATATTATATGCAATAAAAAACCAGTTACCATTTATAAAGACTATTTTTGAAGGATTTTTTGCTCCAAAACTCTTAAATTATTTGGTTAATGGATGCCTCTTATTATACAATAAGTGTTGAGGAAAAATTGTTGTAAAACTTCCTTATTCTAGGAAAGAAATCTAGATCTCTTCTCTTAATTTAATTAAGTCAACGCAAAAAAATTGTTGAGATTAAAACTTTTCTTAAGGGAAAAAGATGGTATTAATCTAATTAAAATAACATATTGCAGTTGATGCGCGGTGCTAATATTGTTTTATTGAAATGTACGTCTTCAGTCAAGAAATTAGTTTTGGTACTAAACAAATTATATAAATGAAAATTTTAAATGTTAAATTTAAAACTAAAAGAATACTATACAAATTATTCAGGGTATATCAATAAGAATCATCCCATTTTATAGGTTTATAATTAATTTCAAAACTAATGATCATATGGACATGGGGTTATTTTTATACTAAGGTATAAATAATAAAGTTTTTTACATACCATTTATACCATTTACAGGCGTTCAATATGTCCCGCTTTAGATGCACAGCACATATCTAGGAAATACTCAAATTGGTCCCACAGCTTAGCTAGCATGTCTTGGTGGGGGGGGAGGGGGGGTTGGTTGGATTTGATAGCTGCTCTGATGCGGTTCTTCTGTTCAACCAATGTTGTTGGAAGGGTTCGGATATAAACTGTGTCTTTTACAAACCCACACAAAGAGACATCATGTGAGAGTTTTTAAATGGTAGGCTTCTTCAAAGATGGATCGGCCATGCTGGACCTAGCGATTCCACGTTAATCACTGGCCGCCAAGGTCACCAGACCTTACTGTTTGTGATATCTTTTTGTGGGGGTTTGTAAAAGACACTTTTCATATGCCTGCCCTTCTAACAACATTGGTTGAACTGAAGAACCAAATTAGAGCAACCATCGAATCCATCACTCAAGATGTGCTAGCTAAGGTCTAAGACGAATTTGAGTATCGCAAAGGCTTGTGCTTTGCATCTAAAGGGGGGCAATATTGAGCACCTGTAAATGGCATGTAAAAAGAACTTTATTAGTTACTCATTAGTATAAAAATAACTCTATGTCCATATGATTATTAGTTTTGAAATTATAAACCTATATATTCGGATGATTTTTTTAATACTCTCTGTATGTTCGCATAAAAAAAGAGTTAAGAATTGAACAAAGAAACTTTGTAGGTTATAACCATATTTATTTTTCCCTATATATAAAAGTTTTCAAACTATTATAGGTACACTTGTTCTTTACAGCTATGTAGGCGGTACAAAATATAAGAACTCTTGAGTTTTTCTTTATAGCAAAAAAATAAAAATAAATTAATTTATTAAATATTTTTAAATTTTAGTACTTTACAAAAGGAGTACTTTGGCTTTTACTTCCAGAGCAAATCCTTGATTAGGTTTAATGCAAGCAAGCTTTGTATGACCCTATCATTACTGTCATCTTAAAAACTATTTGACAAAAGGAATGAATGAGGAAGATTTCTAACAACATATTCTTTATTTGTTATATTGTGACATAACAATCCAAGCAAAATAAAATAATTATGTTGATATGTGCTTTCCACAAAATGGAAAATAAGGCCTTGGAAGACAGAGCAATTTTATGGCAACTTATAAGTGGCTCAAATGGTAAAATATTTTAAAATTATTAATACCCTAAAATAATACTGTTACGAAAACATATCAGATTTGTTACAATACTGAATTATCTAAATTTTGTGCTTAAATATATTTAATCATGTCAATATCTTTGATTTGTTCCAAAGAAAATTTCTTTAAAATATTTCCATCTCTACTCAACAAACTGAGATTTTATCAAACATAAAAATACGCTACTAGGCCTACTACAGATTTTTTATAGAATATACCTTTTATAATAACGTTGTTTTAGAGTATATCTTAGTTTGTTTCTTACAAAAAAAAATATTTTACACAGTCTTACAATAAAGATAATTTTTAATGGAGATTTTGGTGAACTATGCGCCAACTGCCGAGAAAATCTTTAAATCAGAATAATAGAATATCATTTATAAGATACACAAATAAATAGTAAAAACTTTTGCACTGGAAAATTTTTTTACAAGGTTACTTATTTTGGCACATAACCATCAAAAACAAAAAAATCAAATATGGACACCTTTCAAAACTATGTCAACCCTAACCAACATTGAAGTACAGATTTTCATAAAGGCTCTTTAGAAAAATTTAATACTACAAACTGAGTTACATGCTGATTTATACAGTAACATCTGTATAACAATATTTTAACAGACTGTAGAGGACGTGTTGTGATTCACAAAAGTTGCGTCGAGCACCTTTATTGATGGTAACTGCTAATGGAATGTTGAAAATTGAGCTGAGAAGAATTATTCCTGATTTGGACGGATATGAATATTAATCATAATTTGACAATTTTTTTTAAATGAGTTATTCTGTGGAATCACATATCGTCGCTCAAGAAACAATACAGCCTACCTAACATTTCAATAAATTTACAGGAGGGAAAAACTGTTTTATTTCACATTAAAATGCTATTTTAATTTTTTAAAGATTATTAGAATTGCATTTTTATATAAAGCCAATTTAATAAATTTACTTGGCAGTAACAACTTGAAAATAGTTTTTATAAGGTGGTACCGGTGTTGGATATTATTTGTTGATATAGGTCTCTGAAGGAATGTCGCTGAACTACAATATACTAATTTACCCTCTTGGTCTTCACAAAATTTATCACAAAAGTTGATTAATATAGTATAAAATCTGTTTGTGCTGTGACCAGAGATACCAACACTAACAAAATGGCAAACGTATAAAATATTCAATCAACTAAACATAAATACTACTCAAGCAAGCGACATGGCATTGATACTCTTTCTATACCAAAGAATGGCATGTGCTAAAGCTAGAAGGTGTTGTGTCAAAGCAATCTCCTATTTTTGGTTTCTTTAGAAAGTGGTTTTGCTGCTATCTGATTTTTTCAAATAAACTACGTCCAATAAATAGTTGGTACGGGTATTCTGGCAGAATGCGCCGGTATCAATAGCTCAATTTTGCTAAAAATGGCAGTTAGACGGACGGTATTGTTTCTTAAATAAAGAGGTTATACAATAAAAGAAGTCATAAAATTTTCTTTCGTTCCATAATTGGTATCTAGATCCATCTTGAAAATGACAGATGTAAATGTTTTGATTGGGATAGTTACCTTTCTTTAAAATACCTTCCAAGACGTTGTTTCATCATTAGCTATTATATTATTCATTTGCTACTTATGCTTTAGATTGACAATAAATAATTTCAAATAAATAAACTATTAATAATACATCCAAACCTCTTACATTTAAGTAATACTAATGGCAGTTTTCTATTACAAGTTGAAATATATTTTAATAATCTCGCATTCAAATTAAACTACATAGAAGGAATGAAAGAGTTACCACTTATCACAGATAAAACGATTGGCAGGCGCAAGGAAAGGATTTCTAGCAGATATTTTGGACTAAAGAATCTATTCAATACAAATTTACTGTCATTAACTTAATATTTGTGAACTTCAACCAGTCATTTCCAACACAGTATTTTACAATATATGTTAACTATTTTTAACACATCCAACAACTACCAAGAAACTTTAGATCAAAACCCCAAACTTCCAAAAACCCCATGTATAAATAGTTAAGGAAATCAGCTATATCTATTTATTTAAACACATTCTTAGTTACAGATAAATAAATATTTTTTCAAACTCAACGGAATACTTTGTTACATTTATAGCACCTTAAAAACAAATTAATTTCAACTAAGACATAAGCCATGTATTAAAACTATATCAACTGCTATCATTAGACCAATAAAAAATTAAAACCATGAAATAAGATCATTGAAAAAGGACTGTATTAATAGGATCTTTTCCGTAATATATATAAACTACTTTTTTATTCTTCTCCATGATTGTACTTAATGATTTAACAATGATTAATTTCCCTTTAAATGCATAATGATGTACATAGACAAATAATTCATAAAATATTTCAATTTCCATTTATTTCAGTTTATATGAAAAATTCAGCAGTATATTGATGGAAAAAGTCAGAGATGTTTTTAATATATACTAACGCTTTGGATCCCATTTTGTTTGGAAATTTTTATTGCTAAAATATTCCAATATTTTACTGATGTAAAGTGTACATTTAACATGTTCTGTTGGCATGTACATACTGTAGGATACAAAACTACATGATTAAACAAATGCTCATACTAACCATCTTCCACTAAATTGCAATTTTAGCAATTACATCTTTCTACTTTGGAACCCATCAATTGAGTACTATAATTTCTAATAGTTCAACAATGTTAACAAAGAAACTTAAACGTTAATACAAATTAGAACAGTATTTACTACAACAATCTTATTGCCTAAAACCCGTATTTTGTAACAAAAAAATCTTTGACCATCAATTGTGACAAAGTAGCCAGACAGGATGACAAGCTAGGCCTATATATTACTTTTTAGTATACCAACACTTGAAAGTGGATTTAACTATTTAGGCCTACCCATAAACCTCTCAGAAGAATCATGTAGGCAAGGGATTCAGAATTGTTCAATTGAGGTTACCGTTTGATTGTTCTACTGTATTATGTTGCACATGTCTCTATCAATTTCAATGCAGTTAAGTTAGTTTAGTAGTTTATAATGTCTTCAACCTAAACATGTACCAAACGGTTTTAAGATTACAAAATTATAAGAATTCATTCATCCACATTTACAAGTATTTCATAAAACTTATAAAATGAATGTGTTAATTTGGAACTCACTTTTGTTCACTACATGAATTTATTTGATTAAAAAGACTGAAACTGGTGATTTATTATTTATATTGAGAATCACTAACTGACCATCCACCTCAACTTTTCACAAAAGCTATCCATTTTGTATCAGGATACAATATAAAATGGAAAAGATCCTATTTTGTGATGGTCCAGAATAATTAACTAATAAAACAGGAGAAACAAGAGGAATAACATTCTATGTACATCACAGTGCTTAGTCACTTTTTCCCTAGAGCGTCTTTGTTATACATTACTTTTTCTTTTTTTGTTTCAACTTCTTCTTTTCTTCACGCTTCTTCTCTCGCTCAGACAGGCAGAGGAAAAGTTTATACCCACAGAAAACTGCAACAAAACAAAACATTAGTACGACAAAAACAAAATACCTACAAATGAAAGCTTATAAAAATATAACATTAAAAAATTAAACATGAACACCTTTTTTTAAGTAGTTTTATTCACTTTTTTGCCACTATACAAGGGTTGCTGTTCAAAAAACTTAAGTTTTTGAGAAAAATGTCTATTGTTTCTCGTGTTATAACTGGGAGAAGGTTCACCTATGTGAAGATTTTTTTTGCTTTATGTAAATTAGAACACTGCTTCAAAAATGTGAAGGCAGGGGACTGTCATGACTCCTAAATCCACAAAAGCCTCGATGAAGGTGTTTCGAAGTGGCAGTCCAAGCATGGCTCTAATGGTATTTTTCTGCCACACATAGATTTTATTGAGATATTTTTTGACTGCCCCTTACAGCACTACAGGGTAGGCTATGTGACTCTATAAGACTATAGGCTAATAAAGTGTTTTAAGGAGTGGAATTCTGCTAAGTTTTCTAATCGCAAAAACCCCACTTGCTAATGACTCTAATCCTGTGATGTGTTCTCCTCAGTTTAGAGCACCGTCCAGTCTAACTCCCAGGAAACTGACACTGTCAGCCCCTACAAGCTGTTTCAAATTTATAAAAACTACCGGACGCCTTACACTTAGATAGGTTTTAATTCATTGAATTATTATGACAAGAATTGATGCGTCCACAAATAAAGGTTGTAGTGTGGCCTATTAGTGATGAGAAACACCTAACTCCAGCCACCTGCTGCGCTAGCATCATAACTTGACACTTATCGGCAGTCATTTTACAAGGTTTGTTACACTGCATTTTTAGACTTTTGTACAGGGTTGCCAAACAAAGCACCCGTAAATGAGGGACGCGGGTTTTGTAATCAAACCTGTACTATACCTCCGAGTCCGAAATAGTGGTTGAAAATAAAAAATTCTTTGATAATATACTACATTTAAATTATTATACTAAATGCTATTTTAGTGCTGTTCATAGGCTTTAAGAAGTTTTTAAAATTTAAAGAATAATAATTTTTTAATCCCCGGTAAAACAGCCAAAACCGACAATTAACCTAATACCTACTAAATAAAAGTATATTTTTACTATTTAATTAATTTTATTGCTTACATTTTATTATATTACGGTACATTATTAATATCCAATATTTTAAATTAAAGTTTAATCAAGCCAATTAACAATTAAGCTTAACAATTTTCAAACTAATATAAGTTAGGAATAGGTAAAAGAAAAATATCGTTTAATTTAAAACAATAGTATATTAGCCTACAGTACAATTCTTACACTTTAGCTACCAACTGTAAATGAGAGATTGTTGTTATAAAAATTGTATTCGCCTATTAACGACTACGACTTGGAGAGGAACAAGATGAGTTCACAGTTCGCACACTGTGCATGCAGGAGAGTTTTTCCAAGACTTGAACCTCAAGAGGGCCCGAAAAATTACGGTACAATGATAATGACGGCAGACACTTGCTGTGGTGGTTGGTGGTGTTTGTATATGCACGATAAGCAGTTTTGTAATTTTGAGATTAGTTTTTAACACTCATTGTAACTAAAATTTTCTTGAGTAAATTCTGATTTTGGACGTCTATTAATACGGGGCATTTACCGTCCCGGATGACTTTTCTCCGGGATGCGGTACAAATTTATTAACCCTCCGAGCGTTAATCGTCGATTTTTCGGCCGAGCTTTTCGGCCTCCGAGCGTTTGAGTCGATTTTTCGACCTTTTAAAAAAGTGACGTAACTTTATAGTGAATGACAGAAACAGACCCGTGACCGCTGCCGCTGTTACCGGGAGATTTTAATCTATCCAAAAACACCCATTTCAAATGGCAGAATGTGATTGGTTGTTTGAAATATGCAATGAAACATCTGGTAAAAAACTGTTACCATCTGCTAACTTTGTAAACAACGAAATGCATATTTTAATAATCGTTTTAAGGTTATGAATGATTAAAAGTGTTACTAATACCTTTAATTTACATTATTGGAATAAATTAATATGTTTAATCAAGTTTATAATCATAAATATGAGTAGGAATTAGTGTAATATTCCTAGCTTGGTTTAACATGTGTTCTTATGGGATTAGGGTAAGTAGGTACCATAGGACATATTTGGTTTCATTCAACATGTAAACCTATGTAAATTATATATTTTCTTGAACTGCATAAAATTCTAAACAAAATGTATATCTTGGAATTTTAATTATGTGTATCCAAAAATATTTTGAGGGAGAACAAAGTTATATACAAAAATTTTTTTGTAATTTTTACTTTCTCCCCCTATACCATAGTATATGGAGAAAGTATTGTTTTCGTAAAAATTTTCGCATTAGTTTGATGATGTATATATCCGTTTTGGAGCACCCTATCCCCCTATAAATGTATATATTGAGAAAGTATTGGTTTCGTCAATATTTTAAAATTTGAGTCGTTGGTAAATTTATCCGTTTTGGTGCCCTCTGAGCCCAAAAAAGGGGGTTTCAGAGTGATGTCTGTGTGGATGTGTGTGTGTGTGTGTGTGTGTGTGTGTGTGTGTGTGTGTGTGTGTGTGTGTGTGTGTGTGTGTGTGTGTGTGTGTGTGTGTGTGTGTGTGTGTGTGTGTGTGTCAGGATGTAAACAGAGCTAGAGAACGCCCTAATGGTCCGATTTTAATGAAATTTGGTACATAGGTCCAAATCTACTATAATTCCAGGCGTTTTTTTCATTTTTTTGAATTTTTGATTTTTAAGGGTAGTTTACCCCCAAAAAACGTGAAAAATCAAAATTTCTCAAAAATGGCTCTAACGATTTTGATTAAAATTTTGTGGCTTATTAAGATTAAAATTCTGAATAAAATGACACCACCCGCATCTCCGGGAAAATGCGTGTTCAAAAGTTATAGAGCAAAATGTGTTAAAAAAGTCAATTTTTGGATGCAAAAACTCGTGCTGCTCACCTGGTGGCTATGCGACTGAGCCATCAAGATATTAATGTTTTGAGGCTTTTAACACTTTTTCATATTCTTGGGAGAAAGTATGTGTCAGTTATCTGATACCATTTATTTAATTTTTAACCTATAGGCCTAGCCTAATTTTGGTAACAATAAGTAAGGGTAAAAATTTTTGTATAATTAGATAGTCCATTTTATCTACTTTCATATAATATATACATTTATAGTGCTAGGTCATAAAATATATTTTTTACTAATCTTTATTTGAAAGTATGCAAAACCTTACAAAAATGCGTAACGCTCCAGGGGTGCTATATTGGAGGGTTAAATAAGAGACTGTCCCTTAAAATCCGGAACATTTGGGAACCCTGCTTTTGTAACTTGGTAGTATTTTACATTTCCAATATGAAAAAAGAATGGAAACATTGACATTGAAAACACTAATTACCGTACTGAGTACTAAGTTAGGCCTAAGAAATAATAAAATCAGAGACAATGATATTTAAATAAATTTACTTTTGATAATGCTCTTACTGTTTTAAGTTAAAAACTTATATGTTAAAATAAAGCTTTGGTGCAAAAACAACAAATTTTTATTGAATTTCTCTACAGGGAATGCGATATTACGGCAGTCCATTTTCAGATGAAAGTTTTAAAAGTTGCAAAAAAAACAACCAGTTTTGCATTTTTAAAATAGTATTTGAGTGTGGTATTTTTTTTAAAGCAGTATATGTTACAGAATTTTTATAAAGCAGGTTAATGATTATTTATATTCCCCCGCCCCCCCCCCCAAAAAAACAAAAAACATATTGAAACATAATAATATGAGCCTTGCCTATATGCTGCAATGTTTATTATTTATTTATACACGGCAACGCAATTTTTACAGAGAGAATTAACATAATCATTACATTTATGTGCAACATAAATGTTGAATAGGCTAATGACCCATAGTATTATTCAACATAGCATAAAGCAAAAATAGAAAATTTAATAGATACCACTACCCCTGATAGTAAATTTAATCAGGTGGGATAGGCCTAAACTGAGATCTTTGCAGATGACAGACTTATGAGTTTATAGTGTTCTAAGGCAGTACAATAAACCTAAAACTTACTGTATACTACTTCTGGCTTACCTGATAGGGCCAGTATAATAACCCCAGGAATGATAAACACGGTATTGCTAAATCCGTGTTCTATTAAACCACCAGGACCACCGGAAAATTCAACCATAATTAAATTTTTTCAATTTCTAACCAAGAATCTTTTGCAGAAACTAATCGACCTGTTAAATTAGTAGATTTTAATTATTCATGGACGAAGCACAAAATTTGTTTTTTTTAACGACTGGCACTAAAATAAAATGGGAAATAGTTACAATATGTTCAAGTTCTTATCACACAAGGCCTAAAAACAAATTCCTTCGTTCAATAATGTGCACTTTACGAAAACACCTGAAGATAATGGAATTGGAGTTGTCAAAAAGTGTAAACGTAAACAAATCCTACGTTGTGAACTCCAAACTGTCAAATGAACATAGAATATTAACTGCATCATAGAGTAATCAGCAATTCAAATCCGTTAATTGGAAGTATAGGCATTGGTCATATATCTTGGTTAAAGTTTTATGATCCATTTAATAAACAGATAATACAAATCTAATATGTTTTGTCAGATGGAGGAAAAATATTCTTTTAGCCGTTGATATACAGATAGTAAAAAAACGATTCCCGTCTAACTCATAATTTACCGTCCTATCACACTCCTACCATTGACTAAGGATACAAGATTTATATTCAATGCTCCTACCATCAATAGCTGAGTAATATCATTGACTATAGTGAGTTGTAATATAAATACCCCTGTCTCAGCCAACCTGCTGACTCAGCGAATTCCATTTTCTAAACGGCATTTTAATATATTATAATTTTGTCATAAACACTCTGGGGTTGAGTATGCAGGTTTGCCGCCATATAGGTTTAGTAAGCAAATATAAGTTCAACACTACTTAGTCAATGTACTCACCAAATTTTATCACGTTTTGGTATTTTTCCCCCATAAAAACCTTGGGTGTGAGTAAGTTTGCTGCCATATGGGTTTTGTAAGAAAATATTAGTTTAACTCTTCATACTAAATTTTATCAATCTATGTCAATGAATAAGCCAATGATAGAGGGTTTGGTTGATTTGCAATTAGGATAAATAATAAATGTATTTTTTAATTTTCGGCATAACCATTTCACTTAAGTTAGAAAGAAGCTATGTTCAAAATACCTTAATTGTTTATTTTTTAAATGTCTTTGAATGGTCTTAGATAAAATTGTTAATTTTTTAAATTAAGGCCAAAAACACCTATTTTTTATCCTTTTGAAACCCCATAAGACCCCGTTCCCATAACCCGATCATGCTGGTTTGCGAACTCATGGAAATACACCGGGTCCTACACCACCATACAAAATTTTATCTAAATCGGAGGTCCCTATCAAAAGTTATCAGTAATACGGAACAAACACACACACACACACACACACACACACACACACACACACACACACACACACACACACACACACACACACACACACACACACACACACACACACACACACACACACACACACACACACACACACACACACACACACATAATCATAAGTGATATAAGCATATATTTGCTATAGTTTGTAAGCACTTGGCTATAGCTGCAATGGCGTATTTTGTGATTTTTTAAATTACACGAATTGTTTCTATTGGTTTTGTCGTAAAAACCAAAATAATGTATTAATGACAAAGGGGTTGATACAATTTGAAACGACATTAAATTTCCTATAAATTATACATAGTACCTATAAATAATAACCCCCTATACAACGTTTATTTTTGTACAACGTTGACAACTTTTTGGCTCAATTAAACCAGTAAAATTGTTTTTATTCTTATGTTCAGATACTTAAAAAACTTCCTTCATCTTTAAAATGATGTACAAATATTAAGGGGTCATTTGTTTGATTGTTATTTATTTCAATTCCATTGTTTCTTTGTTGAATTTCTTGTAATAAAGGAATACTTATGGGATTAAACGGTGAAAAAAAGTAAGTAAGACCAACTAATCTACTGCCGGCCGGCCAAACAATCCATGTCTAAATGTACTGTGCTTGTCTGTGTGTCCTAAATGTTAAATTATTTATTTACTTTTTAAACTTTCACAACATCAGAAGACTTAATGAATGACATTTTTATATCATCAATCCTGATGATGGAACCCTGTGTTCCGAAACATATGTGGGATTTTTTCTACTGGTTTGAACTGTTGACTGAAGGTACACCTATATTTAACTAGTCAATTAAACAGTTCTAGAAGCATCAAATAATGACTAAGTATATTCTTTACTCCTTTTTAATTGCAGTTAAGGAAGCTGATTCTCTACCTTTAAATTATATTTCAACTCTTCATAAATACAATACCCTACACAAAGACTACATAATAACAAATAAACATAAAACACAATTTTTTTTTTTTTAAGAAGCATTCTTACAGTGGCCAGAGACTTTTAAATACTATATCTAAAGAAATTAAAAGAGAATGCATTAAAAAAAATAAACAATAAAAAGATATTAAAAGAATGTCTCATTAAAATAGATCCGTATTTTTTGACGATTTTTCCACTCATAAAAGTCATCATAATTAATTATACATTATAACGACTGTGTGTTATTTTAAAATCTAAGAACTGGGAGGGATGGGGATGAGATCTTATTCAAGGGGCGGACTAGCAGCCTTCCATTGTTCTGGCAAAACTCCTTGTGTCAGAGAAATATTAAAATGAAAGTCAATGCTGGGAGGAGAGCAAATAAAATTCGTTTAATCAAAGAAATTGGAATGCTATCAGAGCCAGTGGCATTGGACGTACTACGTCTTATGGCATTTAAAACGTCTATCTGCAAAACAGGACTAAAATGGAACTGAGTGCAATTAATACTTAAACTACTTTGTAAATTAATTTCTCTTAAATATTCCTGCATAGCTACACAATTTGTATTTGAAGAAAAAGATAAAAAGTGATCATTCAAACTATTTAATGGAATAGAAATAGGTACAGATATCTCTTGCTTTTCAATACAAAACTTTTTAATGTTTCGCCAGAGAGCAGTGGAAGACTGCTGCGTAGTAGTGCAAAATTGAGGATGCTGGCCCAGTTCAAGGTCACCTGAGGGATGACGTCATCGAGGTCAATGACCTCACCGATGACGTCATCGATGACGTTATCGATGACGCAATCGATGACGTCATCACTAATGACGTCATTTCGATGACGTCACACCCATGACGTCACAGAAATGACGTGCTGATGACGTCATCACCCCTTACGTCATCAAAACGACGTCACCGACGCCACTAAGGTCAAGGTCACGCAGAAACTTAAAATTTTTTGGCACTTTTGCCGTTTCTCGCACTACGCTCCGAGTTTCAGTCAGAGTCCCCGTGACCTTGACCACTTGGAGCGAATTTTCGACGAGAAACGGCAAAAGTGCCAAGTTAAACTCGAGTTTCTGACATGACTCTGCCTAAATGGGCAATCGGTAATCCCTCAGGTGACCTTGAACTAGCACAACACCCCCAATTTCATATTACTGTGACCTTGAAAACTTAACAACGGAGCGCCGACACCGATGCGCACCCCACGACAGCCACCGAGTGACTGACTGTCAGGCTCTGTGTACTCTAGGTATATGGGGAAGTGGAGGGGGAAATTTCAAGGTCATCCAAATGGAGTTTTAAAAAAGTTGAAGAGTAGAAAGACTACTCTTGCGCTTCCTGGGCGACCTCATCAATTTCCAACGGATCTGTAAACCAATCCGATCTGTAGCGGCAGGAGTCCAGAAAACAGGTGCACCACCCATCAGGTTGTCCGTAGCACTTCCGACAATTGGTAAGATTGGAGAAGTGAAATTTAATACACCGCTGCGGACAACAAGTATAAAAGTATTTGGATTTGTAGATTTTGAAAGTTTGTAGTACCGGTGGTGGCAGCTGTTGGTTCTTGCATCTACACCTGCAACATCCGAAGCATTCACATTGCCGGCAGGCCAGCCCATCCACTTGCCACTTTGGTAAGAGGAAACACTTATCCTCACAGCAATAGGTTGTCCCCGTCTCTTCCTCCCAACGCTTCTTTGCACAATATGTGACGCCTTGTATCTCCAAACACCTATGCTCGCAACATGAGATGCGCTTACTTTCCATAGCTGATGTTGCTTTGACGAGGGAGCACGATGAAGTGATGCTGTGGTCAGTGGGAATGGGGTTTATATAAACTAAGGTGGGTGGAGGGGGAAAGGTCAAGGTCATCCAAATGGAGTTTTAAAAAAAAGAAAAGAGTAGAAAGACTACTCTTGTGTATCTATAGCGATTTCATTGATAGTGAGTGCTTCTGTATGCCAAGTTGATCTGTACTGACAGGCTCCTTAATAATGTTTGCAAAAACCTGCAAAATGATTGTTGCACAATTTGCAGCCAGTTAGCTGTTTTAATGTGAATTCAATGCAACGTTCAGGGCAACAAGTGTACTTATACCCTCTCATCTGGTACACATGGAATGTCTTCAACTCCGGTTTCGGCTTCTTCCAAGACTTGCACTTACACATGCATTGACCAAAAGCTTCACATTTTCTACACGCCAGGCCATCCGCAACATCAATGTCATTCGGCCATGAAAAACATTTCCGTTCGCAACAGTAGTTGAGTTGACTCTCCATGTTGCTGTGGTGAAGGTGTGCGATGAAATGATGCTGCAGTCATTGAGAGTGCACCTTAAATAAACTCAGTGGAGGGGGAAAGGTCAAGGCCATCCAAATGGAGTTTTAAAAAAGATAACTAGTCGTCCTCCTCCTCCTCATCCGTTGTACTTAGAGAGCTGTCAGACGAAGAGCCCCGTGCAGGTGCTCCCCAGATGAAAAACAAATCAATTTTAAAACGAAGACCAGGATCTTGCATCATCAATTCCTTTAATTTGTCACATACTAAGTCGACCTTGTGTAAGGTGTCAACAACAAGCTTCCAATTCGTTGGTTCAATATAACTTGTAGTAGAGTCTGCCTCGCTGATAACCACATCCTCCGGCCGTATTGGAGTGTAAAGATGTGTAAAGTTCTTCGGCTGTAGCTGAGGTTCAGGCTGGCTGGAAGTAGAAGGTTGAGTGTGGACCCCTGTCGCATCGAAATCCATAGTCATTCTACATTCAATGTTGGGGTTTTCGTTTAATACATACACCAATTTCTCATGCAACATATCCACTTCTGCCGAGTCTTGCAGATGAACATTCCAGGAAAATGGCCATTCTTCATCCGTAGTGGAGTCAACTCGAGAAAGAGTGCTGTCCGCCATGATAGCTAAGCAAGGAATGGTGTGAGCTACAGACTGTGGTAAAAGTATTGAAAAGTAGAGGGGGTAAACCAAAAGTATGTGGAGGGGGTATTTTCAAGGTCATTTAATTTGGGTTTTAAAAAAAAGGAAATAGTGGAGGGGGAATTCTCAAGGTCATCCAATTTGGGTTTTAAAAAAAAGGAATGAAGGTTACTCCTCTTCAGCCTCGTTGTCCCCCACATCCTCATTAGCCTCATCTTCATCGACGTCAGACTCGCCGTAAGGGTAGATCGGGGACATGGGCGAATATTGTGGAGATTGTTGACCGTTGTTATCGTCCCCTTGCATTCTCTTTTGTATATTCTTTCTTCTTTTACCTTTTTCTTCAACATTATTACTGGCGTGAAGTTGTCCGCAAACGTTTTGTTCACCTCCTTCCTGGTGACCTTGAGGATCTAAAAACTCAGATATCTCCTTCTCAATATCTATCACATTTTCAGGTGTACCACTAGGAGAAGCCATATTGAATACGATGCTACCCATACAACAGTAGGCAACAAACTGATGAGGAGCGGTCTGTACGCTCTGCTTTTATACTCGCGGAATGAAACAAAACTGGTTTTTACAGTACATTCTTAACAATTCCAGTTAAAGGTGTGTATGTTACAATTTTATCATGTAGAATTAAACAGTATGCAGTTGTATTAGCCGGTATAGCAGCGTTGAATTCCATTTCTATTTTTATATCGACACTTGATGATTTTACTGATTCATTTTGTTTAGAACAATCAATTACAACTATTGGGTAGGCATCGTAATATTTTGAAGGTGATAATAAAGGTGTATTTGCTTTACCGTAATATGAACTTTGGAATCTCGCGTACATATCGTACAATATACTGTATTTCTTCTTAGTGAATGACACATTTAAATTGTCGTATGGAAAGAATTGTGAATTTAAATAAACTTTAATATTTTTCAAGTCACAATGATCAAATTGTCCTGCATGTTTAGTAATGGCGTCTCTTCTACCTGTTTGTAAACCAAATATAATATACCTGGCTCGTTCTACATAATTCGATGTTTTAACAGTCCAAGTGTGTCGATCCGTAGTAGGTAAACTGGGATGCTCATGAAATTCCCAACTTCTAAATGGAATAACAATATCACGATCGGCTTTTAATTTTCTTAAAAGTAGCATTCTATGCTCGTCAGCCAATTTAACATGTGGAACTCTCCATACAATTTTGTCTAATTTTAATTTCCATTCTAAAGTCGCATCTGTAGTAGCATCTGCAGCTTTAATAATGTCTTTATCGTTAGAAGATCTCAACAAAACTAATTCTTGTTTAACGTTTAATATTATTTTCCTATAATCTTCAGCAAAACCAAGCAGCAAACGTAATGGAATATGAAAATCAAAATATCCATTTGGATTTGGAGTGATCGTGTCAATCGTAGGTAATACCCATCCGGCAGGTTTAAGTAAATTGGTTTCATTGGGTGTTATAGATGTTAATCCTTTTAAAGTTGTCGTAATACCTACTTTTTTAGTGGAATCAACTGTTACACCTGATATTTCATATCTAATTTCATCAAATAGGAAAGCCATAGGATTATTTATAAATGGAACTGTTGTACCAACAGTAGTACCGTCCTTTTTAGTAACTTGTCCTTCAATATACAAGTAACTTTCACATGGTAGTGTGTAAATGTCTTGATTTTGTATGGGAATACGAATTTCATCGTTATTGTTTAATTTCGATGAAGTGTAAGGGTTGTGGGTGTGATATTCTTTTTCCCATAGGGTTTCGTCGAATGTTGGACCCTGCGCTATATCCAGTATATCCATACTCGGTTAATTTTAATCCAATTCTCTCTAAGAAACGAATGTTCTCGCGTGTTAACTCCTCCACAGCTGAAGAGCTACTAATGCGGTTTCCCGTAGGTTGTTCGCTTTTAAATGTTAAACCCATTGTTTTGTATTAAAGTGTCGATTTTAAATGTAATCTAATCGTAATAGGCTCTTCTCTGAAGTCTACCAAGTTACCGTCTTGATCCAATACGCTCAACACGATGTCTGAAATGAAAGTGGTGTTCAACGGTAGATATACCAGGTTTTGTGGCTTTTCAACAATTTTAAATCCAGGTGGTACACTTGGGTAAAAAGTATGTATGATGTGGGTGTTAGCCCCATCCCTGTAAGCACCTTGTATAATGTTACAAGTTATGTCTATATACTATTGACTTTTAATATTGTTACTGTTTTCTTACCGGAATGTGTTACATCTGGTTCTAATACAGGCCCATCGTTGGAAAATCCTAATAAATCACCAATTGAGTTTGGTTGAGTGAAATCTATATAATATTTGGAAGTAATTTCAGCTTTCATCGTATTATTATTACCTTTTAATGTTATATTGTCTTTTCCCATTTTAGTTTGCAAAAATTCATTTATATGATCAATTTCATAAGAACCTGTGGGTAACCTGCACTCTTGTAAGTCTGTAAATTTTCCACTGGCATCCTTTCCCTTATAATAATGCAATATGTTATTTTTACCTTCCGTAACATTGGGAATAGAGTTGTACGTTGTAAAATCCAATAGTGCCGCCTCCCAAAACCTTCCTTTTTGCAAGCGTAACGCTGGAAAAAGGATACTTCGTAAATTGGACGATTTTCCTGTTAATGATACCGTATAGGAAGACATCTCAATAGTGACTGATACTTTTAGCTAGAAATTCCAAACATAAATGGCCGCATATTGAAGTATTATCAGGTTGTTCTCTTTTATAGTTATAATATATGTTTTTAGCAGATTTAAAGTAATTTTGAAGTTCTTTTGGTGGTGGCAAATTACCGAAACTATCAAAATAATATACATTGTTATTTAGTTTCTTATAACAAACCCAATGGGTGCCAGGCCCTTCAGTATTATCCAAATTTACAATTCCAGTCTCATTTTGCCACATTTTCTTTGGTAAACTGTCTTTCATAAACACACCGCGAAAAAATGGTATTTTTAAACAGGAAATATATTTAAATAATTCAATATTGGTTAATGCTTTATGTGGTATGACCAATTGATTTCTTTCATTTAATATGCACGATAAGGTCTTAGGTAAAGACCTGCCCCGTTTTTTACCATTGACCACACGGTGGGCTTCTTCCTGCCTTTTCTTGTAGATCGTCGTCTTCTTTTTATATTTCCTCCATGTTTTCTTGTGGTTGACCTCCTTTTTACTCTCTTTCTCCTCCTTCTTCCACCTCCTACTGCTGTTTTAGCCTTCATACCTGCTGTTACTGCTAAAGCTGCTGCTTTTTCTGCTATGCTAGCGTCACTTGATTTTACTCGTTGCCAAGCTATGTCCGCAAGCTTTTTGTCAGCTATTGATCTATTTTTTGAATCGGCAAACGTGGAATATGCGATATCGTGTTCTTTACAAGCCTGATCTAACTTGTTTATGCCAGGATCGCCTCTTTCCAGTCGTTTTTTCAATTTAGTTCCTGGTCCGCAATACTGATAACCTCCTGGTATATGAAATTCGTATGGTAATGCGTCTATTGCTCTATTTACTATGGATCCTACTGGAATTTGTTTTAAAGCTTTACTTAACAGAGAAACCGCTGTGGACGTGATCCCACCTCCTTTTCTTGCAGTGTCTCGATATGGACTGATGTACTTGAACGTCATTATTGTCCTTTTATAATCGCAATGTGCAACTCATGTGTTAACTCTATGACGAGTTGGAAATAAATGAAGTTGTTTATTGTGTTCTTTTATTAAATATCAATATCACCCCAATTTGATGATCTAAACTGTTGTGTATTAGGGTGAATAAAGTACTTTTTAAAAATTTCCCGTTTAATCCAACCACCTCTCGAGGCTTCATCCCAAATTTTATGACCTGGCCCTCCTCGAAGAACTTCCGGTGTGAAATGATTGTGTAAATCAAATATCGCATTACCTAAAACTTTTACAAGAAAATTAACAGTGACAGCATTATCTACATGTTCAGGGTCTTTAAGGTTTGTTATACGTTTATTATTACAATCATACACTTTACTATCCTTTAATGATGTTGTAATGGTCTGTCCTACAGTTGCAGCATCATTTGCTTCTCTTCCTTGTGCCAAGTATCTTATCACTCTATTATTACATGTAAACCATCTAAAATATTTATCTGGATCTAGATGTACGGTTTGTGATAAAGCAGCTGCATCATGTTTTTCATAACCCCATCCCATATTTGATAACTTTTTATCCATGCAATCCCAAGCATCATTTTTGTATGTTAATAAATTAAATTTTTCATTACCTTGAACAAATTCATCCCCTTGCTTCGATACTACTTGATCTTGTTTTACAAAAGAGGTTGTTTCTTGTTTTAAGGTTTCCATCATTTGACCCACTGTTGCACCATCTGATGGCGCCGAACCATCTTTAACATTTGCTAAACAATTATTAAAACAATCTATAACCCCTACATCACGTATGATGCAATGATCTTTAATATATTTTAGATTTACAGCATCGTTTTCAGTTTTTGGATAGCCTATATCATTAATAACAAATTTATAAAAAGAAAATCCATCTTTTGTCTTTTCAGGTATCAAAGAATGTAAATAGCGTCTATTTACGCTGTCTTTTGCATCTTTAGGGTCATCTACGTTGGATATACGTTTATTGTTAGCACTATACGTTTTCCCATTGAATTTTAACGTATTTTTTAATTCAGATGACAAATAACCTTTGTTTATTGCATCACCGTTTTGATTTGGTTTACCAACGTTGATGATTCTATGATCTTCTGCGTCATATGTGTTATTTTGTAGTCTTAATGTTGGCGATATCTTTTCCTTTAATATTTTTAGATTTATTGCATCGTTTTCATCCGTAGGATCTTTTATGTTTTTTAACCTTTTATTACTCATATCATAATCTCCATCAGGTGTTTGTGGTAAACCAGCACTTCTTTTTAAACTATTGGCATAATATAACCCATCCGAGGAGTAACGTCCGAACTTGTCGACACTCATGTTGCAACTGAATAGTATTCTAGGGAGTAACGCATTTTTATGAGATTACCCCACGGTTTCGGAGTTCATCCACTAAAGCCACCCATTCGTTTTCCAATCCAGTATGACCCGCTTCTTTAGCTTCATGTTTTAGTTTCATTCTATCCACCAATTTATTGATATTATTGTAATAAATCACATTTGTGTTATATAGTTTCTTCATTAAACCTGTACCCGTAACGGACTTACTTCTTTTTCTTCGTTCCTGAGCACTTACATCCAAAGTGGATGCCATAAATCTTCGTTTTACAGGTTTTCTTTGTGTTAACGGCATTGTTTGTCTTCTAGTTGGTATTAACTTGGATACAAATTCTTTAAATTTTAAAGACTTAGATCTAAAAGGAGGCTGGTCAGGTAAATACTTTCTCCTATATGCATTTGTCTGTTCCAAAATATTTTTATATGCTTCCATGTCTTTTTCTTTCACTACCGATACTGAAGGCTTATTTTCAAATAATAATTCAAATAATCCTTTTGTGCCCTTATACCTTTGATCACCAATGACAATATTATCATGTTCGTCAACGTTTAACGGGCTATTACCTATCATTAAACCGTCTTCTGTTAATCTCGCTCCATAACTATGGTAATTCTTATTAGGAATTGTTCCGAGTAACATTTTTACCATGTATTTCCTTCCTAAAGGTCCTTTGTTATGAATGTTTTCACCCAACAAGCTTATGTTTGACGGACCTTCCCTTGTCTCTTCTTCTTTTTCCTCTTCACTAGCAGTTGATACAACTTCATGTCCTCTTTTGGCTTTTACTTCATATAATTCTTTTATTCCACTATAGTCCGGTGATTCTAGCTCTCTTTCGGGTTCTCCACCGGTAAAACCACTATACGTAGAGGATTCCGGGTCTTCATCACTAAACTCTTCTGATTTTACATTTTCTCTTTCAAACTTCGTAATAGGTGCAATTGCATCTCCTTCCAATACAGGTTTAGCAAATTTTTTGTTTAATTGTTTCAAGGGTTCAGTAATAGGTTTAAAAGTAGATTCAAGGAATTTCTCCCTCTCGCTAATACCTAGTTTCAATGCTCTGTTTTTAGCCCGAATAGAATCACTAAGTGATTTTATTTCTTTTACTAATTTTTCTTGGTTAACCATGTTTGTAGCAAGACGTGTTGTACAACAATGAATGTGTTATACCGCGTTTAATGTATTAATATAAATTTATCAAATCCTATCCTGTATCGACCATTGTTTAGCGGTTGTTCCTTCATAATTGTTAGGAACCCATACTTTTCAGCCCAAGCCTTTCCACACAACTCTTTAAATCGTTCAAATGTCATATCCGCATTTACATGATCAAAATATATATGTTTTAGGTTGGTTTCGTCCTGTTTAAATACAATTAACATGTTTGCATTGTCTCTAACGAGTTGTTTAGGTATTTTGCTGTAAGTTTGGCCAATATAAATGCTATCTATGTTGTTATGTCGACCCATAGCGAAGTAATTCCTTATTGTGTTTTGGTTTTCACAAGATACATCGTCGAATATAAACACGGAGAATGGTTTAGCTTCTTGTGGCTGCATGACACTCTCGCTTGCATTAAACTTTAAATATTTAACTTCAGGCACATTAGTCAGTATCTTTTCCAATAATTGATACTTTGGTTGTTGTAGTGATTTTGAAAATACATATAGATTGTTAAATCGTAATCCTTTAGGGTTTGTAATCAAATTGAATACTACATTAGTTTTTCCACAGTTGGAAGGTCCGGTAACCAGACAACGAACGGTGTTTGGTAACAAATTGCCATGTTTCCCACTATTGAATTCTGAATTATCCACTGTGAGTTCATCTATATTATTAATAGTAAAACTCTCTTTTTGTGGTACTATCTCCATCCTTTGTAATGGTTCAACCTAAAATGATTCTCTATCGTTATATCAAATCCTTTTTAGGTATCCAAGAATCTTTCGTCTTATTAAATCCTAACCATCGTACTTTGACCTTATCTTTTTTCCGTTGCAACACCTTTCCAACTAAATATACATCGCCTACTGTTGATTTTAACATTTCATGTCCATAAAACCCTCCTTCAAGCAATTGTCCTTTATTATCTTTTAAAATATACGTCTCAGGTACTGTAGGTTGTACTTTGAATACAGTAAAAACCTCATTGGTCCAATTTGGCAGGTATCTTTTACTGAATACACCTTTATATTTACTTATTCGCACTTTATCACCCACATTAAATTTTTTAGGCTTTAGTTTTTCAACTTTTGGTTTAGTATTCGTTTTTATACGTTTTAATACAAGGTTTTCATTTTTACTAGTTACTTGGTTTGGTTTCATCCCGATAGTCCTATGAAATTTGTTATTGTAATCGTTTATAAGTTTTGGTAACATATCAATCCATATGTGCGATCCTCTGTTGGAAAACATTTTATACATTGCACTTTTTAAAGTTCTATTGAATCTTTCGATTATTGAGGCTTTTACTTCTGAATTGGTTGAATAATGGTTTATATTGTGTTTTTTCATTAAATTTGCAAATTCCTTATTAAAATATTCTTTTCCATCATCTGTTTGTAAATGTTTAATAGTATGTTTGTCTCTTTGTATAGCTGTTTCCATTGCTTTTGTAACACTTTTGCCACTTTTATCTTTTAGTGGTAAAGCATCTGCCATTTTTGAAAAACAGTTAATAACAGTCAATATGTATTTATATCCTTTATTTTGTTTGCTATAAGGAATCATTTCGATTAAATCCGCTTGATATAAATCATTAATTCCTTTTATCACCGTAGTTCTTCGTGGAAACTTTCTTCTTGCAGGTTTATGAAGTTCGTTGACAATTTGTTGCTTCAAGTCCTTCATATTGCAGGTTTCAATGTTTGTTGTATCACATGTATAATCACAATGAATGCTGTTTTAAATATTCACATCATTTATATGGGTCAAGGTCATCCAAACTTGTGTAAAAAAATGGGGAACACGGCGTTGGACTTGCCGTGTTCCCCATTTTTTTACGGAAGGAGAAAGGAATAAGGTCGAAGTTGTAGAAGGACGAAGAATAGGTTACTAGTTGATAGGGTTTAAGGAGTAATGGCCGAAAGGAAGAGTGTGGATTTTGTCGGGCAAAATATGTCTTTTATCATCCCGAGCTGACAGTGCTTTTTTAATTTCGGTGACACTGTAGACTTGATGCTTGAAGCTTCGGATATTGTTGAATGTTGCTGATATCGTAGTATCTTCAAACAAACAAGTCTTGTAGTGGTCAAATGTTACGTGTTTTTTCAAATAAGATGTCTTCACTCCTTTTGCTTTCTTGACTGTCGGTGTGTTGTTCTCGTGGTACATCTTAAATGAATACAATTTCGCCATCAGCGCCACTATTTCTTCTAAAGGCATTCCATTTGCTTCATCTTTGAATTTTCCAATTACTTTTTTATATTTTTCATTAAAATTTGGATGGTTCTTCGGATAGTCAGAAAAGTCGAAATCTTCTTTGTATGGAAAAGTCCTTAGGTCTTCATACATGTCCAAAGTCTTTATCCAGTAGATAAACGCGTCCGTATCCATGTATGCGACTCCAATGTTTTCCCTTCCGTAGTGTTTAACCATTTTGTTATAATGGAAATCATACATCAGGGTTTTACTTATATCCAAAATCGACATACCTATGTATAACGGACGGTCCATGACTATTGTTGTTTTCTTCATACTGACAGCGACTAGATTTTCGTTTATAATCATGGATGTTCCGAAATTTGGTTTTTGCACTAATTTTTCCAATTTCCTAGGATCACTCACTAATTTTACATTTTTGTGTTTTCTTTTGTTCTCCAAGGTCTTCCCAAAGATGGCATTGTTCATTAATTTATAGAAGTCCTTTTCAAATGCTGTTGTCGCTGCAGCTCTTCTTGTAGTGTTGGAATCAATATATGGTTTCAACCAACAAGACTGGGTGAATTCAATTGCTCTATGAATTCTTACTATACGTAGACCCAATTCAAGAGCCTGTTGAACTACCCAGTAGTGAGCCACATAACGATCTTTATTCTCCAAGGTCATCATCAATTTTGGCCATCTTCCTGTCGGTGAAACTTCAGTCTTGGCTAGGAGAGGCAAGTCGTAGTGATGGTCATGAAGGTGCTCCGGGTATTCAAAATCACAGTCCAAAATATAGCCTTTTGGACCATCCTTTGGAATCTGTGAGATGTCTCCGATGGTGGCCGGGTCGATCCATTTGAAGTCAGCGTAGGGAAGCGGATTTGACATTGCCCAACCATAAAGGTTGTTTGCGTCAAAGTAGCCAAGGTAGACCGATGGTTGTTGCTCGTCGAAGCCGGGGATGTACTTGTTGTTGGCTTTGACATGACGTGTTACAGCTTGTGTCAAACCGCCCCGTACACCAGATTCCATCATGAGCACCATATCAATATCCGTTAGAAGTTCCAGTCGACAGTTGGTTGACTTTAGCATAGCTTGCCATGCTAATCCTGGAGATGTGTACGAGTGTAGAGGGTCCAGTCCATAGGCGGAGAAGCAGGTGTTTCTGAATTCTTCCATCACATCGCACAGCAGAGTTACGTCCAATTTTATATAAAAGTCAGAATATTCCCCCAAGGTTTGAATGTTTAGTTGATTCCACACATTACATGCATGATTGTAGTCTTCAACGGAGATTTCACTTTCGTTTAATTTGCTATTGAAGGCTTCAATCGGTGGAAGACTAGTTTCTTCAAACTTTTCTGTAGAAGTTATATAATCATAGGGGAAAACTCCTTTCCTTAATACTAGGTCCAATTTATCTTCAGGTACAATTTTGCTTGTTTCTTTTAAGTCTTCTCTTCTTAGGTTCTCTGACAATTTGGCTAAACTTGATGGCATAAATCTGTAAGAGTCTACAAAGCGAAGTTTAATTTTACCTACTGTTTTTGAAAAACTGATGTACTTTTCCAATGTTGTAGCAAGAACATCAATTTTACCGTCATCTCTTCCTAACTCTGGTATAATAAAGTGGGAGTCGTAGCCGCTAAGATTGTGTAAAACAACAGGAATAAAGTTTGGCAGTTTGTAATTTATATTGCATGAATTACAAGCAGCTCCTCTGTATAACCCTGTCAGATGATCGTGGTCTCTTACTTTTTGGTTTTCTTCACTAAAGGTCTTCTTGCATAGATAACATCTTGTCGCTACGTTGTATTCTTCTTGTTGCTTTTGGTTTAAAGGTTCCATAGGTACAACATTGCCGTATAAGCGTTGCACCTTTTCAGCAATGTCATACAACAGGTCTACAAAATACTTAGCGGCTTCTTCCCCACGGTAGAGTATTGGAGTGGATGTTAAACCATAGTCTTGCAATTGGTTCTCAGACAAGGTTGACTTCACCAATAGGCAAAAACTATTGGGCTGGTGCAGCTGGTATTTTGTTCTTCTAGTCACCTCACCGTCCGGCAGCTCCTGTGATATTAACGTAGATTCAAAATCTGCGTAGATGACCAGTGGAATACGATATTGGTGGATTGTTTTGTTGAATTGGATAAACGCTCGAGATGGTGGTGGCAGACTAACCTTCACTTCATAATTCTCGTTACAGAGTCTTTTATGTTCCGTCATCCATTCAGATCCTCCACGTCTTAGTTCTTTATATGTGAAACAGAAACATCTTTTACACACTGTTAACCTACGTTTATGTTTTGATAATTGATTCAATACCAAGGCTACAAAGTCCTTTATCCATACATAATGGGAAATTTCACCCTTAATTATCAATAGCAAATCCGTGTGGTTTCTCTGTTCAACTTTTACTACCCGCAAAGGATAAACGTTGTTCGAATCATCCAGACCAAAAACATTGACTGAAACGCCAGGATTTTTCTTTTCAAATTTGCCAATGTCTTTCAAGGTAACTGGATAGGTGAGACCTTGAAAGTTGTAGCGGTGTTCATTTTCGTAATATTCTCTACCAACTCTTTCAGGATGATCTTTAACATACTTGGTTAACATTGCATACTTGAAACATTCATTACCTTCATTTTGCACATTCCTACACGATTTAGTGTTTTGGATTTTCTTTGGTAGAGGGATAAAACTACTACCCCTTAAACCATATCCATGCTTGTGAACCCTTACATCCATACCTTCAATTGATGACAAAGTCCATCCAGATCCTCTTCCTTCATGTTCTTGAAGTTTTGTTATAAGTTCTTCCAAGCATTCTTCAATAATATCATCGATGTTGGAGGTGAAGGTAAGGGTTCGGTTTTTGGTAATGAACGCTCTCAATGCTGTTTCGCCATCAGTATTGTTAAACATAGCCTCTAACACCATTCCAAATTTAATAAAATTTAATCTTTGTAGTTCTTCCCTCAAGGTTTGACCAACAAGTTCCTTAGCCTGGGTTATAAATGTTTCCAATTCCAATTGAACATTATTAATTTTGAAATGTGTTACAACTCGTCCTGGCAAGGCCGTGGTGCGCAGTTGTTTCACATCTTCCAGTTCTTCTTCAGTGTCCTCTTCTTCAGTGTCTTCTTCTTCAAAAGGTCTTCTAGCAGTAGATGGTCCAGCACCAGCAAATTGGATCACACTAGGTCTTTTTCTTTGCATTTGCTGTAGATAGCTGTCCCAGTAGTCCGTCTGCTTCTGGTGCTCTTCCAAAAACCGGTCAATTGAGTCTAAGTCTATTTCATCCATGGTAATATCTTCTTTTCTATCTTCGTCTTCATGTAATTCTCTGTGTATGGTGAAAAGATCTTCGTCTTGAAAGATTTCCCCACAAATGTCGCAAAGAGCCATTTCAAACAGTTTGGCTTTGAATGTACACTCTGTGAATGTCCACGCAATAATGAGCAGCGCACTCCACAGGGACCCTTTATATCCGAGGCAGATAGGTGGGGAAAGTGACGTCATATGGAAACAGGTTATCACTCATGTGCTAAATTTAGCCTTTACACAACCGTTTGTAATACATTTATCAGTAGGCTTGATAAATTGATGATATTTGGTCTAGATTCAATAATTTGTACAAGTTTTTTCAAAGACGTCTGTTTGAGCAAGTTTATGTAGGTCAAGGTCATTTGGAATTATTATTTTGAGCGGGGGATAGAGCACTAAGCAGCATCATTTACTACAAAGTGCTCTATCCCCCGCTCACATTCTTTTTTTAACTTTTTGTTTAAACTTTTTACAAGGGTGAAACATCACCATCAGAGTCGGAATCATCCTCATCACGGAATAGGCAGCGATGACAATACATAATTCTTCTGGCAACTAACATCCTATCCATTGGACGATGGGGAGTGTCTTGTTCTTGTTCTTCTTCTTCGATTTCCAATTGGAATTCCATTTCCGACTCAGATGACGACTCTAATGTTTCGTAGGCGTGCAAGTCCACTTCATTGTCCGTTGAACCAGCTTCGTCAGAGTCCGTTTCAATATCCATTATCTCTTCCTCCTCCTCTTCTTGATCAACCGCAGGTAGTTGGTCCTCTACTTCTATAATTTCTAGAGGTATTACCTCCAGAATAGAGACAATTCTGTTGCGATGGAACACGGTGTTGTCAAGTGGAGCCATGGTATGGAAGTGTTGTATCCATCCAATTTGCTTACCCTTTTTATACCCCCACCAACTATACAATTTATGTGGGTCAAGGTCACGTAAAGATACCCTTTGAGCGGGGGATAGACCACTAAGCAGCATGCTAGTCCATTGCCGCAAAGTGATCTATCCCCCGCTCTGTTCTACAAAACCTCAATCAAGTCCAAGTCCAAGTCCTGTTTAACACATTTTATTCTAATTCCATATCCAATTTAAAAATTTCAATTTCACATGGTTTACATTCCTGATGTATCAAACACTCCAGCTCCCTAAACATATCGTCCAGTTCGTCCAAATTATGATGTCCTACTTTTAACACATGAAGGTGGTTCATGCTTTGCATTGTAGCATGACCATCAACAAACAAGTTTCTTTTCCACGCTAACATAAATTGGCAGTTTTCTTGAAAGATTTTTCTCACCAAACAATCATACACAGCCGTCAACATGTCTCTACAATCTTCATAGTGTACCATCACAGAATACCTGTCCAAGTTAGCACCAAGCAGCGATCCACTCATTGTTTCTAGCGTTCCACTGGAAGGTCCAAAGCAGAATGAAGTCGAGATGTATAGACCCCCTCTTTTATACCACTTAACCGGTTGTCCTTGCTGTAAAGTGGGTCAAGGTCATCCAATGCTACCCTTTGAGCGGGGGATAGACCACTAAGCAGCATGCTAGTCCATTGCCGCAAAGTAGTCTATCCCCCGCTCTGTATTCTACACACACACACACACATACACACATGTCCCTGTCCAAGTCTTTCATTACATACCCAATATATATTCAGTTCCTTCATCATCACTATCACTCATCACTGCTTCCACAAACTCCACAGGATTAAAGTTAAATTGTTTCAATTGTTCTTTTAAGTTTTCAATTTGTTGGTCCTTTACTTCTAAAACACTGTGAAGGTGTGATATGTAGTCCGCTGCCTCGTTGATGCTTGCTACTCTCGGATCGCCTAACTTCAAGCTGGGAACTACACCCTGCAGCCTGAAGTACGCCATACGCCTTTCTTGCTCCTGCCGTTGACCAGGACTGAGCAAGCCTTGTCCGTCTTGGCTTACCTCCAGCAAGGTCCGTAGCATCGGAGCTTTGCAGGCATTTGCCCGAGCAACAGTTATGCTGTGGAATGGTCGAGCAGGTCCACGAGTAGCAGGCAGGACGTTGGCAGCACGCCTTCTTGAAGAAGAAGAGGAAGCCTGAGAAGTTTTGGAGTTGAAAGCCATGTTACAGTGCTGTATTCAGCTAAGCGGTACAAAGCAGAATAACCAAACTGCACGTTAATACCCGTATATATACACTTATCAGTGGTGGGGGTACTAGCTAGCCTTGGTAAAGTGGGTCAAGGCCATCCAAAAACATTACCAGAACGGGGGATAGATCACTAAGTGGCATGTTAGTCCATTGCCACAGAGTGATCTATCCCCCGCTCTGTATTTCACATTCACGCACACATTCATACATACACACAAGTCCCAGTCCAAGTCTTTACCCACACACCTATCCACTCTCATCCTCACTATCATCACTGTCCAACAGGCTTTCACACTTCTTAATTAGTTTTTCCCATTTACTCCGGATATAAAGTAGCTCCCTGCGAGTATTCTCTAGCATTCTGTCCCTTTGCTCTATGACTTCGTCGTACCACTCGATGATGTTTGGTGGAGTCTGGGTTGATGCGTCCATCGTGGTTGGTTGAGAAGCTCCGCTGCTCCGCAACTCCTTCCTCACAGGACCAAAGCCGGAGAATCGGACACGACTCCTTGACGAAGGCCCCGATCGGATTGGTCCAATGCTCGGGCTGGAGTTGGAGGCAGCCGGGCCAGAGGTAGAGGCTGGGACGTTCATAGCAGACATGGTGGTGTTCAGCTTAACGGTGTAAAGCAGAATGAGAGGACGGTTGATCACCACTCCTATATATACCCGTTTTTAGTGGTGGGGATAACACAGTGGGGGGGGGGGTTAAAAGAAATTTTGCTTAGTCTTCCCGGTCATCAGTTTTACATACCTTTAGCACACCCATTATTTTGGTTTCTTCAATAACTTTACACACCTCAAACACCCAAGCAAACAGCTCATCTATGTTGTTATAATTAATTTTTGTCCAGTGTTCATACTTATGAGTTTGGTTGTTTATAATACATAGATAAAATGTAGACCCGTCTCGTCTTATACAATACTCAACTTCCATTCTATGCTGGTTTAGCACTTCCCAAGCATTGTGTTGATCTATCAAGAAGTCACCACCTTTGTAATTGTACCGTGACATGTTTACCACGGAGCACAGAAACAGACTGAAGCAAATAAACGGCTCATACAAGCTTAGTAAGAGCGTTAGAGTGGGGGTATCACGTGATACACAACATTAGTTGTAAGGTTAGCACTTTACTTTAAACAGTAATTTATATAGGTCAAGGTCATTCAAACTTTGAAAAATTTTTACCTCCAAACACTTGTAGCAAGCTACAAGTGTTTGGAGGTAAGTTTTTATTTGTTAATGATTTATTTGTAACTTAGTCTTCACCCTCAAGGACACGGTTTGAGATTGTCCCAGTGACTTTACATCACCGCCAGGTTAAAGTATTATACAAGTCAAGTATTTTTTTTTTTATTAGTTGACTTGTATAATACCCCTCTCCCTTACTTTAAGAGGGTTAAGACTAAATTTGGAAAAATAATTTGGAAAAAGACTTTTAAATATTGTCCAACACAACCTAACAATTTTGACTTTTTCTTTTTTAGTGAGCCCATGTCCTAATCCATTTCCCAAACAGATAGGCATCCTTTTCTTCGAATTAAATAGGCACCGGGGACAAAAAATTCTCTTTGTACCATCGCAGGTGGTACTTTCATTCTATGAAGGCGGCCATCACCTTTTAGAATGATTTGCACATTTATGTTAAATGCTCCATAAGCTTGAACAATGAAATAATATTTTTTGTCCCTCTTGAGCCTATTAATTTTCAGCTTCTGCGGACTGTTGGGGTGTTTGAACTTGGACTTTTCAGGCATAATATTAAGGCTATAGGGCTTTGGTGTCGGAATTTTGATTTTCTTATTCAAGTGTCGTTGGCAACGATCTTTTTCTGGAAGAGCAAAACTCGGACAACAAAGAACCACA
This sequence comes from Neoaliturus tenellus, assembly GCA_030545055.2. Lineage (NCBI taxonomy): Eukaryota > Metazoa > Arthropoda > Insecta > Hemiptera > Cicadellidae > Neoaliturus > Neoaliturus tenellus. Next base: position 85,163,749 of record CM061535.1, read on the forward strand.
GCCTCTCTGCTAAACCAAACATAATCGCATTTATCACGCTTGCCAGCAGGGCATTTAACACGATTACGTTTCTTTTGTGTTGGACTCTTAGTGTTTTGGAGCTTCTCCGAATTAGGCTGGCTAGAAGAAATAGGGGTGGAAGGGGGTGGAAGAGGCAAAGATTGGTCAAAAGGAATGGAGCAAACAATTTTGGGTGGGGTAGGAGAGCGTGTTAGGTCTATAAAGGGAAGTTCAGGGGAAAAGATGGATTTACGGGGTGCTTTGGTTGGTGTGGATGGCATGGGGGATATGGGTGAGGGACATTGTGATTTGGTATAGGATAGGATTTTTCGGGTTCTGCTGTAGGGGGTTATCCTCGACCTGGACGTCTCTTCGAAGACTGCAGACTCCGATCCTGAGTCCGATAGCAGCGAGAGTGCTGGAGAGGCTACCGGGACTCGACCGCTGAGTTTTCCTGACGATGGTGGAGGTGCACCGGCCTCTTCCACTGTCGGCGGTAATGGCGACAGGCTGGGCATTGAGGCGGGCTGTGGTGGCGGCGGCGGCGGTGGTGGCATCGTCAGGCAGCTCAAGATGTTTGCAGTCATCAGATATTCCATGATCGAGGTGGAGGATGATGGAGGTTGAGTCGTGTCGGTTGAGGTTGAAGCTGGCGGGTAGTTTTTCAGTTTAAGGCCCATTTTACCCATTGTAATGAATGGACTTAATGAAAAGAATAGATGAGAATAAAAAAGTGAAGTTATTAAAAATGATCTCAAGAACAAGAGAGAACCTGTCCGTACGGGAGCTTGGACGGGAATGAGAAGTGCATGCAGCCGGGCCGCCTTATATCCCCACCGGGGCTGCCACGCCCAGAATATCAGCGGTGGGGGTGGGGGTGGGGGTGGGGGTGGGTGGGGGGGGGGGTTTCGCACTTTTTGCCGGGGGGGGGGGGGTTCGCACTTTTTGTCGGGGGGGGGGGGTCACACACTTTTTCAAAAAGAAGCCCCACTTGGGGCATTTATGTTGCCATCGCTGAAGCCTCCCAAGAGACCCAACTATAAACAACTCCACACTTGTGTGTGTGTGTTACTAATACCTAACTGTTAACTTTTAAAAGACCTGACAGTTAAAGATTTTTAAAACTGTTATATTTAGGTCAAGGTCACGAAAAAACTTTAAAAAATTAAGCCCCACACCCCCCTATGGGGGTGTGGGGCACTTGGGTTGTCATCGCTGTAGCCTCCGAAGAGACCCAACTATGACAACAAGGCAACATCCAATGTCGTGTACCCTTCGCCACGCGAGACTTGTAAACATTTACTGCATTTCCAACTAATAACTTTTCCAATAGCTAACGAAATGTCATTTACATAATTTTGAAAGAAACTGAGGACGCCCTAGTGGCTTACGTCCTCGGTCCGAGTGCAGAGGCCATCGGCTCATTACCCCCGTATAAGCGTACAAACGGACCACCTCCTATTTCTCAGCCGCATTGAAGCATGCATGAGAGGAGCCTAACAATTATAAAAAAAAGTGGCTTTACACGGGGGCCTACTCCCATAACCCTATCATTAATATTTTTAATTTAGCAATGCAGTAAATTTTTACAAGTCCTATGTGGGTCAAGGCCACACGGACATTAAAAAATTTCGGCCCCCGTACATCCATGGCGAACCACGAATGTTCGGGGGCCTTGGGGACAAAAAAAAAAACACAAATAGCTAACAAAGTTTCATTTACATAATTTTGAGTTTCCAGAAGGGAAACTAACTGAGGACATCCTAGTGGCTTACGTCCTCGGTCCGAGTGCAGAGGCCATCGGCTTATTACCCCCATATAGGCGTACAAACGGACGCTCCTATTTCTCAGCCGCATTAAAGCATGCATGAGAGGAGCCTAACAATTATACAAAAGTAACTTTACACGGGGGCCTACTCCCGTTCCCTGTCTTTACGATTTACTTTGAGCATTGCAAAAGCTCAAGGGGGAAATGCTACAACAAGCGTATACAATTTAGAAAAATATAACACACTTACAACACACAATATTGAGCTCAACGTAGTCAATGCTGGAACAAGCACATACACGTTAAACACATATAACAAACAAGACACACAGGAGACATAAGGTACAAGTAAAACACTCTCATATAAAACAATTCGCAATACCCAAACGCAAGCGCAATATCTTACAACTAATACATGTCTTAAAGTTAGAGTAGACTTCGCTAAACACTGAAGGCGCCATTCAATGTTTAGTGATGCCTATGGCGGTCCGTCCCGATCGTTCACGTTCAACGCGCGGGAGCGGACTGCGAGCCGGCTCTGGCTGGGCCCCCTTATATCCCCACCGGGGCTGCCACGCCCAGGATATCAGGGGTGGGGGAGGGGGTGGGGGTGGGGGTGGGGGTGGGGGGGGGTTCCCACTTTTTGTCGGGGGGGGGGGGGGTTCCCACTTTTTGTCGGGGGGGGGGTCGAGGTAAGTTAAGTGGGTCAAGGTCACCCACAACACTTGTACTCTAAGTGTTGGCTATACCCCCACCACAACTGGGTCCCTAGGCTGCACAACACCGCTTCGCCAGTATGTCTCCGGCTTCCATGCGGTGCGCCTCGCTGTTCTCTAGCTCTCTATATGTAAGTAATTTTACAAGTTCTGAATGTAGGTCACTACACTTTGACTCTGGGACGATATCGACTTGTAGTATTTCAGTGTTTTGACTCAAGGTCATCACACTTTAACTCTAGCACATCGGTTATCGTACCAGAGGTGCTCAATAACCTAACTTGTAATGTTTAGGGTGGCGTTTGCACGCCACGTGGTATCGCCATGAGTGTCCAGTCCAAGTTTTAAGTTAAATTAATTTTACTGTAATCTTTTCCATTTCTGCTTCGTTTTGCCAAAGTATAAGGTGTCGCTTAATAAAGTGGTATTTCTCTAAAGTTATAGGAGATTGCAAGGATACAATTAGTTTATTTAGGAGACTCTTCATCTTAGAGTTTAACACAATTTCCACTTTGACTTTGCTTCCTCGGCTCTCACAGCCTAAGCTGTACAGAAATGTTTCTTCTAGTGCCAACTCGGGGCAAGAGAACAGTGTGTTGACTGTAGGACAGCTCATGGTGAAGTGATGCGAAACTCCAGCGTACCACCTCACCTTCCCCCGCCACTGTGACCTTCCCCCACTCCTGCTGTTTCCCCCACCTCTTTTCCCTTGACTCATGCGCTACAAGCAGTCTCTCAGTATTGTGCGGACTTTTGTGAGGGGAAGCCATGTCGCGGGACGCTTTAGGTAAGAAACTTAGCCGTGTTAAGACTTTATTAGTTGCTCACTGTCCACCACTGAAAGTTAAGAGAGTTTCAACTTAAGCTAAGTGGCGCAAACTGTTGCGCGGACACCCTAAGTTTTATACAAAACAGACTAATGTCAGTTTTACTGATGAGGATTTGTTTAAAATATTGGATGAAATGACTTTTCCTTGCAAAATTCAGTTAGTTACTCCCATTCCTGACAGTTTAGAGTCTTAGTCTCTCAAGCCGATATACCTAGCATACACAGAGCCTGACAGTCAGTCACTCGGTGGCTGTCGTGGGGTGCGCATCGGTGTCGGCGCTCCGTTGTTAAGTTTTCAAGGTCACAGTAATATGAAATTGGGGGTGTTGTGCTAGTTCAAGGTCACCTGAGGGATTACCGATTGCCCATTTAGGCAGAGTCATGTCAGAAACTCGAGTTTAACTTGGCACTTTTGCCGTTTCTCGTCGAAAATTCGCTCCAAGTGGTCAAGGTCACGGGGACTCTGACTGAAACTCGGAGCGTAGTGCGAGAAACGGCAAAAGTGCCAAAAAATTTTAAGTTTCTGCGTGACCTTGACCTTAGTGGCGTCGGTGACGTCGTTTTGATGACGTAAGGGGTGATGACGTCATCAGCACGTCATTTCTGTGACGTCATGGGTGTGACGTCATCGAAATGACGTCATTAGTGATGACGTCATCGATTGCGTCATCGATGACGTCATCGATGACGTCATCGGTGAGGTCATTGACCTCGATGACGTCATCCCTCAGGTGACCTTGAACTGGGCCAGCATCCTCAATTTTGCACTACTCTGCGTTCTGTCTGAAAATAATCTATGAATGTAACGAAGCCTGGAATTGCAAAGTTGTTTAACTTGATTTCGAAGTTGACGATATTGGGCCATTAGCCCAGCATCCCTAGATCTTTTGGCCCTATGGTGAACAGAGTCCTGCTGAGCCATTAACCTGAGGATGTCGTCAGTGATCCAGGGAACCAGATGACTTTTACTGACCCTGCGGGTAACAATCGGGGTATGTATATCATAAAGTTAAAAAACGGTGTTTAAGACAATCTACCATATCATTGACAAACTCTAAAGTGTAAATAATTTCGTGCAAGGTGTTTGAAGGATGTCTGACCTAATAAACCTCTCTTCATTAAAATTCCGAAAATGTCTGTACCTTGTTATTTTATGTCCGAATTTAGGGGCTCTCATTGAAAGGGCACAGTAAATTAAATCATGGCGGGAAATGGCTGGAATTGGAAGTTGCCCGTGGTGAACTGACATTTGGGGGTCACTCACAATCATTAGATCTAATAAGGTTTCGGCTACGGCGGTAGTTCAACTACCGAACGTAGTTGCATTGAAGCCAACACTCATGCAGTATGCAGTCAAGTTGAGGAAAAAGCATAACTGCTTTCAAGGTCTGCTGAGTAGATATTTTTTGTTGTTCCTGATATGAAACGTCAAAACTAAAACGGAAGTCAAGTTACGTTATAATATTTACCATTACACAGATGATTGAAAAAGAAAATGAAGCAGTCTTGCTACGGGTACGATATTTATTGTAACGAAACCATATTATTACTCTATTTTACTTTTGGATCATTATCTATTAACAAACAATTAGGTAATGACCAAATTAACAATTATCAATAAATTAAATCTAAAACCATAAATTCTACCCTAGTTTGCTTTGAAATTCCTTATTTTAGTAATGTAGTTGAGACAAAAATTTCCAAAGCAAACATAAACGATTTTGTTGTTTCCTTGCAGGTAACAAAGAGTTGTTTTTTAAAACACTTTTTTAACCAACAAAAACTCTATGGCGACATCCACGGATGTCGCAGAAACTGACACCATTGCCCGTGTTGCCAATGTCAGGTATTTTACCCGATTTTCGGGGATTTTAGACGTTTGCGGGTAATTTGTCGGGGATTAATTCAAATCGGGTTTTTGGCGAGTATTTTGCTGTCCAGGTGCGGGGATTTCACCCATATTTCGGGGATTTTTATTAATCTGTTCTATCTTTTGAGAAAAAAAAGAATTAATCCGCACAATCCGAATTAGGGTAGAATTTATGGTTTTAGATTTACCTCGATTGATAATTTGTAATTTGGTCATTACCTAATGGTTTGTTATCAACTAATAATCCAAATTTAAAATAGAGTAATATGGTGTCGTTTAGATAAATATCGTACCCATGACAGGACTGCTTCATTCTCTTTTTAAATCAGCTGTTTAATGGTAAATATTATTACATAACTTGACTTCCGTTTTAGTTTTGACGCTTCATATCCGGAACACAATAAAAAACTATTCGGCTGACCTGGGAAGAAGTTATGCTTCTTCCTTTACAGACCTTGATCTTGGTATGCAGTGGTCAGTAGTTCAAGCCTCAAGCTGGTCCCGCTCGTCCCGCTTTTAGAGCAAAAATACCCCCGTCGCAGCAGACCTGCGTACTCAGCGAATTTCCAATGGAATTTCGGATTATTTACTTTCCCCATAAAAACACCATAGGATCGAATATGTAGGTTTGCTGCCATGGGGTGTTGTTAGAAAATCTAAGTTAATCAATAATTGGTGAATGTAAACACAAAAGTGTATCAAGCTCTGGCAATTTTGTGTTTTCCCCATAAACCCCATGGGGGTGAGTATGTAGGTTTGCCGCCATATGGGTTTTGTAAGCAATCATAAGTAAAGCCCTATCTAGATAATTTACATACCAAATTTGATTAAGTTATGTCGATAAATAAGCAAGATATAGGGTTTTCTTGATTTCCCATAAGAATAACATGGAAAACACATTTTTGGATTTTCCCCGTAACCAGTTATGCTATGATAAAAATTCAAAATACCAAATTGTTTGTTTTTTTAAGCTCTTTTAAATGGTTTCAGTTAAAATTGATGAATTTTGAAAATTGAGGTCAAAAAATGCCAAAAACCCATTTTTGACCCCTTTGAAACCCCATAAAACCCCGTTCCCATAACCCGACAATGCTGGTTTGCGAACTCATGAAAATAGACCTGGTCTTACACCTTCATACCAAATTTCATCAAAATCGGAGGTTCCCTTCAAAAGTTATCGGTACCACGGACACATATATATGGCGGGGTATCATAGTAGCTACGAACGTAGCAACTACAAAGTGAAATTAAACGTAGCAACTAAAACTGAATGTTCTCATAGCAGCTACGAAAAGGCAGGAAAAATGAAAATTTAAATATTCGATTAGCGCCTACACAATTATTAAAATTTCTCGTTAGTGCCTACGATATCGCAGTCGCTAAAGTGTAGTTGCTAGTAGACTATTTCGTTTTTACGTAGTTGTTGTTAGATTTCTTAAATTCTCGATAGCACCGAACATCTCAGTTTCTCGATAGCGCCTACAATAATGAGCGGTAGGTAAAAGAACGAATCTTTATAATGGTTCGTTCATTATCTTTACATTCCTTCTAGAGAGCAACAGCTCACTCAGTGTTGCCAGTTGTGGAGGATTTCTACCAAATAATAGGGAATGTTTCTGGGTGTTGGAGATTTTAATCTGAAGGTAATCAAATCAAATCATAAATCCTTTCGCACACGTGCTATATATAGACCTTTAAGAAGATGACACCTCAATCTTAAAAATCGGTTAAGGTCGTCGAGAGAAAAAGGGATGTATTTGATTTACCCGAAATACCTTATTTCAATGTATCCCTACATAAGAATCCCGTTAACCTCCTAATAATCCTTGCTTATCCCAGCAAGCCCCATAAAATCCCCAAACGTGTTGAACACTTGGCAGCACTGGTGGCTATAGATGGTCTTGGCCGGGACGTCGTTCAAAAGAGCTGTTCTTCAAAAGAGCTGTTCACTCCGAACGACTCTGTAGGCGCTATGTTACGAATTCTATATTAGTGGCTATGTAGAATAGTTGCCAATCGAGAAATACAGCAATTTGTCGGAGTTAAAAGTCATTTTTTACTTTTAGATGCTACAAGAGAAATATATTTTACCAATATAACAGTCAAAATCAATGTTCTAAAAAGTATAGGTCATATTCTCGTTAACGCCTACACAAATTTGAAATGTTCTACCAGCGCCTACAAGTGTAGGCGCTAATTCACACTGCCATTTTAGGTGCAACGTTAACATTCAAATTGTAGTTGCTATGAGCGTAGCTACTATGAGACCCCACGATATATATATATATATATATAGATATATATATATATATACATATATATGAAAATGAACGAATGGTGTTTTTGGCTTCTGGGGACCTCAAAATGAAAAAGTAAAGTGGTCCCGGGCTTAGGTCTTACCATGGCTACTACCGTAATAGCGTATTCCCTATAGGGAAATTCGCTAAAAAGAAAAAAAGAAATTTCCATTCCTTCTTTCCTAACCTTACCTTGCCCTTGCCGCCTTGTTGTCTATGTCTATGTCTTGTCCTTGTCCTTGTCCTTGTGGACCGTGGACCTTGTGGAGGTTGATGTTCCTGCTCAATGTTTATGGAAACGTGTAAAGATTATTTCTTCATAGAAGTTATTTATATTTGGCTTTGTTGGTTTCGTTATTTGTAAAAATTAAGAGGGGCTCCTCTCAATGACGTTAATAAAAGATTCGTCAGAAAAAGATTCAACTATAATTAGTGTTCTGACAAAAAGCTAAATGCTTAATTGAAGGAATTTAAGATTTGTGTTTGTGAAATGGAAGCTTTTAAGATGTCTGAGATTATTTCCTCTCCAACAGAAATTTTATTTTGTGTCTTATAGAACTCAAGAAAAATTTTAATAAATTTTGTATTGACGTCTTAGCACTTATTATATATCAGCACAATATGTTATAATAGGTAACCAATTTGAGGTTCACTAGGCCTACTACTTTTTAGTAGTAGGCCTAACTCTCACGCATTTTTGTAGTCAGAACTAGAATGTGATAATGTAGGCCAACCACAGAGGCTTCTTATGTAGGCCTACAAATGAAATAATTGATAAATGATAAATGTGTGGATGGTACAGATTGAAAAGTGAACACATTACAACCTTGATACCTCCTTCTTCATCGTTGACCAGTAATACTGGATTGATTGCGTCAAATTACTACAAACAAACACACCAGAAGATGTCATGCTTACATTCTTCCATGCGTGGATTGATCAGTTAAGTTATTTACTACTAAGGGTGTTGAACCTTCACCCCATTTAAGAAGTACAGGTGGCAAATGCATATGATCGTAAAAAAGGTCATAATAGTAGCCTATATTTTAATCAATAAAAAATGTGGAATGGAGAAATGTTGTGATTCAAATTGTCATAATGACTCCAAAGTTTATGTATAGAATCACGTGCCACATGGAACAAGAGGAGCGCAAGATAGGCCTACCGCCCACCAAGCCGGCCGTGTTTCCTCAAAGTTTATGTTTATCCAACAAAAATGATGATCTTTATGGTGGCGAAGTTCCTCCTAAACGAGTCCTGCCTATCAAAAAGTTTTAAGTTTAGATATATAAATTTAGAATCGCCCTATTACACTTCTGATCCTAGGTAATCAAGAGTGTTTGTTCTCGACATTGGTACATTAGATGGAGATAGTTTATCAGAAGACTGCGTTAGAAATGTTCCATCAAGACTACAGAGATAGAAACTGGAGTGGAGGAAGAAACCATCTTATGTTTATGTTCATCTTATCCTCTGGAACTTGGCCAGATGCTTAAGATGACCTGCGTTTTGATACTGGGGAAGCAAAATTGGCAAGAACCAGTATGTGAGTAACAAGTTTCCGACCAGGATTTGACATTTCAATACCACTCTTCCATAAGGTAATCATTTCGAAAAGTCTATGAGTACTTTTAGAGTAATGTTCTGTAATAAGATATGGAATAAGATTATCTACTTAGGATCGGTGTGAAACTATCAATTTTTGGTCCAAACTTTCAAATTTCAACTAAAAGTTTTAATTCAAGTGCTTTTCAAAGCACCATATGACCTCTAAATTAGTCTTGCGCTTTTTTTGTTTGAAACCATCACAACAACTGGAATTTGCGTACAGTGTGATAAACTTAGGTTTAATGAATTATAGCAATTATCAATCATAAAAAAACCTTCCAAGAAGCAATACTTAGGTAGTGTAAAAATATCAACTTTGCATTAGGGCTACTGTACCTCCAAGTGCAGATAACTGATTCCAATTCCAAATACAAGCCAATTGTATGATGTATGTGAAACTGGCATTAGATTAGCAATAGAATTTAACCAATGACGTCACATGACTTTTGGACCTTTAAACAGTGATGTCATAGCTAGAGAGGCTTAAAAAAACAAGATGGTTGCCTTCCTAACCTCAAAAGTATGTATCAGTGACTTGTATGTTTGTAAGACACTATTGAATTGTAAGTTGTATAACTATGGCATCTGTAATAAATTGCAATTAAAGGAAGAGAAAAAGGTTAACCACAATATTAAAAACCTACAAAGCATGAAACATTAAACTAAATTCCCGCCAAAAGAATGACACATATTTCCCTCTAAAAGAGCAAAACATAACCTCAAAAATTGACAGCTAGCAATAACTGGCTACAAGATACATTATCACTAATTAATACTGAACCTTACATACCATGACTTACATAAATCTTCTTAAGTAATAAAAGGAAGAATATTAGATAATGTAATTTATCATTTCATTAACAATTATTTTACTTCATTGGCTTTTAGTTTGTAGTTATTATAACTATGTATCTTAAAAACTAATCTAGCAATAAGCTTAGACGTTTTTCTTTTGACAAATTTAAAGAGGAATAGGCTAGTTTATCTATCATGTGATATCATACTTATATCAACTCGGTCATTTTTAACTACAAAAATGGTAATTCAAAGCGACAACATAAACTAGTACATTTTCATGTACCGGTATCTTACTTCTGAAAATGTATCTTGAAAAACGAATCTGGCAATAGGGGTTTTTCTTTGATAAACTTATAGAAGAATAGTTTATCTATCATGTGATATCATATTTATATCACCTCGGTCTTTTTTAAGTGCCAAAAATGGTAATTGAAAGAGACAAAAAAAATCTATTTTGATGTAGACTATGTATCTTACTCCTGACCAAGTATCTTGAAATTTAATCTGGCAATAGGGGGGTTTCTTTGATAAACTTGTATAGAAGTATAGTTTATCTATCATGTGATAACATATTTATATCACCTCGGTCTATTTTATCAAAAATGGTAATTGAAAGAGACAAAAAAATTTTAATTTTTATGTAGTCTATGCATCTTACTTCTGGCCAAGTATCTTGAAATTTAATCTGGCAATAGGGGGTTTTCATTGATAAACCTATAGAAGAATAGTTTATCTATCATGTGATAACATATTTGTATCACCTCGGTCAATTTTAAGTATTAAAACAGGTAATTGAAAAAGACAGAAAGTTTTAATTTTGATGTAGTCTATGCATCTTACTTCTGGCATAGTATCTTGAAATTTAATCTGGCAATAGGGGGTTTTCTTTGATAAACTTATAGAAGAATAGTTCATCTATCATGTGATAACATATTTATATCACCTCGGTCAATTTTAAGTATCAAAAATGGTAATTGAAAGAGACATAAAAATTTTCATTTTTATGTAGTCTATGCATCTTACTTCTGGCCAAGTATCTTGAAATTTAATCTGGCAATGGGGGGTTTTCTTTAATAAACTTAAAGAAGAGTAGTTTATCTATCAATTACCATTTTTGATACTTAAAATTGACCGAGGTGATATAAATATGTTATCACATGATAGATAAACTATTCTTCTATAAGTTTATCAAAGAAAACCCCCTATTGCCAGATTAAATTTCAAGATACTTGGTCAGAAGTAAGATGCATAGACTACATAAAAATGAAAATTTTTTTGTCTCTTTCTTCAATTGCCATTTTTGATACTTAAAATTAACCGAGGTGATATAAATATGTTATCACATGATAGATAAACTATTCTTCTATAAGTTTATCAAAGAAAACCCCCTATTGCCAGATTAAATTTCAAGATACTTGGTCAGAAGTAAGATACATAAACTACATCAAAATGAAAAATTGTTCGTCTCTTTCAATTACCATTTTTGATACTTAAAATTGACCGAGGTGATATAAATATGTTATCACATGATAGGCCTAGATAAACTATTCTTCTATAAGTTTATCAAAGAAACCCCCCTATTGCCAGATTAAATTTCAAGATACTTCCAAGGTCAGAAGTAAGATGCATAGACTACATCAAAATGAAAACTTTTTTGTCTCTTTCAATTACCATTTTTGATACTTAAAAAGGACCGAGGTGATATAAATATGATATCACATGATAGATAAACTATTCTTCTATAAGTTTATCAAAGAAAACCCTCTATTGCCAGATTCGTTTTCAAGATACATTTTCAGAAGTAAGATACCGGTACATGAAAATGTACTAGTTTATGTTGTTGCTTTGAATTACCATTTTTGTAGTTAAAAATGACCGAGTTGATATAAGTATGATATCACATGATAGATAAACTATTCTTCTTTAAATTTATCAAAAGAAAAACCTCTAAGCTTATTGCTAGATTAGTTTGTAAGATACATAGTTATAAGTAAGATAACTAAGTTACAAACTAAAAGCCAATGAAGTAAAATAATTGTTAATGAAATGATAAATTACATTATCTTATATTCTTCCTTTTATTACTCAAGAAGATTTATGTAAGTTATGGTATGTAAGGTTCAGTATTAATTAATGATAATGTACCCTATCTTGTAGCCAGTTATTGCTAGCTGTCAATTTTTGAGGTTATGTTTTGCTTTTTTAGAACGAAATATGTGTCCTTCTTTTGGCGGGAATTTAGTTTAATGTTTCATGCTTTATAGGTTTTTAATATTGTGGTTAACCTTTTTTCTCTTCCTTTAATTGCAAATTATTACAGATGCCATAGTTATACGATTTACAATTCAATAGTTTAGTGTCTTACAAACATACAAGTCACTGATACATATTTTTGAGGTTAGGAAGGCAACCATCTTGTTTTTTAAGCCTCTCTAGCTATGACATCACTGTTTAAAGGTCCAAAAGTCATGTGATGTCAATGGTTAAATTCTATTGCTAATCTAATGCCAGTTTCACATACATATTGTATGTCAGACCAAGTGTTACCAATAGTACAAATATAATACAGAGGTTACTTAGATATACTTCAATATATATATATATAATAGGGTAATACATATTTCTAGAAATACTGAAAAGGGATTATAAATTAAATATATCATTCACATGCAATTTTGCCTCATCATGAAAAATTCTGTCAAACTCTGACTGACATTTTAAGAGCTTCATATGGTGTTTTACCAACCCATGCCAGGAAAGAAATTTCCTATTTTATGTATGGCCATATATGTACATTGCAGGTCGCTTTTTTACTTGAAATTGGTATGGTAGGCAGGGCCGGATTTACCGCATGGGCAACATGGGCATATGCCCAGGGCGGCAAATTTCAAGGGCGGCAAAATTTTGGAGAAATTAAAATTTATATCTGTATGCACGGCACGTTGTCATCGTCATGATCGCAGTCCACATAGCCGTATTGTGGTGAAACGGCAAAGGGCAGACTCACTGCAGTCTGCCTGCGCGGAAGCCGCGGATGCGTGGACGAGCGTCTATTGCGCGCGGCAGACGATGTGCTAGTGGCGGGGAGCCGTATTCGTATTCCTCGCCATCAGCCCGGTGGGACATACGGGAGACATTCGGAGCAGCTTAATGACGTCGCTTCACTGTGTGACGGCTATGATGCTGACGTCATAACATTAAAGTTTCTATATTTTGCCGCTACTCGGCTAGTCTCGCTTGCCCTCTTTCTTTCTTTGTTTTTGAGTATTGAGGAATCGTTGTTAGTGTAGTAATATCTTGATAAAGATGAATAAATAAGTAAAACCTAAGCCTAAAAATCTTAAAAGCATTTTATTTACTAATAAATATACCGGTATTCATGTGTAAGATTAGAAATAGATACAGTATCCTTATAGTAGTACACAATCCTTAACAGTTTTTGGATTGGCACTCTTTAAATGTAGTGTTAAATTAAATTGGGTGTGTGATAGATTGGTGTAGGATTCTGCAATCCAAACCTTTCACCTAAGTTTTGGTTCCAAAAAAACTTTATCAAATTTAAGCTTTACTATTGGTTATTACTGTAAATACATCTTACCGAATCCGAATAGAGGCTGACTGTTAGACAGTTAAACTTAGTTGCATAAAATTACGTTTCATACTAACCAAAAATATAGCCTAGCTAGGCCTAAAACGTTGAACGCTTTGAATCTTTTCTATTCAAACTAAAGCAGGCCCAAGTTTATGTAAGCTAGGCCTGATAAAAACAAAACAAAAAATACCTATAACAAAAATAAACATTTTTACTTTGTAAAAGAGTTTTCAAATTCTCCTTAAAAAGAGGACCATGATAGAATTTATCCATTTCCATTCATCATCATCTAATCCTATAGAGGTTAGGCCTAGTGTAAACAATATTATTCAGTTGTTGCAGACGATAACTCTGAAATCAAGCGTAGGCCTATTGAGCGCTAGACTGTTCGTAGCGATAACCAAGGAACTAATTCAATGACGTCATAGTTTGCTCCGGTCTCCCGTATGCCCCATCGGTCATCAGCCACGGCCATCTCTAGTACATAGTAGAGTACTAGAGATGGCCGTGCATCAGCCCATCCCGCCAAGTCGCCATTTCGCTTCCACTTGAACAGTCAGTGTACAAACGTCATTCGTCATTGTTGTGTCGCTTTGTTAATGTCGCATTAGAACTGACAGCCTGTACGAGTACGCTTGCGGCTTGCTTGTTATGCAGTAGTGCGTGTGCGGCTGTGTGTTGTTGATTTGATCATAACTCTTTAATGCTGTGTTTCGTGTGAGATTTCATTTGAATTTGATATACGCAATAATTTTCGTTATATTTTTAAAACATAGGCCTAATGGATGAGCTAAAAAGACTTAGTGGCGCGGAATACCGGAAATTAGCTGAAGTGAAGAAGAAGAAGGAAAATGAGGTGCTTGTCCAAACTTTAAAGTTAGATTCCTTCTTTAAAAAAAGCAATGTCACCGCAATGTGGCTCCTTGGAGGGTACAAAGGGAGCCGGTGGGGTGGGGGGGGGGGGGGTGAAGGGGCGGCAGATTATTATATGCCCATGGGCGAAGAAAACGTAAATCCGGCCCTGATGGTAGGTACATACACTCTTATGCTACCCTGACATACCCATGTGTATAAACGGACTTCCATTTTAAGGGGTTTATGACGTGTTTTACCAACCCATTTAATTTCTTGTGAGCTGCAAAACTCATTTATTTATGAACAAGTTAAAAGTTTATTTAAATGATTAAATGATATTAAAATGTAGTTAATATTATTAACTCGGAACAGCTAGTAAAAAATTATTTACTAAAATAATATTTTTTAATTACCTATTGGGAATAAAAAATGTTAATTGCAAAAAAAAAATGCCTTATTAAATACCGGGTGCCCCAGACCACCCGTAGACTCCTTTTAAAATCTACATAATTATTTTTTCACAAAAACAAATTTTGCTATTATAGGTAAACAAGTTGCGCTCTATCCATTGATAATTTCAATGTAGTAAATTTGTTGAGTTGCACATAAAAAATGTAACACAATTTACTCTATTTCAACCTTTCTCCACTACATTACTTAATTTCAATGAGAGGGAGTTCACTGTGGCAATTTATTTTATTATTACTATTTTAAAAACTTGGCTCGACTCCACTCCTCCTTACTCAACGTCATATAGGCCTAGGGTGAGGTGGGGTAATTCTGGGACAGCAAAAAAGTGGGGCAAAAAAGGGACAGTTATTTTTTTATCATGTTTTATTATTTATTTTAACATATTTTATCACTAAAATGTAGCTTATTATTTGATAAGTTAGATACCATAATGATTAAAACAATATTGTATCAGTATCAGTGAAAATAAATTTGTATTGTTAAACTCTACATTTTTGCTGCAGAAAACTTTCGTTTTTGTTGTGAAAACTTTCTCTGTCCACAGTTGTGTAATTTTTGAACATGTATAATTTTTATATTATTAGATAGACAATTTCTTTGGCAACAAAATGGTGTTTAAACTTGAGTCCTGCCATTAATAGGGTATGTAATATTCAATAAAAGGCTTGAGGGGTAATTATGGGACACTTTTTGGGGCAATTGTGAGACACGCCTGGGGCAATTTTGGGACATATTCTTTTTCTCAATTTTATTATTTTTTTTATTATTGACTAGCTCAATCAACCATCAACTTCCAATAACATGAAATCTGAACCAAAATCCACATCTAATAATATGCCACCTATACAATCTCCTGTTTCTAATCAGGCCACAGCATCATGTACCCTTTTTATAGTCAGGGCAGGTGACCCCAAATCGTAGTTTTGAAGAAATATTGTTGGGAAAAGATGGAAAATCTAGCAATGTAACTAAACCAAAGAAACAAGTAACCCCTAAAGCCCAAGTTATAACTACAGAATGTTTCTTATAAGAAATAAAGAAGCCCAAAGAAGGGAAGAAGCCTGTAATAAAGATTAAAAAGGAACCGAAAGAAAATAAAGAAGAATGTGTCCAAAGTCTCAAAGAATGTAAAACAAAAGAAACCTGTTAGAGTCAAAACCTCAAGTAAAAAGACAAAAGAAAAGCTTTATAGAATCATCAGACAGTGAAGAGAGTCAAGATTGGGAGAGCTGCGGAAGTAGTAACAATTTAAAGTTTAGGTCATCGCTTGAAGAAGATTCTGCCCCATTAAATATCAATGAAAAAAAGTAATCCCTGTTTTTCCTTGTTTGAGTGTGTAAATAAAGGTATTAATTATCATGAATAGGCATACAGTATTTCAACTCATTTATACCTAAACCTATATTCGGACCGAGCCCGGAAAATGACAGTGTTTTAGAAAAAAATACACAAAAAATCTGCCTTTAGCTTAATTTTTTAGAGAGTGACTTTTTTTAAAAGATTTTACTTTAAAGAATTTGTGTAGGGGGTAGTTCTTTCAAAAACTCAAATTTTTCATAATTTTTACTTTACTTGAAAATTGTGTATTTTTTGGTCGGTTAGACGGCATTTTTTTTGATATTTTTTTCCTTTACAAAAATTGTACTGTCCCAGAATTTCCCAGTGCCTTCTACACAATTAGAGTATGCTCTGTCCAACTATTTCCCTCTCTCTTGCCTATCTTTCATAACTATAGAGATATATGACTGTCCTTGTATTGCCTGTCCTTGTATTGACTGTCTTATATGTATATTTAAGATCATGACTTTGTCAATTGCATAACACTGTGTTTAACGACAATAAAAATTCTTGATTCTTGATTCTTGCCCCATACCCGTCCCATAATTGCCCCAAACCCCGGGGTAAATATGGGACAGCGTTTTTAATTTTTTAAGAAAAAAGTACAAGAGATAACATCATAAACTAAACAGGACCTCATAGCCAAACCTAGTACAAATATAAAATGATTTTTTGTTTGAGCCTAACACACCTAGAAGTAAAAGAAAAATCGATTGTTTTGATTTTTGTCCCAGAATTACCCCACCTCACCCTAGTTTAAAAAAACAGCAATACATTTACAAACTTTTTACATTAACTTGTATAAATTATCTTATTGGTGTTTCTTTTTTTTTTTTTAGATGTCACTAACTAGCAAATGTGAAGAGTTTACAAATAATTTTTTAAGGGACGAGAGCCTGAACAAATGCGGGAGGTATTGTAAAAAAAATATGGGCGGATGGCGGCCTTGCGACAGGCATGTTGGGTAAGTAAAATTATTA
Source organism: Neoaliturus tenellus (assembly GCA_030545055.2). Lineage (NCBI taxonomy): Eukaryota > Metazoa > Arthropoda > Insecta > Hemiptera > Cicadellidae > Neoaliturus > Neoaliturus tenellus. The sequence goes on from CM061535.1 coordinate 85,180,871, forward strand.
CTTTCAGGCCTCAATGTATTCACTTATGGTAATGCTATAAGGTCAGTTATTTTATGGGTTTTTTTTCTTAAAAATTGTTAATTATATTTATAACAATGAAACGCTAAGTTGGTACAAAGTTGCTGTGCAGCACTCATCCTCACACAAAAAGTTTCACTTTAACCATTTTACAACATTTTTTTACCCTTCATCGGGCGCTAAGCGGAATCTACCTCTGAACTAAACAATACCCCCGTCAAAGCAGACCTGCGTACTCTGCGAATTCCCACGTAAACTTACTAGTAAAAATTTATACAATTTAATAATTAAGGCTGGATACTCTACTATTGGAATTATTAACTATTAGAACTATAAATTTAAATAAAATTATTTATCCTCCCGTATGCAAATAGCGTCAAGAGGAAGGCAGTTGACAGTATTGACGAGCGGCCTGCTAAGCTTTTCGCAGGAAATAAGTAAAAAAATGAAAAATGAAAAACATATTTTAGTTTTTTGTTTGATATCAAATTATCAGTTTTGAATTATCTAATTTGTAAATATTAAAACCCTATGGTTCATGGTATGGTAGTGAAATAGAGCCACCACTTTGCGGAGGTCTCTGATCGTCCCTTGGGGCGTTTCGCGCAGTTGATGCATTCCTGGCTACCTGTCTCAGGTCAATTCGCGCAGTTTATGCACGTCCTTAATTTTCCCCATAAACCCCATGGGGGTGAGCATAAAGGGTCAAAGACCCATTTTTGACCCCTTTGAAACCCCATAAAACCCCGTTCCCATGACCCGACTATGCTGGTTCTCGCACTCATGAAAGTTGACCTGGTCTTACACCTCCAAACCAAATTTTACCAAATTTTAGGGAAACTGGGTAAAAATTTAAAAAAAATATATAAAATGCATGAAGCATGTGTTTTGCAGGTTGTAAAGAATATTTAATGGTTTTATAATTAATGGAGTGTATTTTTTTTACAGAAATGTAAGTCTGGGATGTCCGGCAACCGAAGAGGCCGCGGCCGAGGTTGGAGACGTGGCCGCTGGTCAAGTGAGTGCTTATTCCAAATAATACTTGTTTTATGTAAACCTGTAAATCTGTTTTATATAAACCTGTATGTTATCAATGCCTCCGCACCCCCGTACTCTCCATGCTCCCGTACCCTCATGCTCGCACTTCCTCCCTGTGCCCATATGTTCTTCATGTCTCCACCATGCCCCTCATGCCTCCCTGACCCCAGTGCCATGAGCTCCTTCATGCCCTTCGTGCCCCCATATCTCCGAACCCCGGAGCGGATTGATAGCTCTTTTCTGTGCAAGGAAAACCCTTGACGCTTCACTTGAGTTTCCCCAAAAAATCAGACTGTAAGAAATCAATGAACGGAAATATGCAAAGTAAACTTGCCTTAAGATTTTAAAATTGACTGCCTTTGATATAATTAATAAAGCATAACAGGCTTTACTTAGTTTTGGTAAAAGATCATTAATGTGTTGCTGCCATGTTAATGAAGAATCAATCTGTAGGCCAAGAAATTTCGTTACGTTTACAGTATTTAGTTCCTCTGGTATATAGGAGGAATCAGCTTGAGGGTTTTTAATATAATTTAGATGAAAGACATAAACCATTTACAACAAACCATTTATGTAATTCATTAAAATTTTCTTTAAGGGTTTCGGAGAGGTTTCCTTAATTAGTGTCAGAATATGGAGGTATCGTCTGCAAACATTAGTATTCTGCCACTTAATGACATCTGAGGAAGGTCATTACAATAAATTGAAAACTATAACGGACCTAATATGGATCCCTGAGGAACGCCTGAAATTACCTTTTCAAAACTACTGCCGGCTAAGTTTCCATTCAAAATTACTTTTTGTTGACGATCTTTCTAAAAGGATTGGAGCAAATCCAATGCAAGCCCATCAATCCCATAAAACTTTAATTTTTCTGCTAGAAGGTCAAAATTCACACAGTCTAATGCCTTGGACAAGTCACAGAAGGTGCCAACACCAAATGGGACCCATCCTATTCCTCCGACACCCTATCAACCAGCTCAAAAATTACATCAACAGTATTCTTGCCCTGTCGATATTCAAACTGAAAAGGGGATAGTAAATTGTTATTTTCAAAATAGCTAACAAGTCTCTTAAAGATTACCCTCTCAAAAATTGTGGAAAAGGATGACAGCAGTGAAATAGGTCTTAAGTTATCAAGTGATTCAACATTTTTCTTTTTTTGAATGGGTTTTATGATGGAAAATTTTAAAAGGTCAGGGAATATTCCACTTTGAAGAGATTGATTTATGATGTGTAACCACGGCTGTGAAATTATGTTAACAAATTTTTTTTAAGTAAAGAAGAGACTTCATCCCAACCCGCTGATCTTAGGGTGCAGAATAACATTTATTAATTATTTTTGCAGGCATTGGAGTAAACTCCTTCTCTGTGTTTAATCAGAGACGGCGGACTAACAATGACATTGAGAGCTACCATAGAAAGATGTGGGATACGTTTGACCACCTCATCCTAACATATGAGGTAATATACAGATGAATTTTTTAACACATGGTTAATTGGGTAGGATAGAGCTAAAGTGCTAAATTTTGTTAATGGGTCCTGCCTTTTTTCAAAATAGTTTGGAATTACATTTGGTATGCTTGCAATTAGGATTCCTTAAAATTGACATAAGTGGTTAAGATGGGACTAAAGGGCCGCTCTCAGAACGTCATGCAATGCTCCACCTGCTCCAATTTTTTGCCTTTATTTTAAGTCCCATACAAGTGGGAAGGGTTTTTTAATTAAATATAGAGATCTAGGCAATTTGATCTAGGTTTATATATATATATATATATATATATATATATATATATATATATATATATATATATATATATATATATATATATATATATATATATTTAATCCATATCAAGCTATAAAAGATCAAAGTTGCATCACCTTTTATCCACTATAGATTGATGTGAATTTAAAAGATAAAAAAAATTTGAAAAAGTATGCCAAATAGCCCAAGTCTTTCATTTCAAATCACTCCCACTTTTATCAGAATTAAGTGTACCCCCGTCACAGCAGACCTGCATAATCAACAAATTTCCAAACGAATTTGAGATTTTGTATTTTCCTTACAAACACCTTGGGAATGAGTAGGTTTTCTGCCATGGGATGTCAGGGGCGAACCCAGGGGGGGGGATAAAGGGGATATATTACCCCCCCCAAAATGTTGGAGGATTAAAAAAAATTTGTTCAAAAATAAAAATAATCTATGACAAATAAATGGTTAAAATATTATTTTCATATGCCAGATTATAAACAGATATAAAGGCAAACTTATATAAAAAATAATAGGGGTTTTAATTGCACAATGCAAAAAGATAAAACAGTAATATTACATCAAAAACAGGTAACTTTAGTCTTTGAAATGAAATTAATTATTTATTGCGCGTTGGCATTACTGACAGGCTCATACAAAGCTCACGTCGGCACTGTTTAGTTCTTGCAATGCCCACGAAATGAGCTCTAATTCACTTGTAGTGCTGCCACCCTCAACTTATTAGTTATTTTGTGGTTTTGCCGTTTAGTTAGTCAAAAGTGTGTGTATCTCAGAGATAAAGATAACTCATATATTTTACGATTTTTTAGTTATGTATTTATTTTGGTATTTCCTATAGACTGTAGACTATCATTTACTGTATTTCATTTGAATTTTGACAACTTGATTCTATTTTTTAAGAAGACACGATATATTTTGCCTTGATATATGCACTGTTAAAATAATATAATACTTTAATAAGTTACAATTGTACAATTTGTATTAGTTATTGTTATCCTATACTATAATATGAGCAATGTCTAAAGAGATGTGTGTTCCACGATCTCGAAATCTAGGGCATAGATTTTGCTTAAACTTTCCATTTAAGAGTGTTTTGGCCCAAAAATAAGTTTAGAAACAGCCTCAATATAAAAAAAATCGAATTTGGTCTAAATTTAAGTTTTAAAATCTTAATTTTTAAGATTGGTCTTATGGGTTGCTATTTTGGTAACGAAATAACAACTAAAAGTAAACAAAAATAAAGGAACATTAATTTTAAGCAGTTTTTCAACAGCTGTTATCTGAAAAGAGTCTGGTAGATTTAATAGCTTGATTACCATGACACTATAACAAAAGAGAATTAAAACCAACGAGCAAGGCTCGGTTAACCTGGTATCTATATATTAATAGGCAAGCATGTTTCATTTCCTCCTTTTTTCTCAGCTTGTGTGCATCGTAGGAGAAATCTGCGCATACCGTTAGAAAGGTATAGTCCTGTAGATGAGCAGAATCACGTTTTAATTTCCTTCGGCCCACGGAGCTACGCCCTACAGGCTTTCAAAGTTTCAATGTTAATCTTATGGGAGAAAGATAATTGATTGAATCATAAGACAGCTGTTGTAATAACAAATGATAGCACACCCAGGAGAACATGATAGCACATGATAGGAAGAACAGATGTTTCATCTATAAAACATTTTAAAATCAATTGGCTCAAGATCAACTGAATGTTTGGTCGAATTTCGACCAGTGGGCGATCTCTAGTACTTAGTTATTATGTTATCAAGAGGACTTGGAATGAAATAAATGGAATAATGGGTCGAAATAGAAAGTTAAACATTGATGAAATGATAGTAAAATACATGGTAGGGAAAGTAGGTTCATTAAAGGAGATCTGTGACCAATTTGCTTCTGTTTTCACTGACAATATTAAAAACACAATTCATAGATGCAATATTAAACTGATGAATACCACATGCACAGATAATACACAGAATCAAGTAAGTGCACAATTATTTATACCCCAAGCTAGAAAAGAGGACATTGAAATAATACTAAGGAAGTTAAAGAAAAAAAGTCCAGGTTTTGATGAAATTAGAATGCATGATTTGAAACAATTCTCATGTAATGTCTCTGAAATGTTATCTGATCTAATTAATAAATCTCTTTGGGAAGGAAAGATTCCTAGTATGTTAAAAATATCAATAGTCAGACCAGTGTATAAGTCGGGAAGCCATTCTTCATTTCATAATTACCGTCCAGTCTCAATACTCCCAGCAATAGATAAAGTCATGGAGCACTATGTGGCTCAACATTTAAATGAATATTTATCCAAAAATAATATAATAAGCAAATGTCAATATGGGTTTCAACAAAAAAAGAGTACAGAATTGTTACTGAAAGATTTTACAAATTATATAAACGGGGAAATTGATGCAGGCAATCAAGTATTGGTTGCATTTGTGGACTTTACAAAAGCGTTTGATACTTTGCAGTTTGAAAAAATAATTGAATCATTAGAGAATATCGGAGTTACGGGTAGATTTCTGGATTGGTTTAGAGATTATTTAAAAAATAGAAAAATTGTTGTAAAAAGTCATGATTATACAACTGAGGCAAAAGATATCACATCAGGCGTGCCGCAAGGATCGATTCTTGGACCTATCTTGTACATAATATATGCAAACAGTCTATGCAAACACATTAAATATACTAAAATATATATGTATGCAGACGATACTGTTATAATAACATCAGGAAAAAAATTACAAGAGGCTGAGAGATCAATGCAGAATGCATTTGATTGCATGTTGGAGTGGTGCCACGATAATGGGCTGATAGTAAATGGAGCAAAGTCAAAAGTCATGCATATACACTTACCAGCCTTTAAATGTTTTCCTGTAAATATAAAATATCACAATTTTGATTGTTTGCTTAGAAAAACTTACTCGTCTGGTGACTGTACTTGTAAGCTCCTAGAAAATATCACTGTTTTTAAGTATCTTGGAGTCCACATAGACCATAATTTTAAGTGGGATTTGCACATAGAGAGTGTTTGTAAAAAAATTAGAGTATGCTCATTTAAAATGTATTATTTGAAAACCATTTTACCTTTTAATGTTTTAATGACAGTATACCAATCCTTGTGTGAATCAGTCATTAGATATGGGCTGAGAGCATGGGGAAATGCCTCTTTGTATCATCTAAGAAAGATCATACACATTCAAGAAAAAACTCTTCAACATGTGCTCCCATATCATAAAAGACCTTTACCCCCTCTTGAGATGTTCCGATTTTTAAATTTATTGCCTGTTGATAAACTTTTTATGTTTTTGTTATTTACAGATTATTTATTCGATAATAGTTTTAAAGTTGTTAATACACATTCTTATTCAGTTACAAGAAATTTTTATATTGTTCCTAGGTGTAAAAATAAATATGGAAGCAGAACTTTAAAAGTATTTATCTCAAAAATATTTAACATGCTACCTAAAGATATGTTGAGTGGCATGAGGTACAGAACCTTTAAAAAGAGACTAAAAGAATTATTTTGGGATGGTAGTCTGTAAATGAAATACTGCTTGTATTGACTATATGTTTGTTTAGTTTGTAATACCGTATTAACCCTTTGAGCGCCACAGGCCGATATATCGGCTTTCACGGTAGTCGCGAACATGGCCGTGAGCCGATATATCGGCTCACACCAAAATCACGAATATGGCCGTGAGCCGATATATCGGCCCGCGTACTGCAGCTGTTTTGTGCCCACCTACTTAGACAAATAATACTCATATATATACCAAATGAAAGGTTATAAAAATCCCTATACAAATATATACATATTATATAGTAATAATCGTGTTTCGGATATAAAGCACGAGTGAGAAATCACGCTGTAGAAGGCCGTGGCGTCTGACAGCACCAGCTGAGAAACTACTTCTCGCGCCTAGTTTTCGCGCTCTAGCTCAGTCGCTCTGTGTTTGTTATAGTTTTGCATCTTGTGCTTATTGTTAGTGTTGTAATGTGACATAATTACATATGTTTTGTGTTTATTTTCTTTCATATTAGTGCCGTCGTATTTCGTAGCTTCAAACAATGAGTAATACAAATAAAAAACGGCGGTGCGACTCGCCTGTGAGTGAAAACACTTTAGTGACTGCCTTGAACTTTGCCGAGGGTGTAAATTTCATTGATAATGAAAGTGGAAATGAAAGTTTTGAAGATGATATAGTTGAAAGTTCGCCGTCACCCGATAGTTCGGACACCACGGACGATGACACCGACGCGGACCCTGATTTTGATCCGGCGTTTCCTTCAACGTCTAGCGGAGGTCGTATGCCGGTAAATCGTTTCTTTGGATATCCTACTCCTAACGTGTATGAATCTTCGTCTGATGAAGATTTGGATATGCCAAATCGTGACTGTGAGCGAGGCCGTGGACGTGCGCGTGGCAGAGGACGTGGACGTGGGCGTGGCCGTGGCAGTGGCAGTGCACATGACCGTGGTCGTGGGCGTGGCCGTGGACACATCAATGGCGAAGTCCAACCCCCAAGACGACGTCAACCAAGTCCAGAGCCAGAAAGTAGTAGCTGGGATGAACTGGCCGAGGAAATAGATGCTGGTTATAATCATCAGTTTGAATTCCTCGAAGATCCTCGATTGAAGCATTGTCCACCAGTCAACTCGAAACCAATAGAATATTTCAATCTATTCTTCACTGTAGGTTTTCTGTCTTCTTTAGTCACAGAAACTAATCGGTTTGCAGAACAGTTTATCCAAAAAACTATTTTATCTCCAAAATCCCGGATGCAGGAATGGACTAGGGTTACCATTGATGAAATGAAGGCATTCTTAGCTGTGATTCTAAACATGGGACTCATTAGAAAACCTAGCATAAGAAGCTACTGGAGCACATCAAAATCACTGAGTACACCATGGTTTTCTAAAGTGTTTGCAAGAAATCGGTTTGAACTTATTCTAAAGTGCTTTCATGCAGTTGACGGCTCTAAGCTACCAAAATTAGGCGAGGAAAATTATGACCCTTGTGGTAGATTCCAACCAGTGATAGATCACGCAAACAGGCTTTTTAAAATGTATTATGTTCCATACCAAAAGCTATCTGTTGATGAATCGCTTGTAGGGACCAAAAAACGTACAGCTTTGACTCAATACTTACCAAAAAAAAAGCACCATCGATGGGGGGTAAAACTGTGGGTGCTATGTGATGCTGTAACACACTACTGCCTATCTTTTTTTTGTTATAAGGGAGCTAGATACACATCACCTGATGAAAGACGGGAAATGGAAAAGAATGGCCTAGGCTATTATGTTGTAAAGAAACTTCTTGAGATGGGTAATTTTTTACAGAAAGGATATCACCTATTTTTAGATAACTTCTTTACAACTATCAAATTGGCAAGATATTTGTATACCCAAATGACATGGTTGACTGGTACAGTCAGATTGGACCGGAAAGGACTAAAGAAACCTTTATTAGGTAAATATAAAGTGGGCCAAAAAACCTATCTAAGGAAAGGTCCTATTCTAGCAATGGCATGGCGTGAGAAACCTACGAACAAGAGCCAATTTATTTTGATTTCGTCAAAAAGCCTGGCCAAGACTGTCCAATTCACACGATTGCGAAACAAAAAACTTATTATAAAGAGAAAGCCAGAAATAGTTCATCACTATAACATGGGGATGGGTGGCATTGACGGCACCGATCAAATGCTGTACACTTACCTAGATGAACGGCGCAACATGAAGACATGGAAGAAAGTAATATTCAACGTATTTGGCCGTATGGTCTTGAATGCGTATGTCCTTTACAAACTCAATACAACTGCAAACAAACTCAGCCGGTTTGAATTTACGTCTGCAGTAATTGACGACCTAGCTCAACCGTGGATCGATATCAAGAACAACGGTGCTGAAATCGGGGGAGGTGATGGCCCAAGAGTACGTGGTCCTGGTTTATTGAAGATTCCGGATGGGAAAGAAAAAATATGCCAGGTTTGCAGTGGGCGTAACAACCCGGAAGGACAACGTCGCCGTTCAAGAACCATGTGCGTGAAGTGTAATCGGGGCGTCCACCCTGAGTGCCTGATTAGACACGTGTGCCTTTAGAAAGAAAAAAACTAATCTGTAAATATGTAAATAGACTTTTTTTGCAACTTTTATTCATAGTGTGTGCCTTTTTAGCTTTATTCAAAATAATTACTGTTGTGAAGTGATGGTGATGTTTTCACAAGAACAACTTATATGATCCAGGTATGTCCAATTCATCCTAAACTATTTCATATTCCATATTTTTACTTAGTTTTGAGTTTTTCCTTTTTATTGTGTATAATTTTTGTGTGTGTATAACTTGAAACATGTGCCCACCAACAAATAATCACATTTTCATTTATATTTATTCCTAAGATAGTTCTTATAACAATTTATGTAAACACTGACAAAAACGTGTAAAATAGCAAAAATACGCTATTTTCATTTATGTTCCACTGTAAAGTTGTTTATTTATATATATAAATAAAACTTTGTAAATCCAATCTTAGAAAGGTGTAGAATGAAAATATGTTTGAAATATACAAATAAAATACATTTAGAATTCCATTATGTTACTTACAAAATAAAAAAAATATATAAAAAATAAAAATATTTATAAAAAATTTGTTTTTATAATTTTTTTTATTCTTACGACTAATTCATTATACATTAATAATATTGTGCATTTTTCCACTTACAAAACAAAAAAAACCGGATCCTTTTATATAAATTTATTACAAACTTATAACATTTCTTGTAAATGCTTACAAAAACGTCTATTTCGCGCCGGCCATTTGGTGTAGCGCTAGGCAAAAGACGCCGGCCGCATACGGCATGTACGTTCATTCGCCGCTGGCGCTCAAAGGGTTAAATATTTTAATTTGTCAGATATTTATACCGTTGATAAAATTTAATGTTCTTTATGTATTGTTACTATTTAATTGTTATACAGTGATATATTTATTTCTGCTCTGTTATTTTGCTTTGTAGAATTTATAGGTAATTAGTTATAATTGAAAATATACTAATTAATTTTCCTGAGAAAATGTTGTAATCTACAGTACAAGAAATGATAAGAACTGGCTCTCTTAAAATGCTGTTTTTGGGACTGTTGGCTGAATAAAACTAAGTTATGATAAAATATGTTCTTGTTATATGATTAAGTGCAGACAAACCTTGAAAGTTTTTTGCACATTGTTTAAATATGAATAATGTCATTACACTTTTGGAAAATAAAGAATTTTGATTGATTGATTGATTGATGTTATCTTTATAATATAAATAACTCTGATGCTGCATTCTGTGTCTTATACAGGGTGTCTCGGAACTCTCTACCGACCTTTTCAGATATTATTACTAGACCAAAGACAAGTCAAAATATCATATTTAAAATTTCCAAAACTCCATAGTAACCCGTACAGCCGTCATTTTGTATTTTTTAAAGAATAATTTTTAATTTAAGAACGGCTTGATGTAATAACTTGAAATTCGGTACACAGATTTTTTACGTAAAGACCTAAGTGGAAAAAAATAATCAACTTTTTATCCTTCATATTTTCAAAATGGTTGCTGTTTAAAATTGTTAACCTTAAATTGCATAAAAACTACGTAAGGTAGTTTATGTATTTTTTTGGAAAATTTAATTTAAAATCCAACGATGTAAAAACAACTGAGAAAATTGGTTCATAAATAAGCGCGATAGAGTGATTTTACTTATTCTAGTCACGGTCGTACCGCTTCACTGGGATAGGTTTTGGTAGGAAATCCATTATTGGCCTGGCGCCGCGACCGCGCTTTTCGAGCGGCACCTCGCTCAAGGCGTAATTACTTGAATTAAAATCGCTCTATCTCGCTTATTTTTGAACCAATTTTCACAGTTTTTACATCGTTGGATTTTAAATTAAATTTTAAAAAACACATAAGAACATAAATTCTTCTACCTTATGTAGTTTTATGCAATTTAATGTTAAAGATTTTAAACAGTCGCCATTTTAAAAATAAGAAGGATAAAAACCTGATTATTTTTTTCCAGCTATTTCTTTACTTAAACAAGCTGTGTACAGAATTTTTAAATTATTACGTCAAGCCGTTCTTAAACGAAAATTTTTAACCATTTAGCTTAAAAAATTCCAACACTTTCCGGGGGAGGCCCCGGGACCCGCCGTACCCTTCGACAATAAATATCCCCCCCCGAAATTGAATCCTAGGTTCGCCCCTGTGGGATGTTGTTAGAAAATGTTAGTTGTTACAAAATGTAATGGTTAGGTAAGGTAAATATCAAACTGTCTCAATATTTGGCACTTTTGAATTTTCACCATAAACCCTATGGGGGTGAGTATGTAGGTTTGCTGCCAAATGGGTGTTTTAAGCAAACATCAGTTAAACATTACTTAGTGAATGTACACACCAAATTTTACCAAGTTAAGCGAAATGCAGGGTTTTGTTGATTTCACATAAGATTAACATGGGAAACCTATTTTTGGATTTTTTCACACACACACACACACATATATAAAATTTATATGTATATAATTCTTTTGACATTGATCCAACCAACTTGGAATTTAAAATGAAAAAATTGAGGACCAGCTGACTATTTTAGTGATTTTATTGAAATTTTATACCTACTTCAATCATGTATTAGGTTATATTTATTTTTTGTCCTTTTTTCTGTGTTTTTTGTAATGAATTACATTTCAAGACGTCACATTCAAAGCATGGTAAACACCCATAGTAAACTACTTAAATTTTTCACTCTAGATAATTAGAAAGAAAAAGTAACTTCTTAACAGATTAAACAAGATAGCGCAACATTTTTTACTCTTTTAGTGGTTATTCAGAACAGAATAAATCCAAGAATTTGATATATACTCTAGGTTTTTGTTTATTTTTATATAATTAATATTAATAGGTGGTCGGTTGTTGGATCACAAGTGTTGCCTATAGGGAAATTCACTAACATTACGTAAGACTTTGTTTTATTTTGGCATTCAACGAATTTGATAGTTATAATAAACAATTGAGTAGAGAATAATATGTTAACAAATTACAAATATAAAAAAAATCACATATTAATTTACACAACCAGCTGTAATTTGTATAACATTGTGTATTATTTTGTTGAATGAATATTATTAATGATTTTGTATACATTTATTTAACCCTTTGAGTGCCGCAGCGTCTACATAGTAGACGTTATAAAATATGCATAAATTGCCGGCGTCTACCCAGTAGACGATCGGTATTTTATTATTATTTTATATAGTACGTATTAGTTTTAATTGATTATTCGTTTTACGGCATTCTACAGGTTCCAAACTTTCGTATTGTACTGGTTTTTCACTTTCACTGTTTACTTGGAGTCACATGGCATTATGATAAAAATATGACACCAGTTTGACAGCTGATTGTTACCCGCTGCAGACAGCTGTGTATTTTGATTAGTTGCATTGTTTACGTTCGTTCTTTTACACTAAAAACTGTTCCTAATACTTCGTTATTATTGTGTTTAGTGAAATTATTGATTTATCAGTGCTATTGGTTGTATGTTGTATGAATATTATTTTTGCTTGTTATATATGTTATATGTTATATTATGTTATTATTGTTTGTAGTGCGTTATAATGTAAATTTTCACTGTAACCTAACATATTATGTATGATTTTTGTTCAGTTTTTCGTGCTCTTTTACAAGGTGTAACTAAAAAAAATATATAAAAATACTATAAACACAAAATTTTGGTCCAAACTTGAAAATTTAGAATTTTTTTATTTTTTATTTGTAGTTATAACTCATAATCTTTTATATAAATAAATTTAGAAGAAAGGATTTATATGTAATATGTTCCCCATTTTATTACAAAGAAAATAAAAAAAGAATTATTAAAATCTGTTGAATACTTTTTTTTATACACATTTTTTCCCAAACCCTTGCAAAATTGTAGGTTTTAGCACGGCAATTTATGCACATGACTTGGGAGAATGGCTGCGGCACTCAAAGGGTTAACTATGCATAAATTAAATAACAATGAAGACTATTGTTCACATTAAAAAAAGTTTAAACACTTCAAGGCACTTTACTCAATTTATTTCAACAGACTCTGGTGATGACGAAGACAAAGACACAGCCACAATGCCTGCAAGGTTCTTGGCTCCATATGATGTACCCGGGGTCGTGAGACCATTGAGGCATGGTAGACGGAGAGGTGGTCGAGGAAGAGCCTTGGCGAGGGCTGCGCTTGCGAACCGCGAGGAAGCAGCAGCTCATGGAAGGCCACATGACCGTGGGCGTGGCCTACGTGTATTTCTTTATAAACAATATTCTTTGTAAATACTTTATCTGATTTTTTTTACAATCTCCCTTGATCTTTGCTAGGGATAGTTTTAATTGTAATGTTTTCAAGTTGAACTATTAATTTTTCTCATACTGCTAATTATGTTTTTGATATAAAATATTGATAAAATGCAGCCAAAACTTGCCAACAAATATAATAAACTTCTAAAAAAGCAGTTTTAAATGTGTTTCATATAAAAAACGTGTTTTTACTTTTTCACAGTAAATCTAAAAAAAAAAATAAAGCTTTCACAATTAATTGCTCATCTACATAGATGAAGCTTTCCAACGACCCATTAATTAATAAAATCGGTCCACTAGAACTGTAGACTTAGTTGTACAATATTTAATACAGATATCTAATCCAGTATTGTCTCACTACTAAAATTCAAAGGTTGCTTCGCTTTTTTGCAAATAACTTTTAAATGTCGAGTAAATCGACGAAAGTGAATGGTGATATTCTGAAAGAGCATGAAATTGTCTACACTATTCACTCGTTCAAGTATTTTATGCCAGTACAGATCAAAGACAGTCAAAACTTGACTCTAAATAAAACTTAGAAAAATCTCTTTTTAGTGTATTTATTATGGAAACATTTTTTCACTATAAATCTTGAAAAAATAAAGTTTTCATAATTTTTTTCAAATGTAAAGGGAGAAAACTTCCTAGCAACCTGTTAATTATTCAAATCTGTATGGTAGAACTTTAGATTTAGCTGTACAAAGTAGTGTAAACAATCACTTGCGCTGTAATTCCTCACAATTATGAAGTTAGAGGTTGCTTAGCTTTTATGCAAATAACTTTTTGATGGTGAGGGAATCAACTAAAGTGGGTGGTAATATTGTGAAAGAGGATAAAATTTTCTATGGTTTAGTAATTTTTAAGATAAAAAAAAAACTAATAATAGGCAGCCAAAACTTGATAACAAAGCACCATAAAATCCTTAAAAAATCAAACTTGCATAATTATTTGCACAGCTACACGAATAAAGCTTTCCAATGACCCGTTAATTTTTAAAATCTGTCCAGTTGAACAGTAGATTTAGTTGTTCAAAGTTTAACAAAAATATCTCTATTGTGGTACTTTCCCATCACTATAAATTTATAGATAGCATAGCTTTATTGAAAATAACTTTATAATGGTTAGGAAATCGACCAAAGTGGATGGTGATATTCTGAAAGGGAATGAAATTTCCTACTAATTAATATTATGTATTTCTTGAAAATCCCCAATAAAGGCAGCCAAAATATGCCTCAAAATAAGAAGTGTGAATAAAACAAACAAGTTTTAAATGCATTTCTTATGAAAAACATGTTTTTTACATTTTCACCATAAATCTAAAAAATCAAACTTTTACAATTATTTGACCATCTACTGGTGTAAAGCTTTCCAACGACCCATACATTAATAAAATTGGTGCAATAGAACTGAAGATTTAGTTGTACAAAGTTTGACCAAAATATCTCTAACTCTGTATTTTCCCACCACTATAAATTTGGAGGTTGCATAGCTTTTTTGCAAATTACTTTTTAGTCTTGGGGAAATTGACCAAAGTGGATGGTGATATTCTGAAAGAAAATGGAATTCCCTACAAACTACTACTATGCTGAAGTGCTACACTAGGTCTGAAGTGATGTACCAACTGTAATATCCGTAAACGTGGTCTTTTTACTATGAAAAACTTTCTATAAATAATAGGCTAAAACAAAATTAATAAGGTATTTTCATGAGGGATTCAATAAATATTTTTCATGTAAGAAAGTTGGACAATTTTTTATAGCTAATTCCACAAATTTCATAATGAGAGGGTCCTGGTGGAAAAAGGACAATTTGGTATGTAATATGTTCTCAAGGAGGGGATACCAATATTGTTTTACATATTTAAATTTATAATCATCGTGATATTATGTTTGAGGAGATGCCTCTTAATTCCTATTAGAAATTTGCTAAGTAAGTAGGATTGATGCATCGGGGTTTCTGTTCTTATTTACTGTATGACCAAATAATAATCAAATATACTCAGTTATAAGGCAACAGCAAATACAAAAATAATCATAGGCAACAATAAATTAAAGCGAAACAAACTATTTTTATAACACACATTTCAGTAAATTCAATGACACTGTTTACATACAAAATACCCAAACAATTTTTAAAGCAAAATTATAATTAAGTAGAGAAACATGACATTAAAAATAAGTTTCAGAGGATATCAATCCGAAAGTATAACTTCAAAGATCGTTAATCTTATAATGTTGTTTCAAAAAACTTATAAGCTACTTGAACTGTTGTTTATAACAGATGAAATCCAAGATAGAAATTTAGCGGTGTCTGTAAAGACAACATATTGAGTGAGATCACAGGACTGCGTGGTCGTGTTGAGGAGAGAGAGACTGACCAGCCCCCGTAGCTCCCACCTGGTGACGTTGTTCCTGGAGACACGCAGCATAAGGCCTCCCCCACTGTCACCATTGCAGGGTCCACCACCTGAAATTTTAGGGTAGAACCACGAGTGTTACAAAGAGTTGCGAATGCAGCCTAAAATAAAATCATATCAAATTTATTGTAAAGTTACAAAAGTGTACTACAAATTATTAAAAAATGGTCCCACATGGGTCTTGTTACAACCTATGCGTGGGACAAGTCCTTATACATAAAATTTATTTCTTCCTTACAAAGAGACAAAATATTTACAGTAAAATATCTTTTCCTACCACTGCATGGAAATAATTGCATTGCCACACCTGTAACCCCTATGCAAAACAGTTCATTTCCGGTTTCCGTTTCTTTCCCGCTCTAGAGCGGCAATGATTCTTTACCGCACGCTAGATCAAACAGCAATTTCAAAGCAGCTGTTATTACAAACCATGCTACAGCTGTTATTCATTGTTGTCGTTTAGTAATTGCTTCTTTTTTAGTTTGAGGTTATGTTTGATAGTTAACATTATGTTCCAACAGAAACAAAAAAAAAATAAATAAAATGACATTTTGTATACAATGAAACATGTGATATGTAATAATTATGTTGGTAGGAAAAATCTTGTGTGTATTACGTGCGCAAATAGTCATTGCCGCTCTCGAAATGTTTGCAATTCATCTACATCTACAATTCTCGAGTGGCAATGACGTACTTTACGCTCTTATTACACAAATAGCTATTTCCAACCACTGTATGGAAATAAACACATTTCCACACCTGTAAACCCTATTTAAAACTGTTCATTTCCGATTTCCGCTTAAGAGCGACAATGAACTTTGGCGCACGCTAAATAAAGGTTATTTTAAATCTACAATAGGTTAGAATGGTAAAGAAGGTGATGTCACAATACAGACTAGTCTCTATTGGTCAGAAATCACATGACAATCACCAAAATTATTATAATTATTAATTTTAGTTATAGTTGCTTTGGTCTGATCAGCTGACTAACTTCCAGTTATGCTACTCTTTTCCCTGTCCTCAATAAAACATTTAATCTGTTGTAATTTTTGTGGAAGGAAAAATCTTGTATGTATTACGAGTACAAATAGTCATTTCCGCTCTGGAAAGTTTGGCCGTACAAAGTGTCTCGAGTGGCAATGATGTTCTTTGCGCCTTAATACACAAATAGCTATATACTTTATTCATTTATTTATTGTCTAACCACCTCAGCACACTGTATAACCTAGGCTAAGTATGTTTAGCAGACCAGTGTTGCATTCAAGGGTGGAGATGCGTTTGATGAGATCCTTGAGGACATAGCTGCCTTCAGGAATCATAACTAAAAAACCATGCAATGTAGAAGTGTCTGATTTTCACACAATGTTCATAGAATAGCCTTCTTCTGATTTATGTGTTTTTTAAGGTTAAAGTAAAAAATAACCATAAACCTAATGGAATCTTTATACCAACAAGTATCTACCCAAATTTCTGTGTAAAACAAAAATTTTTTAAGTTAAAAAACTACAGAAGTGTTTACCATCTTTAGCTCCAGCACAGAGTGTAGAGGGAGACGTGAGAAACACAAATTCACTGTGACTCTGTACACATTCCTCTGTTGAAACTATTGGAATTTCCATAACTCGAGGTGTTGGGGACATCTTATTTCCTCGCTCATCTCTACCCCAACCCACCACCTGAAAAAAATATTTAAAAATTACAGTAAAGATATGAAATAAAGAAATTGTTTTAATTATGTCATCATAACTTACCTGTGAAGCTTGTCTGTGTCCAATGGAAATAAAACTAAAATTTGTTAATCTTTGCTGACCCATTGCGTTCTTAAGTAATTTTTCATGAACTTCAGTTTGCTGAAACTTATTTCTCCCAATGCGACGGAAACGGGAAGAATTAGAAATATCACAGTGTGGTTATTAAGTTTGGGTAGGCCATAACGGCACAATGATAGCGACAGGTGACGAGGGAGAGGGCGGGGAAGGTTGCGTGTGAATCACTTCGCTGAGTTGCTGTATTATTGTTGCTAGACTGTCAGGCCTACAGGAATAGAGACACTGGCAGAGTAGGCTCACATCTCAGCTTGTTAGTTTTCCAGTTAACTCCCACACAAAGTACATTAATATTAATTGTTGCAATCCTTAACAGCTACAGTACATGTCTTTTAGAACTCATTAGAGTTGAGTGGTAGCAGCTAAAAATGTAAAAATATTTCAACTGATTTTTAAACATTTTATTTTTATTTCATTTTTGTATTTTTATGTTTAAAATTTAATATAAAATTTTGCCGCCTCTGTCGCCGTTTTAAAATCTGCCATCCGGGGCACATGCCCCCCCCCCTCCCCCCGAGATAGACTGCTCTCACGAGATATAGGATGTTAAGATAAAATATTGTACATATTTTCAATCACTGAATAAGATAACGATAGCAACCTTTTCTTTAATCAGGATGAGAAGGCTCTGGTCAGCTTTGGCTATGACAGTTAATTTCAGAGGGTATACCATTATTAAATTTAGGACCAAGAAAGATATATGTTTTTTTGGAAAAATTTATAATTTGTACGATAGGTTCTGAATTTTTCACACTATCTAGTTGTGGTTAGAATTATAATTTATAGTATTTCTATAATTAATTTTTGGTCACTTTGAAAAAAGCACTTAAGACTTTGTACAGGTAAAATCAAAATCAAATCTTTATTGTCACATAACGTTTACAATTCAGCATATGCTAAAAAACCGGTGACATTGTCATAGTATTACATAAAAGTAATCTACTTATGGTTATGGTAGTGTAATGTAGACCAAGCACGTACAGTGTAAAGAAATACATTTTTACCACAGACCGCTATCTCACAACTCTACATCATTGAAGTAATCATTAACAGTGTAATAATTTTTTTCCAACAAAAAATCTGCAATGTAGTTTTTGAAAGTGTTTGTACTTATTAATAATTTATATAAGATATCTATCTTAGATGTAACATATTTTGGACACGAAACAGAGGCAAAGATTCAGATGAACGGTTTTTTTTTACATGAAATCCTTAAGAAAGATTTTTGAATAATAAATTCAGGTCGGACATGGGTTAGATGTGTACTACACTAACTGATAATAATCAGTTCACTCGACAGACATCAATAATTTAAATTAATATTTACAAGAAATAAATTTAATCAATCAGTAATGATACTTGATGGATAAAAAATACTGTAAACTTATAAAATTTTGTTTGAATCTTTTTACATTGACTGAGTGTAGAAAAATGAATGTGATACAATGTTATTTTTGTAAAAACAGGCCATGAAATCAGTTGTATTTCATAACACGGTTTTTTTATCACTGGAATAATAAGTACCAGGAATAAACCAAAGGTAACGAATAGTGTGTTTCTGTAAAATCTTGATCATTCTAAAAGTCATAGACTTACTGTACCAATTTTTCCAACAATTAGTTCGAGCTCAGGTGCTTGACTCCACAGACACATAGGCTGAATAAACGTGTTGTATTCCGTGGGTGTTTTCAACTGCAGTAGGGCAATGTCTGCTGTGTATTTATTTGGATCAAACTCTGGATGAATGTAAATACCAATGACCTGAAAAACATTATAATTGTTTAGTATTCAGGTTGTCCAGCTCAAGGCCGGATTTAGGAGTATGCCGCCTGAAGGCTATATCCATTTTCTGCTCCCCCCTCCCCCTGTTACAATCCACTTAGGGACAGACCCACACATAGTTTTATTGTTGGAGCATATTCAAATTAAAATAAGCACCAAATTACGTTGGTGTCTCAATATCAAAGTATCAAATACTTTTATAAACTGTATATTCTTAAAGTGAGTACTTTAAGCCAGGAATCACAACACAAATAATCAAAGTGACTTCACAGGAGCAGCCAGAACACCGGACAAGCAAGGCAAAGCATAGAGGCAACTGCCAGCCCAATAATAATGTTGGTTTTGTCACTAGGTACAAAACAGTTCCAACGACTTCAAATTGAAATTTGAACTGTAGTAAATTGGGTTCAATTTGAACAGTTAAACCTTTCTGTGTAAGTAAACATAAAACATGTAAGAAAATAAACAATAGGACTCTAACCATTTCAAATACCATTCACCACTTGGCATTCGCTAGAGCTTTTTAAATGGCAACAGTGCGGCGTGCATAACGACTTACATGTCTCAACCTGCAAGAGGTTGCGTGGTAAAATATATCAAATATGGTCAGGCATATGGAAAAAATCTAACATATTTTATTCTCCACTTGTAGCTTGCAAACACTGTATTATTAGTAATCTTAATTTACTAAAAACAATGAGTTTTGTTTTTGAAAATGTTTCTGATCAATCTTGCCCCTTATAGTGTTGATGAATATCTTAATGCCAAGCATTTAAGCAAATATTTGTAATTATAAATTGAGCTGTTTTGTACATACTGTGTATCTAGTTGTAAAATTACACTATTTTTGTACATAATTTGTATAAATTTAATAAAGATATTTTTAATTGATTTGATTTCATCTATGTCCATAGGAGCAATGGAATGTTATCTACAGTGGAGTACCTGTAATCCTAAATGACATCTAAAGACAACAGCCAAGGTGAAAACCAGGACTAAAATTGTCCATCACCTCGCTGACTCCACACGGGGAGTTAAAGCACAAGGTCTGCGAACCATTGCTTAGACCTTGGTTTACTAAACTGCTAAGTACTGGGCTCCCGTATGGTTAAATAGTGTGCGAGAGATTGACGTTTAACTAAGTAGGGTATTGAGAGCCATTAGTGGTACACTCATGTCAATTAATCTACCCTTGCTCCTGGTTCTGTGTAAATGGCTCAAACTGAAATAAGACGAAGGATGCACCAGTTAAAGATTATGTCAAGATCTTATCTGCTCCACAGTTGCCCAACCATGGTTACCTACCCCAAATGGTGGTCCGATTGAGGTTCCAAAAACCAGGCCTGACCACAGAATGCAGGGGGGGGGGCAAAATCCACGGCCATGGAATGTAAAAATGTACAAACATAAAAAAAACACCATTAATTGAAAAATTTGAGAACAGATGGAATTTGCTTGTGGTCTAAATTATAAAATTATCACAACGAATACTATGCAATTAAAAAAGATAATCAATGTGCAAAATTAATTCTTTGCAAACAGTTGTGAAAATAAATCGGAAAGACATTGTACATTAGAGCGTGAAGAGGGATGGTAGATATATGGACACACCACCTGATCGGAAGTTATTAATTTTTCCTATTATTTTCAGCTGAGTTTTGGGGAGGGGGCCGAGTCTCATCCCCAGGGCCCCGTTTGGCTCTGGGCGGCCTTGCCAAAAATCCTAATGTGGATAGCATCCCAGTTTAGGGACACTAACTTAACTCCATTCGTACCAACTGGACCTTCTCATGGGCCTCTTTACAAGGTTGTAGCCACTTTTTGATAGATGACCCAGTCTTAGCAGTAGGTGGTATGGATATTCCTCAGAAACAGTGGACTTGTTGTGAAACTCCTGGAATTGTCTCCGCACTGTAGTAGGAAGTTGTAATTATTGGAAATGAAAATGGGGATGACACGAGACCAGTCATGCGAGTGTCAAGCTATGGATCACATAGAGAGGCTGAGCACACTAGATTTAGCTTCACAAAGAAAGATCATAATTTTTTATTTTAGAGTTTAGTTTTATATACAGCTGACACAGTTGTACTATAAACATAATATTAAATTGCAATGTATAATGAAATAAACCAATAAAGTATAACAGGTGACTCGCAATGGTCTGACATTTACCAGGTAGAAATGCTAGCTCAATAGTCAGATGTGAAATGTTAGTCATTGGTACAGTCTAGTGCCTTGCTATTTATACGAGAAATCACATCTTTTATTTTTATCTAGCTCAGGAATATCAATCATATTTGACTGATAGTTAATTTTTTATTAGACTGAAAAATAAGCTATACTTAGTTTGTGTTCATAAATATTGGGTTAAAATACGTATTCTCCTATGTCTAGAGTAAATTATTGTGACCCTCTGGATAAATTAGTGCTACCCTCTATCGTACGTATACCAATATAGTGGACAGCAGATCGTCATTCAAGAATTTATTGTTTGTTTTCTTAAAAGTTCAACAGCTGAGCACAGGAAGAAAACAATACCGTAGAGTAGGGTGACTTTGGACAAATTTCAACTTTGACCTTTATTAAAACACACATAAGTTTGAATTAAAAAGTTGGAAGTATGCCTTAAAGTTTAGTCTTGATCTATAGATTACATTTACTAAATATTAATTTTTTTTATAATGTATAAATATATATTTTTAAAAAAAAACCTCTTTGTCCAAAGTCACCCGCAAAGTTGGGTGACTTTGGACACACATGTTTTTGTGGTCTTTTTCCAATGTTAGAATAGTGTAGGGTGACTTTGGACATTAATATTATTTAAAAAAAATTATTACAACACATTTGACCTAAATTGGAGTTTAAAAAATTGATATATAATCATTTATGTACAGTAATATAATTATTGCAATTAAAGGGAACGATTTATATTTTATTATTAATTTGTATTATAATATAATATAATATATTAATACTTTTATACCTTTATAATATATTAGTATCATGAAATATATATATGTTATGATATTAATGATAATAATATAAATGATATTAATATCTCATAAATGTATTAATAACATATTAATACATTTATAATGTATTAATGTCATTCATAATATTAATACAATTATATTAATAATATAACTATTACAATTATTCTCTGATATTTCCCAATCTTCTTAGTCTATAATTCACAAGCAGTACAAGTCAGAATAGAGTGAACATCGGAGCCTCATGGTTTAATACCAGGTCGCCAAATTTTGGCAAAGAAAAAAAAAGTCAGAATATGCTTATGAAGGCCTGCAGTCGTTATCAAATAGCAAACAAACAATAAAAGTTAAACCTTAAACAAATAAAAGTTAAAATTTCTGTCTTAAATCTTAAGTTTTTATGTAATTAGGTCTAGGTAAGAAAGTAGAGGGTAACTTTGGACAATGTCCAAAGTCACCCGCAAAATGCATTTTAAAGACAAAAATATTAATTAAAAATTTTTGATAAGTGATATTTTAATGGTTATTTCATAACTTTGTTCACATTGAACATGGTAAAAACATATTTAAGAACCATGGCATGAATAGTAATAGTCTTACCTAAGCATATGAAGTTTTTAAACACCATGTATTTTAACAAATACCGATGTCAGACTTTGAGGTAAAGAAACTTAGACTTCCCTCCAAAATTGAGAGCTCTGAACAACACCTCATGAATCTGTGGAGTCAGCTGAGAAGAACAATAACAAACAACAGCATTTTTCTATCACAGACAAATTTGCCACCACGCGAAAATAATTACCCTGCATTTTGTCCAAAGTCACCCTACTGTCCAAAGTCACCCACTTTTATGGTACTGCAATTCCTCAGAACAAAAACAATAACCTTCAGTAATATTTTCTAGTTTATTTTTGGCGTGAATGCCATCTCCTTCCAAAACCAGCAACAGATAGAGTTGTTAGTTGCAACTTAAATGTTGTAACTATTCTTTCTTAGTTTTTAAATATATTTTCCTAATTTCGGTTTTGGACTAAGTGGACTTTTAGATTATATTGAAGTTCGAATTATTGTGACTTCACTGTATCAATACATTATTTAAATCCAGAATTAAAAATTCACCTCTTTGATGACAGATTGAGGTTCTTCCCACTGTTGCAGATTGAATTTCCCAAGGTAGACGACAACATCTGAGGGCTTTAACGTTCCTGCTTCCTCGTGGCGCATGCAGTGGCCTACTGTACAACACAATACAACGTGGCAATACACATAATATCAAGGATACCACCTGTACAATGACACAAAATTATATGGTATAGTCACAAGATGGATATTTCATTCCATCAATCACTTTTACACTAGTCATTAACTTTAGTATAATTATTAACACGTTCGCTGCGGCATATAAAATGTCGAAACTCAACCCCCATGCTGAACTATATTTACATTCCTCCAACGAAATTAAAAACCTGTAGAATATATTCTAATCACAAGTAATCTAAAAGCTCAATACCCTTACCTACACGCTAATGCACAATATGTGTTTCCTTCTCAAACGCTAGAGGAAAAGCAGTCGCATTATCTTGACATTGTCATATGTAACCGATCGGATACATCCGCACCCGCGAAGGAACGCCTTTGTAACCGATCGGTTACATGCCGTAGCGAACGTGTTAATTGGTTCATTTATGTTTAAATATATCTCCTAGTGATATATATATATATATATATATATATATATATATATATATTGTATCACCGAAAACAATTAGTAGGAAGAGAGTAGTAGAAATAAACTACTAACCATAAAAATGTTATGGAAATCGTCTCCTTCATAAGGAAACAACAAATACCGATCCCTGTCCCATAATCGCATGCATATCAAAAGCTCAATATCATTACAGTGTTACAACTGTATTGGCGTATGTCACATGCCACCTTGGGAAGTTAATAGAGAAAATAGATTTTGATTAGAAATTCAAATAAATAACTAACAATGAGTACTTTTATTATAAATAAATTGTGTAAATACCTCAGTCACAGTTACTAGAAGAGGTCTAGCACTACCTAAGTTTCGATGCTTGTTGTTGCATCATCAACAGGCAGGTGTTGTCCTTCTATGCAATGGATGTTATCAAGAGATTTGTACTATCACGGTCACAATGAAACATAAAATCACAAGGACACAAACACATGACATATTAAACAAATATGAAACCGCGGGGTTTCACATTTACTGACACACGTTAAAATTATCATCGACCTAGATAAGTAAGACATTTCATTCATTCATTCATTCATTCAATTCATTCATTTATTTCAGTTTGTAATATTGGCAAAATGTGGAGATTGCGATAGTTACTAGGTAAGGTAGGTCAGACAGGGCGCTCAATTTTAACTAGGATGAAGAAACATAAAATTAATCCTAAACTCGTTCATAAAAAATTCACCTTCCCACAATATCTCATAACCGAAACCACAGAATGGGTATACGAGAAGATAATGTTTCTATACTCAATGTTTTTAATAAGGGGTGTTTATTAGACTCTCAAAGAGTACCATATTTATAAAGCTTCCAAAGAAGACGTAAAAAATTTACTCAAACACTAAATCCACCACAGTTCAGATTTGGTCTTTAATAAAATCTTCGAGACGAAGGCGACACATTCCAGACACCGTGGACATGATACATAACCAGAAGAAACAAAGGGCAAGCAGTTTCCCATACCCCCTGGAAGAGGTCAGTTGTGGACTGGATGCTATTTGTCACAGTTGATGATTATTGGTAACGAAATGTCGAACCGCGCGGTTTCATATTAGTTTTATCCATCATGTCTTTGTGTCCCAGTGGTTTTATGTTTTATTGTAACAGTGATACTTTTAGCAAATTTCCCTATAGGGAATACACTATTACAGTAGTAGCCATAGAAAGACTTAAACCCGGGACCATGTTACTTTTTTCATTTTGAGGTCCCTATAGAAGCCAAAAACACCATTAGTACATTTTTGTGTATATGTGTGCCCATGGTACTGTTACCTTTGAAGGGGACATCCGATTTAGATTAAATTTGGTATGGAGGTGTAAGACCAGTTCTTTTTTCATGAGTTCGCAAACCAGCATGATTAGTTTATGAGAATGTGGTTTTATGGAGTTTCAAAGAGGTCAAAAATGGGTTTTTGGCATTTTTGGATCTCAATTTTCAAAATTCAACAACACTTTAACCAAAACTATCTAAAAGAGCTTAAAATAAACAAACGAATTAGTATTTTTAATTTTTAACTTGGCTTAGCAGATTACAGAGAGAAGCCAAAAATAGGTTTTCCATATTAATCTTATGGGAAATCAACAAAACCATCTCGCTAGCCTAGCGGTTAGCGTCTTGGACTTCGGTTCAAGAGGATTTGGACCACTTTCCCTTAAAAGCATTTAAGGTACTTAGTACATCACTCTAAAATAAAATGCCTCTGGCGTAGACTCAAGAAAAAAAAACATGTATCTCGCTTATTGATATTGGTATAGCTTGGTAAAATTTGCTATGTACATTCACTCAATAGGACTTAACTGATATTTGTTTACAACACCCATATGTCGGTCAACCTACATACTCACCCCCATGGGGGTTTATGGGGAAAAATAAAAGTGCCAAATATTGATAAAACCTTACCTAACCATTACATTTCCTAACAACTCACTTTTTTTACAGCATCCCACGGCAGTAAACCTACATACTCATTCCTATGGTGTTTATTTATGGAGAAAATACCAAATAAAATTCCTTTGGAAATTTGCTAAGTACGCAGGTCTGCTGCGACGGGGTATTAATCTCTTGGAGACATGCATTGGATAGAAGAACAACACGTTTTCATCACCTGTCTGAGGAAGATGCAACAATAACCCAAGTAGCAAAACAATATTGTCTCAATATTGTCGACA
This sequence comes from Neoaliturus tenellus, assembly GCA_030545055.2. Classification (NCBI taxonomy): domain Eukaryota; kingdom Metazoa; phylum Arthropoda; class Insecta; order Hemiptera; family Cicadellidae; genus Neoaliturus; species Neoaliturus tenellus. The sequence continues at coordinate 85,207,026 of CM061535.1, forward strand.
ATATTTTTTCAACATTGATAAATATTTGGTCAATATTGAATAATATTTTAACAATATTGTTACAATGTTTTCACGCAACAAAATACATTGTCTAAACAATATTATGGCAATATTGTTCAACATTGTAACAATATTGTCTGACAATATTGTTCAACATTGTAACAATATTATCTGACAATATTGAGAAAATATTAGCAAAAGGAAAATAAAATATTGCTCAAAACCCCAATAGCAAAACAAATTAAAAAATATATATATTTTTTAATAGTTTGAACATACTTTCAGTTGACAAATAAAAACGTTTTAAAACATCAAAAATGGCTCGGCCACAGGCAGGATTTGAACCCGGGACCTTCAGACTATGGTGCTGCGCCCTTACCAACTATGCCACGCCGCTTCATACTGAGGGAGGATATGTTACACTATTAGGCCAGTTGATTCTCAAGTTCTCTTGTGTTACTGCATTTCCCGTGAAGGCCTATATTTATGTCGTCGCAAATACGTTAGGCCTTAACTAGGGTTTCCTTACATAAGAATTAGAAATATTTCATGTTATAAACAAAACATGTTTGTATCATGAGGAAATATTTAACAAATTACATTTATTATATTACAATCAAATAAAAATTATATCTAACAAAGTTACTAAACCATTACTGTATTTGATTGTTTCAAACTAAAGAAAACATCACATAACCAACAAAACACTACGATTATACAACAATAACACTTGCCGCTCTATAGCAATGAACCATTTGACAAAATGTCATACGGCATTATTTGGTTATATTTCAAACCGAAAAAAACATCTCATAACCAACAAAACCTAAACATATACGACATGTGGTGAAATTTTCGTGGAGATAACTTAAAGTCTAGCCTTAAGGCATTTTTTGTGTAAGTATTTTTACATTTTTTGTCGGCCCTAAAAGGGTTAACAAACAATATTTTCCAAAAAATATAAATCAATATTTTAAAAATATTGTTTCTATATTTTGACAACAATATTGTCCAAAAAATATAAATCAATATTTAAACAATATTGTTTCAATATTTTGACAATAATGTTTTACAACATTGTCTCAACATTAATCAATATTTAAACAATATTATTTCAATATTTTGACAATAATGTTTTACAACATTGTCTCGACATTAATCAATATTAAAATAATATTTTTTCAATGTTTTCTGATTATTTTCTTAACAATGTTGTCGGCAATATTAAACAATATTGTTTTAATATTGTTACAATATTGTTTTGCTACTTGGGAAGCATCGAAACTTAGGTTGCACTAGACCTCTTCTAGGAACTGTGACTGAGGTATTTACACAATTTATTTGTCAATTCCAGCCCCGGTACAATATCAATATCCTTATGATGTTAAAGCATTTATTATGCCTATTGTTTATGAAATCTATAGAGTAACACATTTATGTACTCTTGAATTTTAAGGGTCTTCTTCGCCTTAGGGGTAGTAGAGGTGGGCAGTGGGCTATGCTAACCATTCAACTTTTAGGCATAATATAGTTTTCCCTTGTTTTGGGCACCATTTTTATTAACTTTTCTAGCTAATTATTTAGTTCAATAGTTACATTGCAGCTCTCATGCCTTAAATTTGTGAAAATTTAATTCTCAATAATGTTAAAAAGTAAATAAATTTTCCTGTCTTTTAAAATTGTTTGTACTAATACAATACTAATACGAATATTTTCAGTAATATATCACGCATGAAGTAGGCGGATCCAACCTTTATCCACAAAAAACATTTCGTAGTACAAAAAGTATTTAAAAAACACCATTTGAAAAAGGGCAATACAGTAGCATGTTTTTAGTACTTTTACAGGGACAAAGAAGACTCTCAAGATGTATCCCTGTAAGCCACCCTGTCTTGCTTTAGCTACATATTTTGTTCATTTCTATTAATTGATAATCCCAGCTCTCTCATTCCAGTACCAGATGGTTTACCAGTTAGGATGAACACTTTGGTGATGATTGTGCCGCTGCAGTGGAACTCCAGTCCGAGCGAGTTAAGGATGAAGATGGCCACCAGCCAGGGCCACTCTCCGTGCCTCAATGGCCGACCCCCGACCAGGAGTGGATTGGCCGCCACCACCCGCCCACACTCCCCTCCTGGCTCTGGACAATACATACAGTGTCAAGGACATTGAGGATTTGAGCACCGCAGGATCTGGGCCAGACGTCCTCTACTGTGGGTAAGTTCATGCTTCACTCCCCATCTCAGTGAACTGCCTCCAACATTCTGCAGCTATAGAGAGGAGGCACATCAGGCAAGTTACAGGGTTAGTCACGACGTTGTATTTTGAAGAAGCACCTGCATGGGTCTCTAGAGTAGGGATCCGGTATGCAGGAAGTGTGGGCAGTCAGAAGAAACTGCAGATCAATTGATGTTTGACTGCATGGAGCTGGAAGAGGCTAGAGAAAAAGCGGCCCTTGGCGGACTGTGAAGGGACGTTTCCTTCCTCAAGAGAAGCTTTTTTTGAAGGCTGCAGAAGTTTATCAAGTTTCTGAACTAGAAAGAACTGTGAAACACAAATGGAGAGGGCAGAAAAACCTGTAGCCTATAGGGATTAGGTCCACCCCAATGAATAAATGAGGTATACCTATCTTACAAGATAATTTTCTCTTTACAGGACTATAAAAATATTTGTATTAAAAATACAAAAATGAAACATACATGCACGGACAATGCACTGGAAATAAAATTTACAAACAACTTGACTGTGAAATCAAGGTGGGCTGGACAACAGTTTAATTCAAACTTTCAAAAGGTTTAAAAGGTTTTTGAATTATATTGATTCAAACCAATTAACCCTTTGGCTTCATCATTAAAAGGTATTCTTGGTACCAAAACTGCAAGCTTGATAAAAAAGGTATATACCGAGAAAGAGAGCACATTTTTTGCAGATTTTTCTGCTGATATATGGTAAAAATCGGTTCTTCATATTGTGGTACTGAATGAATTGATTCATGTATCAATTTTTGACTCCATGTTGATGTATAGATTAAACCTATCCAAGTACAATATTGTTGTTTTTCAAATGTTATTACTTCTTCCGATTTTAGCATATTTGGTGATACATCGGTGCTTTGTCTTTACCAGCTTGACGGTGCACCAATGTATCGGCGCTGTGTCACCTTCAGAATGAGTTGGATATGCTGATATATCACCTCTTTGGGCATAAAGGGTTAAATACTTATATTCAGGTTGAAATAATAAAACGTCTTCCAACACTACTCGATATATTTACACTTATACTGTAATTGTTTACAAGACGGTAAATATATATAAAAGATCTTATAATGGCGATCGATTTCGACCAGTCACACTGGTCATCATCAGGCCCAATCAGTCTGATTGGGCCTGATGATGACCGGTGTGACTGGTCGAAATCGATCGCCATTATAAGATCTTTTATATATATTTATTGTCTTGTAAACAATTACAGTATAAGTGTAAATATATCGAGTAGTGTTGGAAGACGTTTTATTATTTCAACCTGAATATCAGTACCAGCACGTATAATGCTAATCAAGAAGTTATTAAATACTTATCAATGTCCAGAGGGTAATACACCACTATTATTTAACCTACTATATAAACTATAGCTTTTATGTAGAAATACTTTCCTCTACATTTCTTATGATGCTGATAGGAAGATAAAAATCATGAGAAGACGATGAAGAAAAATGCTCTGATACATTTTCCTTAACATAAAAAACTGGTTTTATAAACTTTAACAACCACCAAAGTGAGTTGTTTTAATGTGACAACTACTATTACTTCTACGCATTCTTTTACTATTATGAGCATTTGAGAGCATTTGAGTGTGTTCATCACAATATTTTAATTAATAAATTGGAAAAATATGGAATAAAAAATGTTGAGCTAAAATGGTTTTCTTCTTATTTGAGAGGTAGATATCAGAGGACAAAAATTGCTAAATACGGACAAAAAACCAATTCTTTATGGAATAAAGTCGAAGTCGGGGTGCCTCAGGGCTCAATCTTAGGCCCCTGTCTGTTCATAATTTATGTGAATGACCTACCTAGTGCCACAAGTATGGAAATGTTTCAGTTTGCTGATGATACTGTGTTGCTGTGTAAGGAGCCCAATATTGTAACTTTACAGCACACAGTTGATAGGGAGGTGTCATCTCTATGCGACTGGTTTAGGGTAAATGGACTTTCCATGAACATGGACAAGACCCAGTTAATAAATTTTAAGGCAGATTATAAATATAGTCCCCAACAAATAACTCTTTCAACCTCCAGGTTGATGTCTGAGGAGACAGTTAATTTTTTGGGTATTCTTGTTAACCAAAATCTTAACTGGCTTCCTCACATCAACAAACTAAGTAAAAAACTATCTTCAGCTGTATTTTCCCTCCGGATAATGTCTCAAGTGTCGGATTTAAAAACTCAACTAACTGTCTATCATTCTTACTTTTCATCTTTGATGTCATATGGTATTCTTGTGTGGGGCAACTCAAGTCATTCTAAAAAAATCTTCAAAATTCAGAAAAAAGCCATTCGAGTAATTGCAAAAATAACCACAACAACTTCATGCAGAAAGTTTTTTAAAGACTTTCAAATTTTAACTCTCTATGACCAATATATATTGGAAATAGCATTTTGGGTAAAAAACAACTTGACCATGTTCATGGAAAGTCAAACTAAACATGTATATAATACTAGATCTAAAGATATTATTAAGCCAGTAAGTCATCGACTAGTTTTATATGAAACCTCCCCCCAGTATATAGGTCCAAAAATTTTCAATAAATTGCCTAAAGAGCTTAAAGATATTGTATCACCCATGAAATTCCGAAAGAATGTTAAAAAATGGCTACTAACAAAGAACTTTTACTGCCTAAATGAATACTTTAACTAACTGTTAATGTGGATTTGGGTCAGTTAGTTATTTATTATTATTTTTCTTTTTTATGTAGATAAATTACAAGTTTTATATTTTCTAACATACCTTATTTAGTTATAAGAATATTTTGACAACTGTCCTGTCATTGTTAATGATGTTATGACAATCTTATAATAAATAAATAAATAAATATGCATCTCTCTGTTTGAAACAATTTTGAATTGAAATTACTACAGGTAATTGTATTTTAGGTACAATTACACACAATTAAATACAACCTAATTGTACAATTAGGTACAATTAAACACACCTTTTTAGGTTGATGTAAATATGACTCGTTTTCCCTGAGGTTTTACCCATGATGGATAGCTTACCTATATTGTACGGCATATGAGGAGAAGGGATGTGCAAGACAGGGACCGATTCTGTCGCGCGATTGCTCGAGTGAACAGGCCACAAGCTGTGTTCCAGCCGTATATCCGTCACCACTGGACCACTAACTGAAACAGACGTTATTGAAAGCAAGATATATTTTTAAATAAATAACAGATGAGCCAAAAAGAACATTACAACTTTGAAAATTCATATAAATGTATTCAGAGAACTTACAGACATAATTGTTTGAAGTCCCATGAGTGAAGTCAGATGGCTGCTTTTGGCGGTTAAGAGCGACCCGATCCTCCATTGAGGGTGCTGACAAACGCCAGTAAAGAGTGCCGGCTCCTATTGATCATTAAGGACATTTCCGATCGGAGGAAACAAGCACCCCCTATTGTTTATATGGCAACATATTGCTTTGAATTTGGTACGTTTAAATTTATGTTTGATGTGACATAAAGGCCAATTCCATTTTCTCTAAGACTTCCTTGGGGGGGGGGGGGAGGTCGGGGGTGGTGATGTTATATTGTGAAGTTTTTAACACTTTATTGTTGATTTTTAAAGTTGTAAAATCATGTATTAATATTTCATATTATTGCTTTATCTTAATCGTTCATAGAATATTAAATCCTTGCAGGATTTATGCGCTCGTTATAATATACTATTTACTGAACAGAAAGGTTTTTTATACCAACTTAAGAAATGGATCGGGTTCTATGTTTATTGGAGGGGGAATTGCGCCAAATTGAGTTCTTGTCCTGTACACTAAGATTATGTTCCTGGTCAGGAATGTATATAAACCCCCTAACTTTTGATAAGTTGTATCAGAAAATATTTACCTTACTGTATTGGAAAATATGGCTTCAGTACTGGTAGGTAGCCTATATGAACACTTAAAATTAATTAATGTGAAGATTTCATACATACATATTTTGAAACCAATATATTGTGTGTAAAAACTTAAACAGTTTAAAACATTAAATCATAAACTTTAAACAAAACCTCAGAAGAAGTGAAAATCTTACTTATCTGAAGTGAATCTTTAGTACTTATCATGGTAAAACAGTTGGGATTATTCTTGTGGTAGTTTTTTCTGGGTTACATATGTTACATGCTCACTTGTCTCATTGTGAGAATTGATGTTAGCAATTTATTGCTTTTAATGTCAAATACATTCCCTATATTAAATTTTCCTTTAACTAAGTAGAATCACTTTTTTAAGTTCATTTAACCATATAGTCCATCTACTTGTAAACCACAGTGAATTACCTTTGTCTGAATATATTAGCAGGTCAAATATATAATTAAATCAAATAAAGGAATAATATATAGTTCTCAGGCCTGATCTTTCTATTGCGTCCTGGTAATCAAGTAGCATTCATTTGTTAGTAATACAACCTTGGAGTTAATGGCATGGGAGGATTTAGATTTTCATAACTGCTGGGTGTGCTAGCTCTCTCAAAGGTATGGGATATTTTAATACAAATTCAAACACGAAACCTCATGAAATTGGTTTATTTTTAGGGCACACCTTTTTGTATTTTGGGTTAGGGTTACAGCTCATCAAACATACTTCTATTTATTTTAATTAATCTATTTATTAATCTTCTATCCTATTTATCTGTAAAAAATATTACCTATCCCAAAAATCTTGGGATGCAGCGCACCCCTTGCTTGCACCCCGTAAATACACCCATGTAATACGGTAGTAATGATTGTGAAGCTGTTAACCTGAAGGGCCAGAACAGATGACTTGAGAGTTCACGGAGATGATTCGTACAGTCGGAAGTGGCTTAAACAGCGGAAATCTGACTCTGTAGATGTGGGCTGAGGAATTTCTTTTGGTTACGTTAGATCTTTCTATTAATTCCACTAATCCAACATATTTCTGGAAACAAAGAAATTTTTTAGGTGTAGGCTATATTTAAAATCGTTAATATTATATATGTGACCAATATGAGATAAGAAACTTCAAAAATGTTAAATTAGTTGGATTATCTTTAGACTACCTGATTACCACTTCAACTGAGATAACCAGCATAAGGCTGTATTTAGTGGAGAGGAAAAACAAGAAACCGACATTAACTTTCTGGTTTATCTCCGCTTAGCTCAAAATTGAACTTTTTAAACAATATGTAAAATAGCCTCTACTTAACGTTCTCACACTGAAAAATATTTAACACGTTCGTGGGCGCGAGGTTTTTGCTCGAACCTCATCACCATCCTGAATGTAAAAATTGTAAAACCCACCGTAGCAGCAGCACTGCCCAGTAAAAATCCACGTGGTCCCAAAATACATTGTACTATTGAGCAGTGCTGTGCAAAGCTTCAGATTTCTAGCTCAGATCCTGGCTTAAAAATAAATCATATTGTAAAGCAGTGCAGCTTGGGAGCGATCGCACCCATCAGGATGGTATTAGGGTTCCGCGTGGGAGCGATCGCTCCCATGCCGCCGCGAACGTGTTAACTATGTGTACATCTATTAATTTTTCAGATTATCTTAATTGTAAGTTTTTGGGGTGTACTATTTGTTACTCTGATTAAATACATGAATTCTAATTAATTATTTTTATTAGTCCCTTATCATGAGTAAATACTTAAAATTAACTTTCAAAAGGTACAATATTAAGTATAATTTTGACATGCTTTTGATGAATTTGTGCGCCAACAAAGGTTTAGTACGGGTGATATAGTTATTGTATTAAAATTGAGTTTGCTGTTCCTACTAAAATTTTAAAGTCATCAAGTGTTTTTCCTTAAAATACTAAATTAAACGTTGAAATACTCACTGAGGGCAAAATGGCCCTTAACTGCAGGTGAACGAAGAGGTTGAAAACTACTTCTGCTGGTGGATCAGAGACGGAGATCAGGCCAGTGATTGTGATCGAGTTGTCTCTCAGTGACTGAGTCTTATACTGGAAGACTTCAGGACAGGGGGACTCAGGGATTTGGGGCATCACCAGGCCACTGATCAATGTTCCCAAGAACACTGCACCGGCCTGCAAAAAGCAACAGACAAACCAGAGGATATAATAAGGTGTTATCTGGGCAGGACCGGCTTTACCATATAGGCGAACTAGGCGGTCGCCTAGGGCGCCAAGGCCCGAGGGGCGCCATCACGGCGGAGACAAGCGCCCCTGATCTGCCATAAAGAGTGTTCTTGATCAGCGGTAAATAGTGCCCCCCAATCGTCAGTAAAAGGCGCCCCAACCAACGGTAAACAGCGCCCCTGATCCCAGCCAAAGAGCGCCATTAAAAGATTGTTAATAGCCCCTTGATCGGTGTGGTAAAACGTACCTCAATAGGCATAAATAGAACCCCGGATCAGAACTCAATATCACCCCTACTGGCGTTAAACAGCGCCCTCAATAGGCCCAAATAAACCTGATCAGAGTTTAATTGCGCCCCCAACAGGCTGTATCGGTGGTAAATTTCACCCTCGACCAGAAGTGAACAGCGTCCCTGACCAGTGGTAAAAAGCGCCAATTATTGACAGTAAATAGCGACCCAAAAAGCGGAAAAAGCTCCCCTGATCAGTGGCCAAGAGCATCCCCGTTTGGCAGCAAACGTCGCCCCCAACCGATAGTAAAAAGCCACACTGATAGACGGTAAAGAGTACCCCCAATGAGCGTAAATAGAGCCCCTGGTCAGCGGTCAAGAATACCTCCGACTGACGGTAAACATTGCCTTCTAATCATTAGTAAATAGCGGCCCTGATCAGAGTTAAATTGCGTCCCTGACAGTCAGTAAAAATCGCCCATGATCAATGGTAAAGAGCCCTCCGAATAAGCGTAAATAGCGCCGGTGATGAGGGGTAAAGAGGGCCCCTAACCAGTGATAAACATCCTCTCAGTTGACAAACAGTTAACCGCCCCCCTTATCAGCGGTAAAGAAAGCCTTGATCGGCGGCAATAAAGAGCATCCCGATTGGTAGTAAAAAATACGCTCCCAAAAGATGGTACATAGGGCCTGCAATCGGCAGTAAAGAGTCAACGATTAGCGGTGAAGTGCGCCCCCACTTTTTCTTTAAGTCTGAAATTGTTCTTTGCAATGGATAAATTTATATAAATAAATAATTTTGCCATTGTTGGGGGCTGCAAATATTTTAAGATTTTGCAGTAGGTAAAGAAAGTCATACTTTAAATTTAGTTGAGATAATTAAATATGCCTCAAAGGTGAATTATTACGTTTTTGAGAATTGTAAAAGTATGGAACACAGTATTACACAATAATATGATAAAATAAAATAATATAAAATCAGTTATAAATAAATAATTCCTTTGGCAAATTTTCCCTAAGTTTAAATTCTCAACACTAAAACTTAATACCCCCGTCGCAGCAGACCTGCGTACTCAGCGAATTTCCAAATTAGTAATATTAATTTTGACCAGCTAAACTTGTAAACAAAATTTCATCACGTGTTCATAAATAGAGAAAAAAATGTCTATTCTCCTTAAGATAAATATAGGGAAAGATTATGCAGGTATGCTGCCATGGGGGACACCAAAGAAGGTTTTTAGCATAGAAAAAATTTATTTCGACCATATAAAGCCATATAGTAAGTTTCATATATATCTGTCCATAAATAAAAAAGTTTGCCTATTCTCCATATGATTAACATGGGAAAAGAGTATGCAGGTTTGCTGCCATGATAAGTACAAATACCCCCGTCGCAGCAGACCTGCGTACTCAGCGAATTTCCAAATTAGTAATATTAATTTTGACCAGCTAAACTTGTAAACAAAATTTCATCACGTGTTCATAAATAGAGAAAAAAATGTCTATTCTCCTTAAGATAAATATAGGGAAAGATTATGCAGGTATGCTGCCATGGGGGACACCAAAGAAGGTTTTTAGCATAGAAAAAATTTATTTCGACCATATAAAGCCATATAGTAAGTTTCATATATATCTGTCCATAAATAAAAAAGTTTGCCTATTCTCCATATGATTAACATGGGAAAAGAGTATGCAGGTTTGCTGCCATGATAAGTACAAAAACCAAGATTTTTTTATCTTAAATGGATGAATCTCAACCAAATGAAGCTAAATACCAAGTTTCATCCGAAAATATTAGTTAATAAGTGAAATATTAACACATCCTTATTCTCCATAAGATTAACATTGGAGCCCCAAAAGACAATGTACTGTCTTTAGACTTTGTAATATCTCGGTAACCAATGGAGATAGAGCAAAGCTTCAAAATACTAAATTGTGTGTTTTTTTGAGCTTAATCCAATGGTCAAAATAAAAATTAAAAATTTTTAAAATTTACATATGAAAAATGCAAAAAACCCATTTTTGGGGTACAAAACCCCCCAAAACTACCCCTTCCGGTAAGTCGATATATCTGGTTTACGAACTCATCCGAATAAATGTGGGATTACACATCTCTACCAAATTTGGTGTCGATCGGACCATTTTTACGAGAGTTATCGTGTCTAGGGACACATATATATATATATATATATATATATATACATATATACATATATACATATATATATATATAAAAATTTTAATGACTGTTATTTTTGGTCTCTGGGCACCTCAAAACGAAAAAGTAACATGGTCCCGGGCTTAGGTCTTACCATGAGACCTACGGTAATAGCTTATTCCCTATGGGAAATTCGCTAAAAAGATAATAATAAATAAAAAAAATCATAATTTATGAGCCTTTAAGTTTTAAGGCTTCAAAAAGTAAAATTTTTGGGAAAGGCACTTGAATCCGTTAAAGTACAGAGTTTCCACCCTCTTCCCCCCCCCCCCCCCCAACACCCACACATCCTGCCTGACAACCAGTATTCATGCCCTTGAAAATCTGTTTAAATGTTCTGAAACAGAGGACACTTCATAAGTTCAGTCATAACTTTAACTAACCCTTATCACATTAAAACTCATATTAAGAAACTTATTTATAGCCTCAAAACCCTATAAACCCTTGTCTGCTATTTTAATATCTCTTCCTAGTATAATTAATTTATGTCTAAATAGTAGTAAAAAACACAACTGTGTTAGATTTGTAATATCTATAGATATAAATTGTGAACCCCCCCCCCCCCCCACATAAAGCCAGGCCCTTGGACTAAGGTTCCACTCAGCCTCATCTTTGTAGGGGCCATAGGACAGACAATGGGAGGATAGCCTACTCAGTGCAAGATTCAAGATGCTTTATTCCATATTAAGACATGACATATTTATACAAAATGGAGATGCTAACAAAAGCTTGAATAACATTTATCAGATTATAAAATAATCACAATGATGGTTTCACCTTGTGCAGGTAGGTGGATAGGTAGATTAGGCCAAGGTGTGGTGATAAGAGGGGGGTGTGGGTTTGTTTCCCTAACTGCTAATAAGTTGGAAGGTACTTCGGCACTAAATCCAAGGTAATGCCTAGAAGTTCGTTACCGGTATGGAGCAATGTTAAAAAATGTTGTGTAATCAAGATTATGAAAATTCATAATCTTATAGTAAGAAAGGAAACTAAAAGTTTTCTTTGCTTACAAAATACAGGAGAAATAGTAACAGGCAATTAAAATCTTGAAATCACACCAACGTACACTGACATTTTAAAAATATTGATCTCTCTGGAGTAGAAGGGTAAAATATTTAAGTTAAATTAGGCTATTCTGAATCCTGATGCAATAAGGCATAAATTTCCCTGGACCATAAAGTCCAGAATTGTTACGGTAGCCTTTTAATAAAAAGTATGTCTTTAGATCTTTAGACTGGTAGGCCTATATTCTTCTTACATTACCTAGCAGTTTTTCAATATTGTTCTGTATTATAAATAGTTACCGGTACATTTGTAAAAGTTAGGCCTACTGCCTTATCAAGAAACTCTAGGAATAAAATTTTCTTTGAACTTGATGTTCTATAACAAATACAAAATTCAATCTCTTTATTCCATGAAGATAGCTCCGTTACAACTTACTGAAAAAGTATAGTAAAAGTACATTGGTTGAGACAGGCAATATAACATAATTACGGTGTTAATTTTTGTAATATTGACAATTTACTTACCATCGAACTAGTATTAAATTCATTACAAGTTGACTCTAAGATAAGTTAGATAAGCAAGTTGTCTGTTCAGTGTTCAGCTTTTTTTGTCTCCTACCTTTTTTAACCTCAATCCAACGTCAAACGTGTTTTGTCCTGCAAAATTACAGTGTTACCAACCTCAAAAGAAAACTTTCGCCCCGAGTTATAGATAGGCCTAATATTTTTAATGAGATAAGAGTCCCATAATACAAAAGCAATGATGCCATTGGCGACTACCGCAGAGTAATTGTCGCAGAGTAGTAAATCATGAATAAAAAGCGTAAAAAAAATACCTCTTCTATAATGTTTTTTATTACCTGAAAGTGAAGCCAACGTTACAGAAACCCATAATTGTTCTCATTTTGCGTTAGGGATTGTTCGTTTCAGCCGTTACTGCATTAAGAGATTTAAAATGTTTCAATATTTTAATTATGGATGCATATTCACCTTGATTGAGAGGCCTAGTTGGTTATTTGATGATTGTTTAGTTCGACTATTAAATAGACCTATATATATTGCCTATATTCCAAATGAAAATCTAATGATATTGTACAGTTATGATAAATATCCCAGTACATTGTTCATCTATTCTGTTAAGTTAATCATAGCTTGACTTTCCATTTTAACGCTTCATTTCCTAAACCCAAAAAATTATACTACAGACCTTTAGGCCACTTTCACAATAGCGGGCGTGGGTCCGATTCTTCCTTTTACCATGGAATCTAATGGGACCCTTTCACAGTTAACCGCCGAGTCAAAATATTGTCGCAGGCCCGTGCGAATGGTTATAGAAATGGATTTTTTATTGATCCTTTCCATAGATATATACTAATACAACTGGATCGGTAACTCCATGTTGCTGAAACGAGCCGTTACCCCCACCACTAGCCAGTATTCGTGGTCAGTGTTGCCAACCCTGTGTGAGTAATTATGTACTGTAATTTAAATAAATAAATTAATTAATTGATTAAACTACAGTGTTACTGTAATTTTTTAGTCTTCCTTACCTATGAAATGATAAATTTCAGCCTTATGAATGTGTACTAATACAACCAAAATCTGCACAGTAAGAACAATCTTTCATCATCATAATCATAATTGAAAATTTAAAAGAATGTAAACAAACAAGAATGCAGCTGACGCACCGACAACAATCATGTCAGCTGTTATTCAGCGCGGCGCGGCGGCGGCGCAGCGGCGGCAATACTGGCTAGTGGTGGGGGAAGCCGGCTCGTTTTTACCGCTATTCCACCATTTCAGTTACCGATCCAGGTATATTAGTATATATCTATGATCCTTTCTCACTGGCGGGCGCGGGTCGTTTTTGCCCGCTTGAACTTCACTTCCAGAACATTACCTGACCAGTAAATAATTTACAAAAGTCCACAGTAGACGTGTGGATGTCGATGTAAAATTTAGAAATTGTATCTATTGTTTACTAATCATTATTCAAGTCACTAATTAATTAATCATAATTTCAGATATTGAGTTGTTAGGATTTTATTGTTGAACTATTATTTTTTACTGAGTAAAATTTTAAACGTAAATATTTTATTTTGTATATACAAATAAAATTATAATGTGCTGGATTAATTTAGGTCACCACCCAGCATTGGCCAGTCAATTTGCAACTTTAAATAAACTTCAAAGCAAATAATGAAAATAAAATCGTTAATTACCAAATGACCGGGATTGAAAACCTTATCATTTCCAATAATTCGCAACCACTGTTTTTAAACTTTCCTGATAAAAACTGCTGATGGAGATATTATTCTACATCTTTATCATCATCGGTGTTTTTTACACTTTTATCTTAATTGATGGGTTTCCGATAAGTTTATCGTAAAGTGATAGAAACTGTAACTCACATTCGCCCCTTCTTATTGAGGCACAATTTTCCTTATTCATCCCGCTCCCTATAAAAAAGTAAACTTAACTAGTAAACTGATATGAATATTAATACTTTCTCCCGCACTTTGGATCCCTCAAGTTAAGTTGCTTTTTACGACATTTTGCTACAAATTAATTTTTCGGGACAAGGGATGAAAACCTTTTAGTTTTAAGTGCTTTATGTTATAACCCGGTAAAGGCATGAACATAATGTCTTTGAATTTTCATAGTTAACAAACTCAATTTTGAGATAAATTAGTTGTTCGTGCTATTCTGAGTAGGCTATTGAAATAGTTTTCCTTTCAAGAGTTTTAATCAAATTATTATAAAATTACACACAAAAAATTGTTAACATCGTATCTTTAACAATAAAACATTTCGTGATGTAAAACTCACAGTGAGTTCTAGATTCCAAGAATGCTTGTTGTGATTGAACTGCAAAACACTTGCAACTATTTTGGTACACGTTGAGCAAATTAATAATGTTTCATAATTTTTAACGAATGTCTAGACATTGTTTTCCGTTGCAACATTTTACCATTCATCTAGACATTATTGTGTAACAGTGAATTATTACAGTGCTATATGTAGGTAGTTCTCTCAGGCTTTGGTTGCATGTAAAATGCATTCACTGCACGGGTCTCGCACCCGATCCTATAGGCCCGCTATTTTGAAACAGGCCTTGACGCGGGATCGCGCACGCGAGTGTGATACCGGCCTTATAATTCACTTAGACTATGTTTTTCCTCTACCGATTTTGTTTTTAATAACATTTATGTACTTTATAATTATTTCGGGAGTACTTATGACTCATCAGTGATTTTTGGAAATTGTATATCAGCACAGAGAAGAGAAACTGCCTAGATTCCTGTCTCTGTGATAAGTCATCAGTTTAGAACTGATACTAAGGCTAAGAAGGCACACTGTTGAATTGTTTGCTTTTTTTATAGACTCAGCTTATGATACAACTCCAGATTGTAAAGTAATCATAAGCCTACTGTTTTTTTTTTTTTTGTTTTTGTTTACTGTACTGTGTAACGTGTTTATAAAATCATATCACCATTCTATTTATCACCATTTTATTTATCAGATACCATGACTGGGTTATACATGGTTTCTGGACTTCAGGATACGATCAATTGTAGGCTACAAAAATAAAGAACATTCATGTAAAAATTCACCTAAAATGGTCCCTGTTTAGCCGCAACCGCAAGCCAGTAGGCCTATTTTGTTTTTTACACCCAATAATTTTTATTTCTATCACAGATTGTTGTTACCCCCATGCTTGACATAGACATTTATCACATCAATATGTTTGTTATTTAGACTTTTTCTGAATTGAACTAAAGATCTATCAGCCATTTCAACCCATCTAAAAACCCTTAAATGTATTAAGTAATTTGTAAATTTGGAGGATAAGTAAAAACAGTTCACAAATTAAAAAATTTAAGTAAACCCTGTTAAAGAAACAATACGAATAATTACAATGAATTGCAGTAATGATTGTTTATCTATTGAAAATTTTCTATTAAAGAGGTTCATTTCTCAATTTAAGTATGTTAAATTTAATTTTTCCGTAGAAAAATATAAAATACTCTGCAATTTCTCATCCGCTCTTTGTAATCTTTACGTCGATGTTTAATTTACTGAATTTATAAGCCTTTTCGTTCGGTAATATAAAGTTTGGATAGAATTTACCTCTTTTGAGGTATTTGACCTTGAAAACTTAAAATTGCCATTTAAAACATCGGAAAATATTTAATTTCTTACAATTAACACATTATTAGTAAACAACAATTAATAGGGCTTCATTTCGTTCTGTGCCAGAGGTCCGCTTTGCTTATAAGATTTTTGCTGTTGAACATTATTAATAAGTCGTAAGACATATCCCACAACATTTCGTAGATTGTTTAGGGTTGAATGGTGGCTCATACGATCATACAGCATAGATTTTTTATTTACCTTGTTGTAGCCTTTTGTTCTTGCAGATGATTATATGTTTCCGATGTATACATTTCGCCATATCGTGTGGCATCTTTCACGGTAAAGTTCACTGATCACATATAAAATTTTTCTATACTAAAATATTTACAAATATATACAAGTATTTTGCGGACTCTTCTTATTTAAACACCATTGTTTGTATCGCGGCGCGGCGCGGAACGGCGGCGGCAGGCGCGGGGTAGCGGAATTCTACCCCCAGGAAAAGTACCCCCATGAAAAAACGCTACGTCATTTTGACGTCACGAGGGGCGGAGCTTAAAGTGGCATGGAGTTTTGGCTCGCGGCCGGAAAAGTACCCCCAGTTTTATAAATACATTATTATTTAATTTGGTTGCTCTAAATTAACATTATAGCAAACCAAACACCAGCCGGATTTCTACCCCCGGAATTCTACCCCCGGAATACTACCCCCAGCAAAACTACCCCCAGCAAAACTACCCCCAATGGACTAGACCCGGAATACTACCCCCGGAAAACTACCCCCGGAATTCTACCCCCAGCAAAACTACCCCCAATGGACTAGACCGGGAATCCTACCCGCGAAAGTACTTCCACGTACACAATTCCTTAAGTATTTAACAATTAATTGTTATTTTATGTACGTGTTCTGTTATTTAAAACATTTCTATTATAAAATAATAGAAATGTTAAGTTTATATTAATACAAACTTGCCCCTCGGGTGATCTTGTTCTCTACCTTCACTCGCCGTCAAGTTCTATAATAGGCCTATGCTTTAGTTTTATATAACCTATCTTTCCTCAATCCTTTACAGGCTTTTAGCTGTATGGTTTTATTAACATCAAATAATATATATATATTACCGTACCATCATATACTTTGATATTAGGTTTATAATTTTCAGTACCTGGGGGGTGGGGGCCAAGCATTAGCTGGGTAAACTTAAACAGTTATATTTTTAGTAGTAATATCATAGATAAAATATGGTAATATCATTTACAGACAGCCTGGTGCAAAAAGGCTTATTTCTTGTTCAAGACGAGCTCGTTTGCTCCACTCACTCGCCTTTCAGCTTTTTTTCTGTGCTTTCAGACTGTTTCAATGTAGGCCTACGGGTCTCGTGTATATTTGTTAAAACTCATGTTGAGTGTGTAACACGTGAATTCTAATGATTTAGTTAGCTGGTGTTTGCTTTATTCTTTCTAATGCTTTTGTTCAAAATGCTAGTGTTTTTAAATTCAAATGTAATTCTACAAATTGATTTGTTGTTTTATATACTTTTACATTACTTTTATTCTTATTAATAATCAGCAGTATGAAGTACGATTAAAAAAAATTATAGATTATTTTCATCATAAAATAGTATTATTTAATAATTTAGTAATTGGCTGCCATGCAAAACTATATGTTTATACTGGAACACATAGGCCTATTCTGCACTTTGACAGTTGAGTCTACTGTTTTCATTATTTATTTTTTTTAACTCCATAAGACCAATGTTAAAATTTTTAAAATTCAAATTAATGATTATAAAGAAATAAGATTTTTTCTGTCATAGAGACCTGTATTTATAATAAGTTCATCCCAAAACTATGTTATCTGCAATGTTGGAAGAAAATGGTTTTAGCTGTTTTTGAGATCCGTGTGCAAACATACACACATACAAATACATAACTTACTCGTATTACAGTGTAGGATAGGATACACTTTATGCTTAATGTAACTTACTCACCTTTTGTAAATTTAGATAGTCTGAAAAGTATATAACTCAATATATCTAGTACAACCAGTAATACGGTAATAGAATTTTACTACTGAGTAAAGGTCTTGTCCGTCTAGGAGGCGAGTGATCAGAGTGAACAAAATTCCTTCAGATTATTGTGAATATTATTATTCCGATTTTTCTCTATTTAACTTTCAGGTTTGAAGCACATAGGGCCTACATTGTCATCTTATAAATATTATGTAACACCTGAACATAATCAGTTGCTGCATACACATTTTTCCAAACAATTTATAAAAAAATACCTTAGATAATAATACCATTAATTTATTATATTGTTTTGTAAAATATAACATTAAACCAAAAACATTAACTCACCATCACCCACAATTACATTTTCACTCAAAAAAGCATTTTCAAAAACACACAGCTAAAAGCCTGTAAAGGATTAAAGGAAGATTGGTAATATAAAACTAAAGCATAGGCCTATTATAGAACTTGACGGCGAGTGAGGGTAGAGAACGAGATCACCCGAGAGGCAAGTTTGTATTAATGTAAATTTAACATATTATTATTTTATAATAGAAATGTTTTAAATACCAGAACACGTACATAAAATAACAATTGTTAAATACTTAAGGAATTGTGTACGTGGAAGTACTTTCGCGGGTGTAGGATTAGCGGTCTAGTCCATTGGGGATAGTTTTGCTGGGGGTAGAATTCCGGGGGTAGTTTTCCTGGGGGTAGTTTTCCTGGGGGTAGTATTCCAGGGGTAGAAATCCGGGGGTAGTTTTGCCGGGGGTAGTTTTGCTGGGGGTAGTATTCCGGGGGTAGAATTCCGGGGGTAGTTTTCCACCCCTAGCAAACTTACAAAACATTGCTTAAATTGTTCATTATAGAAATAAATTATAAAAGTGCGTAACCAATGATTGAAGTAGAGTATAATGTATTCTCTTCAAAAGTTCGCGACCGGAAAACTACCCCCATACCTGTGACGTCAAAATGACGTAGCGTTTTTTCATGGGGGTACTTTTCCTGGGGGTAGAATTCCGGCGCCCCGCAGGCGCGAGACGGACGCGAAGTCGAAGCGGGCGGTACATTCTTTTCACTACCACTTGTTGTACTGAGAGTCTTAGCTTAGGTGTACTAAAGTGTCAGCTAGTGTGTGTACAACAAGTGGTAGTGAAAAGAATGTACCGCCCGCTTCGACTGTGCGTCCGTCTCGCACCTATGCCGCCGCCGTGCCGCGCCGCGATACAAACAATGGTGTTTAAATAAGAAGAGTCCGCAAAATACTTGTATATATTTGTAAATATTATAGTATAGAAAAATTTTATATGTGATCGGTGAACTTTCCCGTGAAGATGCCACACAATAGTGGCGAAATGTACATCGGAAACATATAATCATCTGCAAGAACAAAAGGCTACAACAAGGTAAATAATACAATAAATGTTCTTGTAACTGGGTAGGATAAATAATAGATTTTTTAGAGAAGAATAAAACTAAATTTTAGGATTTTATGCTAAATTATGCTTGTGGTTGCTGTATTGTGTGATGTTGCTATGAGTCGGCCACGTGGATCCATGTTCTATTCTAACAAGAAGGGAGGTCGATGCCACCATAGGTGAATACTCAGTGTCGAAGGCACTAAATCTCTTGTCCTACACTCAGTTGGGTGTGTGGTTCGAGTCTCCTGAGATGTGATAGCAAGAATCAGTTGCGTTTTTGCAAGGGTTTTGTTCACTTGGTTGAAGGCCCGCAGTTTTTATGTAGCCCGCTATGGGCTTGAGAGAAATTTGCACTCCCCCCCTTGATATAAATCAACAAATAAAATTACCCTTATGTCAAAGGTATGTAATAATTTTATACACACATTCGCAACATAACATTTCAATAGCTAACTATAGTTTTATCGTTTCATTTTCAATCGTTAACAAGAGTACCCGAATTGTAAAGTAAAAATGTAAACCACTGCCTCTTGGTTTTCTTACTCATGTCACAAAAAAGTGTGTGATTCTTTGATTTGTAAAATTTATGATAAACGATCAAACCGAACATGGCACAACCATTTTAAAAAATAGTTAGCAAAAACACGTCAATAAACTTATTCAGCCAAATGCGGCAATACATGTCATTTGAATCACGTATTTGAACAAAACGAATTAACATACAGATG
Source organism: Neoaliturus tenellus (assembly GCA_030545055.2). Taxonomy (NCBI): domain Eukaryota; kingdom Metazoa; phylum Arthropoda; class Insecta; order Hemiptera; family Cicadellidae; genus Neoaliturus; species Neoaliturus tenellus. Next base: position 85,227,104 of record CM061535.1, read on the forward strand.
ATGAAAAACAAGGTTGCCAACATGCAGGACGCAGGCAGTGGCAGTGATGAGTCATGAGTGAATACGAAGAGTGGGGAGTATTCCATTGGCATGCAATTTAAAGTCTATTCTTTTCCTTGCGCCCCCTACAAACCTAAACCTCTTGCACTTCTGTATCTGGGCCCACTGGCCCATTTACAAAATCAATCCTGCTTGGTTGGAATAAAAGTTTCAAATATATATGTGAAGGAGAATTTATTCAACCTAATAAATTCTTAGAATCTAAGAACAGATAAGTGTGTGTGAGATTGTAAGATTACTTATGAGGATTTCGTTGGCTTTAATTAACCGTGCAAGTAATAAAAATGCACAAAGTTCTAGGCGTGGGATGGTTAGTACTTTTAGCGGGGCCACTTTTTTTTGTCTGGATTGAATTACATTCAAATTTGTAATCATTGTATTTACCTTTTTTCTTTTTTTATTTTTTCTTTTTTTTGCTAGTGTTTACACCAGAGGCATTTTGTTAAGAGGATTGTACAATGTACAACTACACGCTTTTAAGGGAAAGCGGTCCAAACCCATTAAAGTCAATGGACACCCCGCGAATTGAACACGTGATCTCTTGAATCAAAGTCCAAGACACTAACCGTTAGGCTAGCGAGATTTCTTAAATAAAGAGTTTCATTCATACCAACTTTGAGGTGTCTGAGAATCCTATAATCTGGGCGGAAACATATGTACTTTGCTTAGGATGTTAGGAAATAAACAATAACTAGGGATTGCCCACTGGTCAAAATTCGACCAAACATTTAGTTGATCTTGAGCCAATTAGTTTTAAATGTTGTTTAACTGAAACATCTGTCCTTCCTGATTTGCTACCATTTGTTATTACAACAGCTGGTTCAATCAATGATTATTCAATTCATTCTACAATTGATGATTCAATCAATTAATTATCCTTCTCCCATAAGATTAAAATTGAAACTTTGAAAGCTAGTAAGGCTTAGCCCTATGGGCTGATTGGAATTTTAATGAGATTATGCTAATCTACAGGACACTACCTTTCTAGCGATATGCACGGATTTCTCCTACGATGTGCATAAGCAGAGCACAAAAGAGGAAACCACAAATCCTTCTAATGACTCGCTTATGGAGAAGAAAAATCCTTTCCGCCACCGTACTGCCACCCCAGAAGACAATTCCATAGGAGATAAGACTATGAAAACAGCCATAATACACTTTCAACAGCACTTCACGCTGGACTAGCCTGTGGAGTCTGTAGATTAGACAGATAACAGAGGTCAATCTTGATGATATTGCGGTGACATGCTCATCCAACTTTAGGTTCTCACTAATGTGGATGAGGTTAGTCCCAATCAAGTTTATTGATGGCAGATCTCTTGCAGTTAATGTTTTAAATTAAACATGCACTACAGGACTGATAAAACCATTTACACTATAAATTATAGCAAATCGAGAAAGGACATTGTGTTTGAACTTAAATTTGGTAAATCACTGTAAATAAATTTTGTCAAATGCTGAGCTCTCATTGGCCTGGAACCTGTATTTTAATTAATATGACTCCCGTATCTTCAAGAGCTCACTATGCAATGGGTTTGAATTTAGTTTAACGATGTACCTCTTTACCATGTTACTTTTAATATCATTATTGGTGATAACAATATAATGTTCCACATATAAAAAATTTAAAACAATTTTTGTGAATTATATTTGTCAAAGATTGCCTCACTTACCCTCTAATATTTTCATAACTGTAACCCGCCATGATGATTTTGTTTGCATTGTTGTTCCCTCCTTTGGGGATCACCCTACTGCTCACATCCAACCTTTTCACTCCCCCAAACAATGTAGTGTAAAAAAATTCCTCGAACCAGGCCCCAGCACTGGGATTAATGAAGACACAAACGTTTGTAGTAAAACTGGAATAAAACAGGTGAAGGATCTGTAAAATTGGATATTTTGCTACATAATTGTGTAAATTTTATTGTTTAACATGTATTTATTAAACCTTAGTCTAAATATGTACAACATGTATCATCATAAGACTAAACATTAATAGCTAATTAATCCTTTTGACAAATAATTTACTTTGTACGTAAACCTTTCCTAATATGTTTAAAGAAGTAATGACGATTGAATTATAAACCATCCTACATATTTTAAAGCTACGTATTACTAAAAATGACTGACCAATTTATTTGAATATCATTAAATATTCAATCCTGAATAAATAAGATTGTGTCAAATGTTAAACAAGAAATCATAGTAAATAAAACAAATCAACTCACATTTATTACAATGTGTACATCAGATTTTAATCAAGAGGTAGTTCATATTTTAACTACTAAACTCTATGAAGTTACTTCGATCTCTAAAAGGAGACAAAATTAAGTGAACTCCAGTTTATTACCAGAGTATTTATCCCTCTGTACTTTGTATATGTCTCATCACTTAATCAACAGTTGGATGTAAAACGGCTAAGTTCAAGGTATTATTGCGACTAGGAGTTACTAAAACAAGGTTATGGGTCTTTAGTTTGACTCGAGTAAAAAAACCACCAAATACTATATGTTTCTAGTAAAACCAAAAACATTTCCAGACTCATTTACTTCAAGCCAATGATGAAGTAGTAAACTGAAGATAGTTTTCACTGTGTTGAATAGTATATTACATAGCACAAAGAAGAAATTTCTTAATTTAAAGTTGAGTGTATACCCACAAACTCAGTATTGGTTTTAATCTAATTGTAGAGTAATTAAATTTATTAGTAAGATTCACTTTGAAACTTAAATGAGGGTTTAAAAATTAAATTTATATTGATTTATTTTTAAGTACAATATTAATACTAGTTAAATGGTCACAGTAGAGGGAGATAATTCTTCTCAGACTAAATCTATTAAGCTCATAACTTAGTTATTATATACAATAAATGTAAACCTAAAGCGTTAAATAATTTTGTTTCGCTTAGAGTAGGAACCTCCACGGACATCTTATTTGTAAATCATAAATATATATAAATACTAACAATACAAAAGTATTGTACAGATGTGTATGTATATATGTATCATATATATAAATGATTATTCATAAGCTTGATTACATAATAATATGATATATAAAAAGTTATGTCAGCTTAGACTTACACCTAATACTGATTTGTTTTTAATAAAACCAGTTTTTTTTTTTTTATTTCAGAGATATACAAAAGTGTTCTGTAGCAAAAACCTATATTAAAAATAAATCTTCTACAGTTCCTGTGCAGTCACATAAAGAACTATTTATTCTTACATTAGTCATTTATTTTTGAACACATGCACTTTTATATAGTTTCTAAAACAAATTCTTATTGTATGTAAATCCAAATAAATAGACAGTTCGGACTTTCCGAGAATTTTCTAAGAAACTCTTTCAATGAAGAACCAACTGATTTCAAAACATAAACAAGCTATAACTTAACACTTCAGCTTGGAAATAAATATTCTTGTGATAAAGGCACTTTGGAACTGTGAAGAGATATTTTAGAACTATACATATAAACTATAACTTAAATAAATAAACTAAATCTAATATTTAAAAAATAAAAGTCAACAAACATATTCCATGAAATTTTAAGCTGATAAATGGAATATTTTATCTATAAACTTAATGGGCACAATAAAGTTTTATGTCAGTTTTGAATGAACATTTCATGTTTATAATTCGAGATACTCGATTGGCTTATCACTCACAATGGAATGTCTATTGTATAAGCTGTTTAATTCTTAGTACCTTACTTTTTGCTTTAACAGATTTAACAGATATAAACCATACATAATAAAACTGTTAAAACACAGTCGTGGGTATTTATTTAGCTTATGAAAATCAGCAGCTGGACCCATAGTTGAGCTGGACTTGTGACTCGGTGGCCTTAAAACTTGGATCTTTCATGACTTAGTCACATAGATCCTTTGAAATACTAGTCAAACTTTCGTAGCTAGCTGTAACACTTTAGACTTAAAACAAGTTTAGATGTAATTTTCCAACACCAATAGAGGGTCGCAACTGCAGCATTGTTCATGATTATGTTTAAGGTTATAAAAACGGAGTGGGTTAGTCGAAACCCACTTTAGCTTCATGTCACAGTACCATATCACAATTTTCATAATTTGCATTAATAAAATGATTATGATAAATTAAAACAATTGTCTCTACACCCTTAGGAAACTCAGCATACGGCTGGAGAACCAGTAGTTCACCCACACACACAAACTTGGAGATTAGGACCAACCAACCGCCTTTACGTATGCTAGGTCCGTCACTTAGTGGACATCTCAGTCTAATTGTAATATTTATGAAGCTATTTATTATTTATTACAAAATTTTACTCTACTCTTCATTAAAAGTCAGATATTATTAAACAGTATATGCGTTGATTACTAAATACTATTTGTTCTGCACTTTAACAAGTAAGATTTGTGGTTATCCGTTAATTACAAAAGATCTATATAAGCAATCGGCTTAGTGTTCGATATGGAAGGCCTTTTCCTGATTGGTAACTTTTCTCTTTGGTTTCTCCTTGATAACATTTAAAAATTAATAATAAGTAGGTTGGGTTAGGTTAGATGGTCAGTTACCTCAGAGAAGAGTTACATGCGAGGCAAATTGCGAAATCCGTCGTGCTGGTAATGGTACCGGGGAGAAAAGTTACCTTTAAGAAGTGTGATCCCTTTATTAATACCTCTTAATTATGAGTAGAGCCTGTATGTGTTAACAGTATTCAATTAAAATAACACAATAAGCGCAGGTTCATCCTAGTATGTTGAGTGTGAGTGCAGGTGTGTGAGGGACCTAACCTGGGCCACAGCTTCACTCTGAGTTTGCTTAGGGTATTATTAACAACCACTCGAAATCACCACGAGTTAGTTTTTGCACTGAACGATTGTGATGTTTCCACATTGTCTAGGAGCTCAGTTGAGGAAGCACCGCGGAGGCGAGCTGAGATGACCCATGCGGGGCTCTTCGACGACGACCTTGGCGAGGCGGCGGGCGCGGCAGCACATGACGGTCAGCGACAAGCCCATCACGCAGAACACTGTTGACATGAGGGCCAGCAGCGTCGCTGCCAGCCCGTACCGCACACACAGCGAGTTAATTGCCTCGCTGTTAAACGTACCTGCGGACACCCCGAAACGTTTAGAGAGGAGGGTCATCTATAGCGTGATCGATGTAAGTGTGCCAGATATATTTTTTGAAAATTAAAGAATAACATTTTTTTATTCTCTTTATTGTGGTGATTTTTAAATTTTGATTTTAACTATCCATTTTTCCAATATGGAAGTCATCCTAAAAATTTAATATTAATGCCCATTTTTGGATTTTTTACTCAATATTAAGACTTTTTCTGATTTGACATTTTTCTCCAAACCTTGGGAGCTAGGGATCAACATTCCCATTTTTTTAAAATTATTTTTTATAGTATCAAATTTTATGTTGATTTTTTCTTTAAACTAGTATAAAAATTTTATTGAAACAGTTCTGCAGTCATTTACTCTTGATTTTGATTAGTCTTCCTTATTGTGTACATAAAAAGAATTTTTAGCAAATATCTCCATAGAGGACACACTATTACGGTATAGTAGCCATGGTAACACCCAAGCCGGCCAAAAAGTCAATTTTAACTTTGGGATCCCTAGAAGTGAAAAAAAAACACCATTCGTTCGATTTCATATACCATATTTTATACAGTAGGATGTCTATTTATATCTATGTGTCCATGAACTGATAATTTATGAAAGCACATTTTTTTAGGGGACATTTTGGTGAAATTTGGTATGAAGGTGTAGGTCCAGTTCCATTTTCATGAGTTAGTGAACCATCATCATCGGATGATGGTAACAGGGTTCTCTAGGAGTTTTAAAAGGGTCAACAATGAGCTTTTGACATTTTCAACTCAATTAAAAAAATAACAATAACTGAGCAAAAAAATCAGTATTTTTATTTTTAAATTAGCTTAACAGGTTATGGGGAAAGCCAAAATATATTTCACATGTTATTGCATTGGAAAATCAACAAAACCCTTTTTCTCTCTTACTCGGAATAACTTTTGATCAAATTTTGTGCGTATCTTCACTAGGTAGGGATTAACATTTGCTTTCAACACTGACATGGTGCTATACCTAAACTAAACTCACTTAATAATAAGTGTTTTTTTAGAAAATAAAAATGCAAGAGCTTGATACAATTTGTTATGTACCTTCACCAAGGTACTTATCTTAAAATATTTGCTTACAACACCCCCATAGCATCAAACTCAAACTCAAAATATCTTTATTTACAATATGTAACAAACCTACATATTCAACCCTGTAAAGTATTTTTGGAACTTGTAACTCACTGTTGAGCAGAGATGATTGCTCAGTGCCCTCTCCCTCTTGGAGAACTCGTAAGCTTTGGAAGAGGTTGATGTTCTGTGACAGCGGGACTGGGGTGCTGGTGACAGACTGAACCTCAGTCACCGACCTCTTGGTCACTGTTTTTGCATTCCTCCAATGACACGGCTGGCTCTGGAAAGATATACATCATGTTGTCACTTCTAAATGTCCAAGAAGGACAAGGATGTAGGATACATTTGTGATTTTCTTCTGTTCAATTCTTTGAATGTTCCTCTCAACCACATTCATGAATCATGAAGTGCCATGCATTAATAGTTGTTGAATAAACAAAAAGTAGAAGAAAATGTTTTGGACCAACATCTTAGAACTGTACAAAGTCAATGCTGATGAATTTTGTCAGTTAATTTTAGGGAGTTAGTTTTGTTGGAGTTTACTAAACAGATCGTTGGGATCGATTCATTCCAATCTCGGAAAAATATTTATGAATATTCTTTTTAATTTGGTAATAAAGGTATAAAGGGAGATGTCGGATGCTAAAAAATAGCGTATTCCTTATAGGAAAATTCGCTAACATATGTTTAACAAACTTTCACAATTTTTAGCTGAATCATATCATATTTATTATACATTTTAGTTTTACTGAATTCATTTGATACTTTTTGATACTTAGATACTTTCTTTGAAACACAGACATACTCTATGGTGCGTATTTAAAGGAGAGTATGACTGAAGGGTGAGTGTGATTAGCTTGTGGAGGAGAGGTGAAAAGTAATAATAATCCTTAATTCGAACTTAAAAGTCCGACTCTGTGGCCACTTTGCTTTCTACACGCATCGGCTTTACAAAAATTCTATGACTTTGCTCACCGGACATCGACCGTGACACATTCGCACATCACACTCGATGTAGAGAGCTGGTGATCCTGTGAAGCGGAAGGTCTTCATGTAGGCGAACACTTGCGTCTCGAACACTCCGCTCTCGCTCCAGGACCCTCGGAACCTGCTGATCAACTTGTCGTCCACTGGGCACCTAATAACAATGTGAGTGTCCAGATTATTATACTGATCAACTTGACTTTCAACGAGCACCTGGTAACAGTGTGAGTGTTCAGATTAACCCATTGAACAACTTGTCATTCAACGAGCACCTGGTAACAGTGTGAGTGTTCAGATTAACCCATTGAACAACTTGTCATTCCATGAGCACCTGGTAACAGTGTGAGTGTTCAGATCAACCCATTGAACAATTTGTCGTTCAATGAGCACCTGGTAACAGTGTGAGTGTTTAGATTAACCCATTGAACAACTTGTCGTTCAATGAGCACCTGGTAACAGTGTGAGTGTTTAGATTAACCCATTAAAACAACTTGTCGTTCAATGAGCACCTGGTAACAGTGTGAGTGTTCAGATCAACCTTCTTAACTACTGACAATTACTGATTATATACTGATTTTCATTATCTCAATTTAAACCAATTACAAAATTATTAATAGGTCTACTTTAAATATTTTGAAGATAATATTGAATAGCTTTTCTGTCATTTATGAGTTTGTCATTACATACCGTTCTGTTTTACAGTACACAGTTAAATGGGTTTTGGGCCAAAGAGTGGAGAATTTTGTTGCTTAAACATTATATATTATAATTTGGTATAAATTATTTCAGTGGGATTTTGCCACGGTTGGTAGAGATAGAGGCGGGTAGGTTTTATTTGGAGGGAGAGATTCTGGACAGGGCTTGCATATCACAATATCACCAAAGGATCCTTTTGCCGTCGTCCTTGAACTTGGCACCAGGAGAGTACTAGCTGAAAACGATGATACCAGCCTAAATTCTTGAGTAATCAAGGCTCGGTATAACTTATAGATCTCAACTATAAACACTGAATGACTTTTTTGGTTTATTAATTTACAGGAAACAGAAACAGTTCCACTTTATTTTTTTGTCCCCTATATTGGGGAATATTAGGGAGCTTACTTTCTTATCTTTAACTTGGGAGAAAAATGTGGACTATTTAATGCTAAAGATTGCAATATGTTGGGGAACTATATTTTAAAAAGCGTAGAAAAAGAGGTGGGAGTTGGTTAGGGTATATAATTATTATTATTATCTTAAAAGTATAAATTAAATCAATGATTTGTCCTGCTTCTAATTAGAATTTGCAATCTTTATTTAATTATTTATAATTTTGCATGGAAATATATCAGTGTATTCAGAAGATGTATTGAACAAAACTTTTTGTTATAATTGATAGTATATTTTGGCTAAATACAGTACATCACACCATTACTGTGTGTGTAAATCGAAACAGAGATTCTCTAAGACCATCGTTTTTCTGGTTCTACCATTTTTATTGAGATGAAAAATGTTTGTTTTGTAACAATACAGCTCATGTCAGTCATTCATTGATTAATTTCATCCACATGTATTGGATGTTCTAAAGGATTTTTTTCAATAAAAAAACCGATTGCTTTTAGGGATTAATGTGATTTTCACAATCTTGGTTTAGAAATGCACGTGAACGCCATTAATGCGTCAGGGATTTTGTAGGTATAATTGAATAGCGTAGGGGAGAGTGGTGTACCTTGATCGACCACCATGAAACTCCACACCAGAGTGGTTTTGCAGTGGGTACGGGTAGTGTTCCCTCCATAGCGCCAACTTACCCCTCTGTCTCTTTTCCTTTTCATAACTCTCTCACCACCCTTCTAAGCTAAGAGCAGAGGTTGTACTCCACCCATGGTCTGGACATTTCTCAGTGGATTAAGGCCGACCCGCGGATTGGCCATAGGCCCATAGCTCCGCCAATGGTTAGTCAAGTGGTGTTTTCCCCATTTTTAACTCACACGGTCACTTCTTCCTTTTTACTTAATTAAATACAGATTACATTCTAATGCGGTAACTTTATTGACTGATAACGGCTTCAAATTTACTTTTGTTGCTCAAACTATTCCATCAAGTGACTTTACTTGAATAATTCAATATGTTAAATTTCTCTCTAAATCTTAAACAAATTTCACAGGCATTGTTATTTGCAAACACCCCCCTCTTGCACCTTCAATTCCTAGAACATTGAGTACTATGAATTGATGATCATAAGTCAGGATTTCACAGTCAAGTGACTAAACCCCACTGAGTCACAGCGATCAGCATCAACACAAGGGTGTTTATGTTTTTAGTAGACTTTACAGATTAAAATGTAAAATAATTAACATTACAACTTTGAAAACATTTACATTTTTAGTGATATTGTGATTTTGGCCTTTTGTGGTTGATATTTAATGCTTTTTACATTATACCAAAATGTATAAATAATAAATTTCCAAAAATATTATAAATTGATTTCCTTCTACTTCCTATTTAAGCCATGTAAATAAACCCGATGATTTAAGGTACACAAAATGTGCGGTTCAAAGGTCCTGTACCATTAACCACAAAACTTAAAATACACCCGAAATCTTATGTCATGTTCGGTGCTTATCACATAGAGTGAATAGCTGTAATGAATAAATATGAATAAATGGTTTTAAAGTAAATAAAAATATTAATACAAATGAGAATTATAATCCACAGAACAACAGTCTCCTTAATATAATAGACAAATAAATCTGATTTCCCTATTGGTTTAGACAACATATAAATAAAACACACGAACTATACTCTGTATAGGGTAAAAAATATAGTGAGATGATGAGTATGTTTTGTTGATTGTAATATTATTGCATGTATTATTACATTACAGTACATTGTGATTTCGTTCCTATTGTTATGATATTGTTAGCAATAAGGCCATCACTTCTTTCTCTTTGATTTCTATAAAATGGTTTGTCCATTGATGCAATAAACAGATAAACAAATAAACAAATTAGCAGAATAAGCAATGAATCAAACATACCCGTATTGGTCAATAAGTTGAATCCTCTTGTTGGCACCATTATGAGCATAACAGTCGTTCACTACTATGTCAAAACCATCTGAAAAAATGTACAAATAATTATCAATTATGCTTCTATGAAATCAATTAATTGTTGAATAAATTGTTGCGGACATTTTCCATCAATGATTAGTAAAACAAATTCACTATGTTTCGGGATCTAGAATCTGATCCCGTCTTCAGGTGGAAGACGGGATAACATACATGAACAAAGGAAATCAATGAAATTGAGACTTTTAAATTGAAGTGATATGGATATATTTTTATTAAACATAGTTAGCTAAAGAAATTAAAATATATCTGACTTAATTATCAACATATTTTTTAATTATTTGACAACAATATGGTAAGCTATCTTTTAATTAATGAAGAAATCTTTTTGACAACCACAGGATGAACATTTAAGTGTCTATTTATTATGTTTTTTTTTTCTTTTTTTTTGCTTAACCGAAACCGTTGGTCTTGGACTGCACAACATATCAATGTTACTGCCACTTAACCAACTGAAGCTAAAGGTAAATAATTTTGCTGATCAATATCAATAATCAGAGAATAAAACTGTGCAGGGGCTTGTGAGACTGAGGTTTCTGTAAAGCGTAGAAATATATCCGGCATTAGCTGATTACCATATTTGCTGCGCATGTAGATGATGAGTGTTAGAGGGTCCCCAACCCTGACAGGGCCCCCCACTCGGTTCCCGGCCGTCCCATACCCGTATCTGATCTCCATGTAGCATTCGGGGGGCGAAAGGGTGAAAACCACAGGGTTGCCCGTCGCCACTCTGCAAATAAATAATAAGTATTGATACACAACAAACTAGTATTACCTACCCCTGTGGTGTATATGGGGTAGATAAAAATACTTCATAAGTATTTATGAAATCTGCATGATTATCTAGTATTTACATACAATTTACATAGTACCCCACAATATTAACAATTTAGTATGTTGTTGTTATTGGTGGATAAGGAGACCCCGGCCAAACCTTTAAGCATGTCTGGCTCTAACGGGCATTTTGCCCAAGTCCTCAGAAGGATGGGATATTGAAGGAAGAGAGAGGGTGTGAGACGGACCCCCTGTTTGAGTGTGAAAATCAGTTGTCACAGAATAGGGTTACCATACGTCCTCTTTTCCCCGGACATGTCCTCTTTTTAGAGCATAAAAAAACGTCCGGGCGGATTTTTGACAATCAGTCCGTTTGTCCGGCTTTTTGGAAGCATCAAAATGAATATCTGTATTTATGGTTTTACCTAACCAATAAAGAGGTTTTGTTATTGTCACTGCGTCCATATTGTTAGTAAACCGCATTTTAATTGGTTTAAAATGTTTAACCTAGAGTAAAAAGTAATATCATATGTACTTTAAAACAGTTTTTACGATAGGCTATTCCTTATTCCTTTCTGTTCAGAGTTAAGACGTTAGGCTCCTTTTATTCACCGCGGCATGTCGCAGCGGGCTGTCGCTGCGGCCGATCGCTGTGCCAAATTTTCACGCGACAAGTCGCTGCTGTCGACCGCTGTCGTGTGGAAGGGGTAACAGTGCTGCCAACTACATTTGGTAGTCGCTCAGACAGAAAGGCCAGCACGTGTTGTGATGTTCGAGGCCGCTTGGGTTGGCAGCACTGCGAGAGTGAACGCGGACTGCCGCTTTGAATAAACGGCCCAATACAAACCAATGCATATAGAAACCGCTCGTCACCAGCAATTTCTAAGTGCACGCGACAGAATTTACAAAACGACGCGACACATCGCTACTTCTGAGACCGCTCATTTCTGAATAAACTTCCCTATTTAGAGCAATGCACTTACAAAATCGCTGCGGCAGCCCGCTGCGACATGCCGCGGTGAATAAAAGGAGCCTAAGCTCCAGCAATGAATATACAATCCAGTGCCACCAATAGTCGGGTTGCATTTATTGCTGTCAGCAGTCTTTTGTCTATTGAGTGAGGTTATGTTTTAGCAGATTATCGGCTTTTTATTTCTTACATTTTAGTTTGATTAATGCGACCATTGGTTTGGGAAATGATTTGATTAGTTATTACTGACAAGAGTCTATTCCTAATCGTGAAAAAGTAACCGAGTAATTGTTAAGGGTCTATTGGAACTATATTTCATTATCTAAAATTAACTAATTATATTTTTTATACATTTTTTCCTTAACTTTGATTTAATATAAGGTTAATCTTGAAAAACCTCCGCCTAACTACAGTATACTACGGTAATAAATTATGAGCTCTAGACCTGTCACAATATTTTTCTCATATGTTTGTTGGTATGGTTCTTAGAAAATTATATCTAATAAATAACAATATAAAACCTATACTGATTAGGTAAAACCCATCTATTTATTCCCTAAATATTAAATTTAATTATGGAAATTTGCACCCTCTTTAGTTTTTGAAGTTTAAATTAAAAAAGGTGAGATTTATAATTAATTGTACTAAAAACATTTTACTGTTTCTCACTCTTTTATATTTAATTATACATAGGGGGGAGGGGGGTGTCAGGAATTAAGATTTTTGTGATTGATTAATCCGGCTCGTGAGGAGTACTGGGTGTCCTCTTTTTCATCCCGGAGAGTATGGTAACCCTATCACAGAAGCACGGGAGTTGGCCCTCTGAATGGTCAGGCGGCCTGACCATTCAGAGGGCCAACTCCCGTGCTTCTGTGACAACTGATTTTCAAACTCAAACAGGGGGTCTGCTCTGCCCTCTAAACGGCCAACCAACTGACTGTCCATTCATGTTACAGCTAGGGGTGTCTCCATGCCCGTAGCACGTACTTAGCCCCACCCTGTCTAGAACATGAATAGATCATGTAGGAAGGGAAATTGTCATAATAGACAGCCAAAAGATTTACGACATGTTCCCATCCATTGACACTAATTTCAATGTACAGAGTGTACCAGAAGTAACCTATGCAGACCGGAAGTCACTAATTTTAAATACAAACCCTACATTTTATGACATTTTTTGGATTCTACAAGTAACTTCAAGACAACCTAACAATTTAATTTGTACACCTAACCCTAACGGATGAGGAGATAATGATAGTTTCAGTTTAAATTTTTCTTATAAGAATTACATTGGAGAAAATTTCACATCTCAGTTCTTAGTATAATTTAGAATTAAATTAATTTGAATAATGTGGCTTGGTTTATATTGTAAATTTTTTCTGTAATTGATCTTACGGGTCATACGAATTTCTGTAGAAGGCACATTTAATGGGCAACTTTTTGATGAGATGACATGATGATGATACAAAGGATGAACTTGGAGCCCCTGGAATCCTGGGATTCTTTGTGATTCATAAATAAGTGTCGTCTAAGAACTTTAGTTGTAATTTTAGTGTGAGTTGAGTCAGATATAAGTTTCATATCTGACAACTGTGTAGATTGTAGTTCGTAGTCATTATGCTGTTTTCGTTTAGCAGGTAGAGTGTAACTTGAATATATTTTGTTTATTTTATTCTCAATAAAATAATGGTGTAATGTTAATTTTCTTTTAAACCAAGAGGGATAGTGTTAATGAAACCAAGTCAACTACAAAGCTTAGGTTTGATTTACTCAATACTAATAAAGTTCCAAGTTCGTCTATTCCCTAACTGTCGCTATTGAAGAAACTTGTTGAACCCCTTAGCAGCTTAACTTTTCACACTTACTCGACATCCAGGAATGGGAACGTGACGGTTTTCCAGAAGTCGTAGCCGTACTCGCAGGTAACTTTGAAGTGCTCGTCCCACTCTTCCTCTATCAGAGGGTTGTACTGAACGGTTACTGTGTTCCACATGAGGTTTTTCTGCAAATGTCAAATATTTTTAATGCAGTACACATTAATATACAATACCAAGCAATTTATTCACGAACACAAATTACATAATGTTGTTCAATAAACATTTCCTCATGGTATTTGTACATATGTACATTTTTTAATGTGTTTTGTGTTATCACTGGTGGACCAAACTCTTTTTGTACTTGTACAACTATTGTGTTGAGCAGGTAACAATAAGAACTTGGACCAGAACTCAGACTTGGATTTGCATTGGCAGATTGGCTTTTATCCTAGTTGTACTGTGTTAAGCCTGAATTTTCAGAAAGAGCATCAGTGAAATGAGTTGTCTATGATTTAAAAACCCTGTTCAAAAAAAAAAAAAAAAAAAAACTGGTATTGTTTCTTTAACCTAAATTAAATTTTGAAAAATAAAAATACATGGAACAGTCATTATACTATAAATAGAAAAATATGACATACAACTATCCCTAAAACCTAATCCAAACAGGATTCATACTGCTCTTTTTTGCCACAATAAAACTCTTATCTGCTCCAGTACTACATCCCCACTACATGTTAGAGTACAACAAATGTTGAATGAGAGAAGCTATAGAACCACATTTTCATTAATTCTTGCCTTGCACAGGTCTTTAATCTATCTTTAAGTCTAATCTATCTATATTAATCTATCTTTTAAGCCGTTTACACAGTGTTGTTCCAAAAGATTACCTAAAAACAGCATATTTTGCCTATTTTCAATCAATTTTCAGGTATGGTTTAATGTTATGGGGTAATTGCTCAAACGTTCAAGAAATATTGATTCTTCAGAAAAAAGATTTGAGAATCATGTCAGGAATATATACATTTGAACATTGTAGACCACTTTTTATCCAATTAGAAATTCAAACGGTTATCAATTTGTACATTTTCGATATTGTTACTTATATTTTAAAGAACCCCAATCTAATACAACCAAGTCCCATGAAATCCACAGTTATCATACAAGAGCAAAAACCCATACTTACATTAAATTTCACAGATTAAGCAAAACTATGAATAGTCATCTGGTCATTGCTCTGAAAATTTACAATTCCTTGGAAGGCTTAATAGATAGGTACTCAGAAAAACAGTTTAAAAATGAACTGTACTCTTGGTTACTGAAAAATCCCTTTTATGATCTTGAAGAATTCTTTAAAATAAAGAACATTGCTTTTTGACATATGTCACATGTTACTATTAAGCATTTAGTATTAAGTATTGACAATTGTTAATGATTGTATAATCCTTACAACAATTAAAGATTTATTTATTTATTTATTTTTCTCAATAAATACCAAACACAAGACAATCTAGAAATTAAGTTGTTTTTATGCTCCTCCCATAAAGCTTATGATCGAGAGTAACACCCAGGAGATTTACAGACTTTGTCATATTTTTAAGTTCAGTTTGTCTAAAAGTAAATATTATTTTTTCAGTTTTACTCTCATTTATTTTTAAACAGTTAGCATCAAACCAAACATTAGCTGAATTAGTCTATTAATATAGTTCATTACACTGTTGAAACAGTTTCCATTTACAAGTACAGATGTGTCAAGGTGTCATCTGCATAATGGTGTCACAATTTAAATTTACAGGTAGGTCTGTAATATACATCCATTCATCCAAGCCTCAATTTAGTTATGTCCATGCTCTACATTGGTTTATCAATTGTTTTGCAGCTAATACAAATGAATGTGTAGGAAACTCACGGCGGGGTTCTTGCGAGCATCCTCCTGCCTGGAGTTCTTGCCCAGAGTGCCGCAGCGGTTGAGCTGGATGTAGAACTCGTAGTAGTCGCGGCCGGTGCCGTTGATGTAGACACAGTCTGGGTCATACGAGTATCCCGACGAGTACAGCAGCCCTCCGAACGAGCCGTTGAATCCGATTCGGATCTTCATGTAGTCGTCTTGGCACTCGGCTTCAATATCTGAGAAAATTCAATTATATAACTATTTTCATACCTGCTAGCAGTACACTTTTCATTGTTTAACAGGTACATCACATATGGTCTACAGCTTTGGGGCACACATCTGGATGTGATAACATCTTCATTATCCAGAAAAAGACCTTTGGGATAAAAAATTTGGCCAAATCTCGAGACCATAGTAGGCATATTATTCTCAGAGCTGCAGGGATATCGATAATCTTTATGCAGTATGCCAGTGTAACCTGAATAGCCCCTACTGTAAGGAAAACCTGCAAGAATATTGACATTCACTGCCATAATGCCCGCAGAAGACAGGACTTACACATCCTTCTGTAGGCTAAGATCTAAAAGGAAAAGACTGCTTTCTTTCTGTGATTGCCCTGAGGCTCTACAACATGCTTTCCGAAGCAATCAAGCAGTTAGACCAATCCAAATTTAGACATAGGGTAGAAGAGTGTTAAAATAAATTCACTCTACTCCTCAGACAAATACTATAAGGGTTTGGGTACACTTCTGTCGCCATTAACACAATGTTATACTATAGTTTTTGTTTTAATCATTGAACAATCGTTGTTTTAAATTGACATGCACAGTCGATCCAGCAATAGTGTTTATTGACAAAGAAGATATTCAAGGTATTTATAGTAGTATGTTACACGTATAACTGACAAACCTATGATAGCCGGTTTTTAAAAATTGAGAATAATTCAGTCGACTTTCGAACCTCGTTAACTCGAATATATCGCGGTACCTCAAACTATTTTCAATCCGTCAATAAAAAAACCAAACATAACTCGAACTAATTTTACAATTATATTTTACCCCTATAGGTCTAAGAGATTAAAAAATATGTGTATAACTCGAAACTCAATATTTAAGTAGACTTTGAATTTGCATTTTACCTCTACATGTCTCGAAGTCTTCCCCTACGAAACCTGTCTGTAATTCGACTCCTGTGCAAATGTGAGAACGAGTCAGCGACACACTCAGGACAGTGTTGACATGCTGTCTCAATACTGTACTGTACTTTATCTCTATAAGTTGAATTTAAACAAAAAAATTACCTCTGTTGCTCAATCTTTTCCTAAGTCAAACTTGAAGAAAAATAGGAGGCAACAAAATTTTTTTGGAGTTAGCAAGAGTCGACTGTACATACCACATATGATCTTGGTGCATATTAAATTATTTAATATTCTGTAATGTAAAGTTAAAACTCATAAGCTACTAGAATTGTAAGTATGCTTCAATTGAAGTACATAAACTCATTGAACTCCTTATACACTACCGTGCTTTATACAATGCCATGCACTGTTTAGTAATAACTAAAAGTTTTAGCTACCACAGTCTTGTACCTTCGCTTTAACACTATTTTACCATTTTCTTATGGAAGTTACTTCTAGCAGCAAGTGCTACAAGTCTTTCACACTTATTAGGCGGTTAAATTACTTACGTCTGAGGTTATTTTCTAGATTATGCCAATATTTCAGGTATATTAAATTCAATGTTTAGTTTTATTAACATATTTCAATGATAAACAAAGTAAACTCTTTATTATTATTATTATGGATATAACCTCTCTATTATTACAAATTCCCCAAAACCGTCGTCAGAAACAAGTACTCAGGTTTCTCAAACTAAGAATACAGAATTCTATTGGAGATCTATTAGACTGATTGAAAACTTCTTATGAAATAAATTTGAAATGGTCAGTAAAAATGGCCTCATAATAACACAGTTGGCGATTTAGAAATCATAAAATTTGCATTTTGATCTAAAATGTTTTTCAGTTAATCATTACAAAAGTACCTCAATATTAAATAAAATAAAATTTATACATAAAATCTATGGGGTTGTAACAATAATTTTCCTAATGGATGCCTCAAGAAGGAGTACATAGGAGAGTTACTCCTACTTATACTTATACTCGACGCCAACGGCCGTCTATTGGAATTCTATTGCAACACGTTGGCCAATTTGTTTGTGTAATTTTGATTAATACAAGCGATGTTGTGCCGGCCTGTGACGGTGTGGGGGGGGGGGGGCGGGTGGCATCCTGAGAGATATTATCTCAGTGTTCGGGCCCGTGCACACACTTTCACTTGACTATTTATGACTTTACTCGACCAAGTCTATTGTTGCCTCTAGTTGATTGACGCTGACATAACATCATCTACTGACGCTACTGCTACCATTTTGTGACGAGGGTTTATGATAGTATGCCAGTTTTAACTGGTTTTTAATTACTCCCTGATTTAGGGTTTAAATTACCTTTAGATTTATTTATACATTTAATTATTCTATGATTGGCGACTTGCAGTTTGAGGAACGCAGAAATTTCGTCAATGTTATAATCTTAAAACCGTTTTTTAGTATGAGTAAGTATAAGTATAAGTATGAGTATAAGTAAGCCATGGCCAACACTAAAACATAGCATAACGTACGTCACGTAATAGCGTACAATAAAAATTTTTGGTTCTATTCTAATTGTAATCATTTAATTGTCCAATCCAGTCCAATCCAAATCCAGAGGGAAATCGTCCAATAACATTTAACAAGTCATTTTACATCATTTACCTTAAGCAAAATGTCCTCTCTCTCTCTATAATCAACGGACAACAATTAAATAATGCTAATTCAAATCACTCGGTAATAATGAGTAGGCCCTAAGTAACTGTTTCTGCTGAAGATTTGACACATATTTTAAAGTTCTCCAAACTCCCACCAAACGTCTTTAATGTTGCAGGATGAAAATATTTGTTTTATTTCACGAATGGTTTCTAATCAATCGATCTTCGGTCATGCATCCTAACACTGTTTACCATTGATAGCACATATTTGTGATTGTCTACAATAGTTTATAACAGTCACGTGTTTACAAAAGAAAATTTCATAAAATGTTTCGGTAATATTTTTGTTAGTTATGTTGTTATTCTCGTCTGTATTGAAAATACATTAAGTTTTGTTTTTCAAGCAACGTACATTTTGAAATATAATAACTATTAGTAAAGCTACTTTTTCCTTTCTGCGGAGTTTTTAACAGTAGAGAACACATCAGGGTTTAACTCTGCACAGCAAGTATTCAAAGTTGAAAATGGGCCCTTCCTTGAGGTCTAGGTCTATACCTCCTGAAGATTTCTTCACTTACACTAGGCCTAAAGACAAGAAGAGGCTGATTGTAAGTGACCAAATGCATAAGCAATGAGCAATATTTATTGTCGGCAAGCATTACAAATATGCACTGGGCATCGTCATCATACTTAAATCTAGCTAAACTAAAGTTTGCAAACCATGCAAAATTCAAGAAAATAAATACACAGCATGCAAGTTCATGTAAAATAAAAGCAAGCTCACACAGGTATGTCAGACAAAAACAAAATAAAAAATGCCAAACAGTACCTACCAAAAAGATATAGGCCTACTTACTTCAGTTGCCGGTATTTCAGAAAACTCCTCCTCAAGTTTTGTTTAAAATTTTAAAAGGACTGTTTCCGAGCCTTGAAAGGAATTCTGTTAAAAAAGCTTGGTACTAAGTATACATGAACTGTTTTAAACTTTATGACTTCGTATTGTACGTGTGAAAACTGCTTCTTAACTCAAAGTTTTCATGAACTTTCTTAGTATTCGTCTATTATATGCAAAAACAAACATACATGATTATTCACTGGCTTTGCCTGTGTTTCATCAGTCCATCTCACAGATCCTCGGATCCTCGATTCTTTAGTTTTTCATTGGAATCATTCCTTTGGTATGAACGAAGGGAAGCTTTCCGTTAGATCGAATTTATTGTCTCACCAACAGAATGCTTATGGTTGTGTATTTATTACTGAATTAATAGGGAGCGTTGATACCTAAAATTAATAACTTACTCCAAAACGGTTTGTCGCCTATGGTGCCATTATTACACAGTGGTACCGGTTTCGGACCTACATAGCCATAGTCTAATCTGCCACTCTTTTTAATTTTCATGTAACATTATCAAAGCAAACATTCCTGCAGTTGTCATAGGATAAAATTCTTCACTTACACATGAAAAAACCTCTAAAATCTGAAGTCAGAATGTATGCTTTGTATGCGTAAGTGAAGAATTGTTTACAACATAACAGCAGAAATGTGTGCTTCAATGTGACATTTAAATTAAGAAGTGGCTTGTGATGAACTGTCATAGGTCTGAAACCGGTCCACGGTGTAATGGTGACACCATAAGTGACAAACCAGTTTTGGGCAAGTTAAATAGGCCTCGACATGAACACAAGAATAGAACTATCCAAAATCGGTAAGATATTCGGACACGGGCAGAGGCCAAAGAATAATGTATGGATTTGGTCATTAACACGCTCTTCTATGCTGAAAATTCCGTAAGAGGAAACCTAGGCTTAAGTTAAAATTAAGAGACTCACGCTGGACTCTGGTCTTGTTGTTGCCGTGTCGCCGGGCGTCCCATCCCTCTACGGTCTGGAGCCGCCAGTCCAGCAACAGCGGGTCTGACGAGATGGGTCTAGACCTCAGCTGGGTGTTGACTGGCACGTAGCCATCTCCCACGTACACCACCTGCGACAACCCCAAACGAATATAACATTGGCAGTAGGGACATGGAGGTAGCTAGGCCTCATAGAGCTAACTGAGAGCTAGATGCGTTAATGGCCGCACCACAAGCGTTTTGTTATGGAAAGAAAGAAAAATGAGGATAGATTCTAAAAATAATATATACCAAGTTATTGTGGAAAAATTTGTAAGTTTACATAGAAACAAATCAGTTATTTCTTGCAACAAAATTGATGAAGAAAAGGGATAATCTCTAATATTGATTTAATATAGCTTTATAGCAACCTTCTAAGAATTTTTCTGTATCGACACAGTCAATTCCTGTGTCAAATCTTGTGTCTTCTACCTTCACAAATGACACGAACAAGTGGCATCTACACAAAATACATATAAGATACAAGGAAAGAATTTTAAATTGTACTGAGTCCAAGTACTACTTTGAATGAGTAAAAAAACTTTAAATTAAAATATCTAAATCATTTATCTCGTGAAGAAGTTATTGAGATGTGACAAGTTGAAAGCTCAAATAAGATTAAACTTGACTTCACTCTTTAGGCATTCCTCGCCATGCCTTCAATTTGGTTCATAATAACTTTTCAAATCTTATTTCAATAAAAATATAGCTGTTTAAAATACCTGATATTGTATCTACAAAGAAACATTCTATTGCAGTTCATCTCATTTTATACAAGAAATGCACACAGAGCGTTTGGAAAGCGTTGCCAATTGCCAATTATTAGGAAAGAACAAGAACCACAGAACAAAAACAGTTTGGATGCAAAAATGTAACCTTGACTTAAGTACAAGGTTACAGTGCTGCTGATATATCTTGAAGACCAGCAATGTGTAAATAATGAAAACCTCCACATTAAAGTAAACAACAGATATAAAATGATCACGAACTTTAATGTTTGAAGAAAACTATCTGTACGATGAAATAAATGGACATTTTTGGGACATATTTGAATTCCAAGATAAAAGTTGTTGAAATCTTTTACTGTGCAAATGTCATCCCTTAACTTTGTTCTTTAATTTTTAAGTCAAATTTCAGAAAACTTTAAAGATGCTGAACATACCCAACATTGCGTTCACAAGAAACGCCTAGCATTCTCCTATACTCCACTCATTTTCCACCTACACACACGTTTAGAAAGCTGTGCCAATCAGGAAAGAACAAGACAGGGACAGAACAGTTAAGACGAAGAGGTAGACCTTAGCACAAGAGTGGCTCTGAGATATGCATCTGTTCACGGCGATCACGGCATCCGGCGTTGGAAGCATTCAAGGAAAAACAAGCCGTTATCTTCGTCAGCTGCGCCGTCGCTGGCCCAGATGCTCGGTGGGTCGACCAGCCGCGCGTCGAATCGATACTGTCAACAAATGTGACCGTTGATTGGTGAGAACCAGGCGGACTTGAACTGTTCAAGCCTGACGGATGACGAACCCAGCCCAGATCCCATAGGACTGGATTGGGCCGATACGAAGAGTTGAGGACCATTTTCTTAAATAGAGAGTTTGTGGGCTATTGGCTTGAATAGAGGACTATTTTGGGTCGAGTAGAGGTTGGAGCGGATTGGATCGAGTAGGTGAGTTAAGGGTGGTATTGGCTTGAATGAAGGTGCTGAATAAATTACCTGGAATAGAGGGGCTGAGGACTATATTGACTTGATTACACAGGCTATGATGACTTTATTAGACTTGATAGAGGACTATATAGAAAACTATGTATATTTTTAGGAGCTGAGGATTTTATTGAATTAAATGAATGGACTGAGTTTGAAATCTAATGGCTGGAAAAGAGGGATAAGGACTACAATGGTTTGATTAGAGGGGCTAATTAGTATATAGGTTTGAATAAAGTTCAGGACTAGATTTACTTGATTAGAGGGGTTGACGACGATATTGATTTGATCACAATCTAGGGTTCAGGACTATATTGACTTGGTTAAAAGGGCTAATTAGCTTGAATAGAGGAGCTTAGGACTAAATTGGATTGAATAGTGATTTTGAGTACTATAATGGGAGGTATAGTGGAGCCAACGGCTGTGTTGGGTGTGATTGAGGATTGAGACCTGTAATAAGTTGAGTAGAGAAGTTGAATTACATTGGATTGAATAGACGGATTGAATACCGTATTGTGAAGATTTGTTCTGTGAAATTTTAGTAAAAACGTAGTATCTTTAAGGGTAGAACTAAAATTTTGTAGAAAAGCTTTTAATTTATACAAAAAGGTTGAAGAAATCAAAAACCGTACTTATGAAATTGAACGAAAATCAAATGGTGGATAAATTGTAAATTAATGTGATTTGTGGGCTAAAATTGAAAACAATCAATATTACTGTCGCCAGATGCAAAAGTTTACAGTGAGGTTAACCTATTTCCTTCTATTATCTTTAAAGCCCATTATAAAATAAATCTTGTGGAATTATTTTAACCTTTCAGATGTGGAGTTTTTAGTGCTTGCTAAACAGAAAGAGCGGATGAATAGGCCTACAGAAAACACGATATTTTATTCAATAAGTCGGTTTTTTACAAAAAGTTACCATTGCTGTTTTAAAAACTTCTCTACTGTATTTAAAAGTATTAAATCACTTTGGCATGGATATTATATTTCTTTCGTGTTTGATTAAGTCAGTTTCTCTTAAAGGTAAAGAAATTTTAAATTGCTTTTCATAGCGATCATCTATGGTATATATTTGTATCAATCAAGGTCCGTAAAAATAATAGAAGAAGAAATCTTTTGTAAATATTTGTCATTCCGGCAGACAAAATTTTTGTTTAGGTTCATCAAAGTGTTTCGTGTTTTTATTTACTAAAAGTTACTGTTGCATTGCCTTGTGTTCACGTAATAACTTAAGAAGTTAACTGTTCATATCTATATTATTTTTGAGTTTATTGTTTATTTGTGATATTTTTCACTGAAAAAAATCATTGCACATTCTTACTTTCGCTATTTCTTGCTATTTATTTGTGCTGTTTTATCTTTATTTTAAATGCTTTTCTACCTGGAACGATTTATTATGATCTATGTTTTGTATGATAATCAAGACGAACGTCCACCATAAAACGACTTTTCATATTTGTGTATTTATGTGAACCAGTAAAAAAAGGTTTATCCTTTGATAATAAATTAATGAAATGAAAGACCTTACGCTATCCACACAACAACAATATATACAACATGAATGTGTTTAATTTAATCAAAGTTCATTACTTCGTATTATCATTATTTCAGAGTTATCCACGTTTTAAAACACCCAAATTCAAATGTTATACATCATTAAACTAAAAAAACGGAAACATCTTTCAACAATTAACCTACATCTTTTAGAGCGGATCTCCAGCACTTTGCACTCTCTCACCGGCAGTGATACGAGATTTTACTCCTTCCGTCAGAA
Organism: Neoaliturus tenellus; assembly: GCA_030545055.2. Classification (NCBI taxonomy): domain Eukaryota; kingdom Metazoa; phylum Arthropoda; class Insecta; order Hemiptera; family Cicadellidae; genus Neoaliturus; species Neoaliturus tenellus. The sequence continues at coordinate 85,251,084 of CM061535.1, forward strand.
ATATGGGAAAATAGTTTGAGTGGAAAGATGATGGACTCGCACTCTCATGGGATATAGAAAAATGTAACAGGCAAAATGGCCGGTCCGTTATGTGCAACAAAGGTGTTCTGGTTTGAATGTGGTGCCAGTCACGGCCGCTCTGGGCCTACATTGGCCATAAGAAGTTTGGTGGACTCCTCGCATTCTTCTGGTGGAGGCGTTCACGCTGTCTGGCGCTTCCTCTGCGGCGATTCCGTCTCCATAGCGCCGCGCGGGCTACCTGGCTTACAATCTGCCAGTTTTACAGCCGAATAACAATTCAAAACACACTCCTCCGAAGCTAAATAGTCAATATAACTCAGACTGTTAAAAAATATTTCAAATTATAAAAAATATGAAATTATACCTTTATTGGATGACAAATTTTTTCCCAAAACTGGAAAGTAAAAAAATCGTCACTACATTCGTCATTTTCTAGTAGTGTCGGTAAACCTTTTTGGTGAGACGTATATTAAAGTACTGCTTGGATTATTAACGTCCGAGCAGTTAAATTTCGACTCGATAGCCTCTGTTCTCATTGGGAATTCCGGACAGTCCATTCCTTGTTTTAATTATGGGGGAAAGTTTTTCTTATTCGAATCACCTAATTTTAAATTCTTGATGGCTTGTTGGGAGCAAAGTGCGTAAGGGTTCACCGTTGGGAATTCCTGGCTACTCACACCTGGTTTCAAGTCACGGAATAAATAGTTTTTACTTATGAAAACTAGTTAAAAATTGTATACATACAATAGGCATATACTTATTATTATACTAGAAAGATATTTTGAAAATAAATGAAAATAATGAACACGTTTGACTTGTAACCCATTTTTATCATACAAGATGCAATACTTATACTTGAATAATCTTGTTGAATATTAATACAATATTGATAAACAGTACACGTTATAGTATTACACAAACAAGCTATAAATCGAACGCATATGCCAACTAACCACCAATTGCTTTCAATAAGCCACCTGTTAAGAGAATATAAACCCTCGTCACTTCTGCTTCACTGCGCAGGCTCTTTATAGATGATTTATGGCTGCTGCGCTCTGGATACAAATTTACCCACGGCGCTCAGGAAACGCGGCCTTGGGAGACACCACATCCACCCGTGATGTGAGTCACGGGCTGATACAGAGATACAGGCTGAGGAGAGAGCCGGCTCAGTTTCGTGAAACAGGTGGTGTTTGACTAAGTAGAATCGATATGGAGAGTTAAAATTATTAATGTTAAACGGAAAAACTGGTGACTTGTCATTGGAAAATATTTTATTCGTATGTATGAAAAACGATTGTAATGTTGGTATTAGTTTCTTTTTAATTTTCCGAAATATTAAGTGATGACTCTCGTTTGATTTAAGTCAATGAAAGGACAGTCGATTCCTAACTTTCATTCTCTAACATTTACCCAGTCAAAGAGAAAAATTAAGTATTGATAGAATAGTTGTTGATGGTGCACTTCGAGAAAACAACTAACTAAAAATGACGGTAATTACTCACATGCTGTATGTTTACAGATACAGATACAGATATGGACAAAACTCATTTTTTAAAGTTTTAGTTTACAAAAAAGATTAATTAGGTTATCATAAAATACTATGAGAGGGGCTAATTAGTAATTATTCTATTTGACAGATGAAATAAAAAATTAGGTTTATCTAAACTTTAGTGGTGTTACTTCGTCGAAACTTCGGCTTAGCCAGTATGACTGTTTCATCTAGCATGACACAAGATAGTAATATTCATTTTAAATATTAATCATTTTTTACTATAATGAAAGCGTAGAAAACTTTAATTGGTGAAATAATAAAATCAATTTTTGTCTTTCAATTATTACTAAAGGCACTCAAAAATGCGTTGTGTGGAACAAAAGTTGAAAACTTATTCCTTCATAAATATCGGTGTAAATATATTTTAAATAATATACCTTTAAAATTATTTTTAACTTAAATGAATAAGAAATTCACTTTTCTTTGTATTTTCAAAGACTGTATAATAATGTAAAATAATTGGAAGTAACTTATATAAGGTATTTAGTGTTTAATTTATTAAAATTTCCAATGGGGAAAAGACGAAACTGTAAGGGGAAATGATATTGCTACAAGCATGATTTTAAGTCAACTTCCATAACTTGTGTAATAGTAAATAACGGAACGGAGGGATGAGTAATCAGCCTTGTGGGCGACAATCTGGGCATCCGGTAGCGTCGCGGGCATTCCGCACCTCAAGGCAGGGTTGCCACATTGCACTTCCTTCTTGCCAATTTACTGCTAAAATTGATGATTTAGACAACAATTTACAGTTTCGATAAAAGTTGAAGCACAACTCCCCAAAAAGAAAGGAATTCATACAATTTTCAGAACAAAAACAATTTAGATTAAAGAATATTGGTTGTCGCTATAGGCACTCGCACGTCCTGTATATGTGAGGTGCGATTAGAGAGTGTGGTATCATTATTGACTAGCCTGGGTTTGCAGGCGTCAACTGCTCTCGTCGGGCGACGACAGTACATTGTAGCCTATGTGTACAGCGGTATGCAAACGTTGTCAGCAGTGAAATCATTGAACCGAGCATTGGCAATAATCTATAATAGTCTTAAAATTATTGTACTATGCCGAACTTGTAAACATTCAAAAATTCGATAATAGAATTTACAAACTTTAAATTCCTTCTAGCAATGGATTCGTTTGATTAAATTATGATACTTGTATTTCTATTCGTAGTGGTTTGAAAGGTATCAGAATTCGAATAATGTTAATATTTAACAATAGATAACGGTTTAAAATACATATTTTTTATGTTTTAGGTGAGGTTTGATGCATAAAGAAGAATTGTCGTATGCTTCAATTGTAGCAATTGAAAAGGTTTTACCCTTGAATGCTGACTTTAAGGGCTTTCATTCTAAATACAAATGTTATTTGGATTAATTTTTACACAAACTAAATGTTCATGGATTAGTTTTATGAAAATGCCATATCATATGCCAACAACTTAATTATGCCAGGAAAATATTCAAAAAAATAGGCAATTTTTATACAAGTGAATTATATGCGATTATATGTGAAGTATTAGCGATTTTTATATGCTAATACGTTTTGTAAAGTTGATTACTAAAAACTAAATTCATATCTTTGTTCATAGTTGTTTATTGGTTGTGGCGAATTAATTATATCTATGACATAACTGTGATTATCGTAGAGGCTTGGAATATAAAGAAAGATATTTATTTAATTTAATTTTTCGCAAAAGGCATAATAGCGTTGGTGATATTATCTTACTTATTATTATCAATCAAGCATGGAAACTTTCTTTAAACAATTAAAATCCTAAATATTTTGTTGGTCTATATCGTGCTCTCTTATATACGGAAATGAACTCTTAAAATCCATCTCTATATCTGCAGCTAGAAGTTAACTGAATCATTTTGTCACAATTATTTGCATGTTGCAAAACAGTTTGATAAATAAGCTTTATAAAGTGAACTTGATCGATTGAATGCGATGTATAATTTTTCCTCGTGTTGTGTCATAGCCAATAAGAATTGTTCCATAAAAAGATTTATCTTTGCCAATATTCCCTCCCAGTCACCACAATAGTTATCCTGGATGGTTGCGCAATGTACAAAAAGTCAAATAAATAAATCATTTTCAAATTCTCCGGTCTTGACATTTAATGCACAGTTACAGGCAAGGATTGTTTACAAATAAGTGATAAAATGTTAGAACTTTTTGAGGAATACGAACTTAAATTGTATTATTTATAAAGGTCCGAATGGATTCTGGATAGTATTCGATTGTCAACAGTCTTTCCCTGATGATGAAACAGAATAATATGAAATTAATTACAGTATAGGATAACATTTTATTGAAAGATATAACGAGATTCTTTTACTAATATAAAATCCAGTACACCTTCACCATACACCGTATGCGTGTCCTGTAGACCTTCTAGTTAAATATATACATCGTCCATGGTCATGATTAGCAACTCCTAGTTCACATATGTCGTTGTATTTCTTCTTATTTAGTGCTCAATATTAGGAATTTGGAAGAAAAACAATGACTGACTAATCCCGGCAAAATATGAATCCACAAGTCTTAAATCTGTTGAACGAGGATGGTCATTTTTCTGAGCCAAAGTGCCCAATCTGGCATGAGAATTCAAAATTTTAAAAAGTTCCCACACTTGAAGCATTTCAAAATGAAAGAAGAGTTTGACTCGGAAAAGTCCTTGTGTAACTCGAGGTAACTACTGATAGGTGAATTTTTCAAGACATGGTAGACAAATTTTCAGTCAAGTTTCTAACAAATTATAAAGCTTAATAGATTTATGACACTCTTCCCAGGAAATATAAAGTTAAAATCAATCAAAGTTTTAGTCTCTCCCACCATACACAACTATCTACCAGTTCTTCGATACAGTCCTTATCAGGCCAGGCACAGATTACGGTGTTTCATAGGCTACACAATAGCTCATTGGGTTTTTGTACAATATAAATAAAGATGATCATATATCAAGTTACTGAACGATTGCTGGGATCAAATCCATAAAAGGCAGTTGTGACAAAAAGGTAACTTTCATTGTTAACAAAATACTCACGTCAGGAATACCAAATATTTAAATGAAAAATTGAAGATAAGGGCACAACCCAACATAATAGAGTGCACAACCCGACCTTGTTGCTAGACATGCCGAAGGTTTAACTTGGAGCAGGTAGAAAGGGGTTTCCTGTTTTGGGCTGCTAGATACAATTCAATACTAAGCCAGTCTTGAAAGAGCTGCCTTTAAGTAAATTTTAAATGTATAGTATAGTTTATTATTTATTTTCTTTTGAATGTTAAATGTTCTCTAATAGTACAAGATTATTTTTTGTTTCTCTGAATATATGTTGGTTGCCTAAAAAAAACAAAGAAAAAAACGGAAATTCGCAAGGAAAGGAAGTTTTTGTGACCCCCAAGGTTTTGAGATGGCTTACCGAGCTGTGTTCGCTACCGTCGTGCGACAGCGCCTCCCTGGTCTCGTTGATGAGGTCCCGGGGCGCCTGGAACAGCGCGTCTCTCTCCGTCACCTCCTCCACGTCCGCCCCGTCGGCGCCCTCCTGGGTCACCTCGGCCGCCGCCCCCGTCGCTGTGCCCGCCCCCGACCCCGTCGCCGCCCCGCTGGCGCTGGCTGTAACGTCCGCCTCCACCGCCGCCGCCTCCGCCCTCACTCCACACACCTGAAACAACATAAGGTCTTAGTTTAACACATTCGCTGCAGCCGACGGCTCGGAACGTCAGTAGGTACTAAGATATGGTGAAGTAATGGATCGACACCTTTCATTGTATTTATGTTGCTATGAACAATTTAGTTGATCGGGAGCATTCAATATGTATCCGTTTGTGGGGGTGTGCTCGCATTTTTACAATACCAAACTTATTTTTTGGGTAGTTTCGTTTAACCCGGTGGGGCGAAATATCGTGACGAACAGTGCAGTACAATGAAACACCTTTGGAACCTTTTTAGCACAATTTCTACGAGTACCAAACATTGACAAACAGTTAACAACGTTTGAGTGTGAGCTCACATTTTCTGGGTCTAACATCTGTTAAACAAATTATTTTGGGAAGGCTGTAAGGTCTGTCAAAATATATCCATCTTAGAAGAAGCTGCAAGACTACAACTGTATTGTATTTTTATATTTTATTCATGCAATGATATTATGCAAATGAAGAAATACACCAAATCCAGAAGCTGCAAAAACTGTCGGACGGCTTGTCTACAACCTTCGTAGAATTTAAATCTTAAAAAAGAGACGAAAACGGCATGGGGTCAAATAAACGTACATAAAAAGTTATGAAAAGTTTTACACACTTAGCAGCACCCCATGCACAGAAAACTCAAAGTAAAAAGGTATCATGAAATAATTATGTACTAAGTATGATGGACAGTAACTGATTGGCCATTTTTAGAGATCATAGATGGCTGGAGCAGCTGACAGCTGATAGATAATATTGTAAATGTCACAGTGTTGCTGCAAACCCGATAATTTGGTTGAATTCGTCATATATCCAACGTTTTTAATTATGATTAGGAAACATCTACCCCAAATATGAATCTGATTAAAATAAGCGATCATTGGTTCAAGATTGGAGTTGAAATGAACTTGCCGTACAAGCAATTTAGGGGTAACTGTACCAGGATTGGTCTCTGCCAGGTGTCAACGTTGTCAGGCAGTTGATTTCCACGGTGCTTGATAATCAGTCTATGGAACGGCCGACCTAAGACCACCAGTCTCGGGGGTAAGGGCATGGTAGGACTGACGGCCTGGGTCCCAAAAGCATCCACTCAAACAAGCACAGACATTTCGTTGCCGATTCATCATTTACTTTCCCCTAGCAATTCAATCAAGTCTATTAATGGTTTAGTATTGAAAGTTTAGTATCGCTTCAAAATCGTTAAATTTCATATTTGTGACAAGTCTGTATATTCCAACATGGTCTCAATCGGAGAAACCTTTTTTCAACAATACGAATAAGTTAATCGTAAATAAATATTACATAGTCGTGGAAATAAAACTTATTTTGACTTTGACAGTTGAAAAATCACACAAAGAAAAAGCCTGAGTAGTGATCATCTTCATTACCCTTGACAATGATAGGCCTATCACTGTGTTTAAAAGTAGTGCAGTTTCGTGTGTTTTTGTACTTTTTTTATTTTAATCATCATACCAACGGCCTTATGTTTAATTAAACCGTAACGCGTAACATGTCAACATAGAGTGACATTTCAAGTGTGAACTGCTAACCAGATGATTGTCCAACCCATATTTTCATAACGAAAAACATCAAATATCATTTACATTCCACAGAGTTGAGCGGGCGCCAAATATGTTCATAGTAAACCTATTTGGTACTAGTATGACACTCGTCCCGCTACATGTTAGGTAAAATATACTAATTTACGAATGACAAAATACAAATTTATTAATTTAACGACGGCTATGGCAACAGTATAACGGTAACAGTTTATAAAGTAGCGGTCATTTATTCTACTTTCGTTTTCTACCGCAGTACTCAACGATGCATTGCTAATGTGATTTAGTAACTGACCTGGCAGACTGGCTAAAATAACATGAGAGGAACGGGAATGAGGACCGCTATACTTTCGTCTGCTGCACTGTCAGGATTAGACTACTCAATAAAGTCTAATGTATAAACTGGTAATAATGAATAATAAACTGGTACAAAACGATAATTACCTACTAAGACTATTTTATATAATAAGTACATTTTTCAGTAGATTTAAAAAAATATATTGAGGGTTACAATGTTTGTTGTTTCATCACTGACCACCACAATCATAATTCACATTTCAAGTGGGTCACTTTATGTAGTCAAATGTACAAAATACTTCAAACACGTGCATATAATTTAGATGTATATATATATATATATATATATATACAATATATATATATATATATATATATATATATATATATATATATATATATATATATATATATGTGTGTGTGTGTGTGTGTGTGAGCTATAGTTAGGTAGTAGGTTTAATTTTCTTACCAGCAATAGACACTTTAGAATCTGCTATTGATAAGTTTATAATTTAGGTTTATTTTTAAGACATAAATTTGTTTTTTTTTCAAGATTTCCGTCTGGTCTAGCAACATTATCTAAGGGACAAATTAATAAAAACGTTGTTGTATAAGGTAGTACATTAAGGCATTGATGATTTCGAGAAAATACTTCCGGTTTAATCCCCTTCATTGTAAGGCATATACACAAAAGGTTAGATAAGCTAGACAAAACCGAAACTTGTTAAAAGTAAGTTTATGTGACATATTGAATTCCATCCATGAATTCCTTAAATGGACGTAATATTTTTTACTAGAAAATATTAAGGAATTCTGGCATGATAATTAATAATTATGCTTATAAATAAGTTAAACTTAAGACTCTAAACAATCAGAATTTGTGTGTTTATTTGATTCAAATCAATAAAAAACACATTTCAAATGTTAAATATTCACTGACGTTACTAATATTTTATAAAATAATTTTTATATGCAACACTATTTGCAAAGTCAACTGTTTGAAACAACTATCTGACTTATTTTTTTTCTCTTTTATTTAATATATTATGCCCACAATTTAAACAACATGCTTCAAACAATTTGATCTTTTTGACAAATTGATCAAATTACGTACGGTAAATTTTAAGATACGACTAATAAAAATGGAAAACCTAGATCAATGAGTACCTATAAAATAATCAACTTTAAAAAATACTTCAAAAAATTTAAAAGCATATTACAAAATAAAATAGAAATCATATAAATATAAACAAACACGTTGACGTTGAAACGTGTCAGATATGAACGAAGCGTGACGCGACATTGTTCCGACAAAACAATAGCTCTATTGGACGAGGGACTTTTTATTCCAGTTTTTTGGTGCGCACACTCAAGCTATTTTCCGCGTGAAAGTGCGATTGGCCCGTGCGTGCGTGGGAGCGAGCGCGGTGGCGAACCTGAGCTGCCCCGGACCCAGGGCGGACCGGGGACGCGATCGGAACAGGGTCGACGAACCGGGGAACAACGGAGACCACAGGCATGACTGGGTCCGTCAGTCCACAATTGGCTTCGGGAAACCGGGAATGGCCACAGAAGCTGAGCACGCACGTCAGGAAGTGTGTCCACGTGATCGTTGACGTGGGAACAGGAGAGGAGTAACTGTGAAAAACCAGCAGGGCGATCCCACATGTGAAGACGTCTCAGACAGACAAAGAGATAATCGAAGATCACTGAAAGAAACAGGCAAAGAAACCATCTAAGATCACTGATAGACACAGGCAAAGAAATAATCGATGACATCACTGAAAGGAACAACCAGAGAAATAATCTTAAAATTACTGAAAGAAACATACATGGAATAATCAATGGCATCACTAAGAGGAACAGAATAAGAAAAAAACCGTAACTAGGTAATTTTGCAGATTACCGCTCTTAAATTTAAAACTGCTTTGATCAGAAAACACTGTTGGACCCAATTAGGAGTATTCACAAGAAAATCACAGACTCGTAGCATGTTCGTGGCCCAGCTGTTTCTGGGCAAACAAAAATGCGATTTGCAGATATGGATAATATTAAGGGATCAGCCGACATGGAAATGACGGGAGCGAGGAAAGTAATTGTGAAAACCCAAAGCTGTACGATCGAAACATGGAATTCGGCCAACATTTCATTTAAAGACATCAATGCAAAAGGAGAAATAATCGTAAGGAACTAGGCAACTTTGCAGACTACCTCTTAACAGTAGACTCCTCACGACTTTTGCTTTATAAAAAGTTAATAATGGCGAGCAGCCAAAAGAAGCACGTGCAGAAATTAAAGCCAACATAAACTTCTGATATAAAATATTTTTTAACTAAATATTTAATTTTATCAATTGCAAAAATAACATTTTATAAAAAATGGAACAAAAGATGTTGGAATTACTTGTAATAACAAACTTTTATTTCTGTTTAGAGAAACGTAAAAAATAGACGTACATATGGATATTTCACAAATTATAATAGTATTAGAAAATTAAAAGTTATTTTAAAACCATCACATTATTATTTTTTTTTAATTTAAAATGAAATTAAGAGCTTAGTGTCGAGTCTAGTTCTAACCTCAAGGAAACCCAAAATTGTTTCAACGATCGGTTGTATAAACTAGAATGAAAAATAGAATTGCTCAGAGAGACATACAGAACGTTAGATTATCCAGACTCAAGTTATACCAGCCAATCCATTATAAGATGAAATAATTAATCATATGAACCGCTTAATACAGTAGACTAACTTTCGATATAAAATCGGGTTCTTTCAGCTCAAAATAACTACGTGGGAACAAATAAATTCCAATTATTTTATCCAGAAAACGTTTAATGAGTTAAAACACCATCATTTGTTTTAGGAATTATCAAAATAGTTCAGAAATCTCTATATGTGTTCTATTCAAAACTCTCTGGCATAAGGCAGCAGCGTGACCGTTGGCGCTGTCACCACGGGGTTTCCTCCACAGGAACAGGAGAGAACATATGCTGTGCCCTTGTAGTATTCCGCGCCGCGGCGCGCCGCCGGCGTGTCGTCGCTATGGGACAACGCGCACTACGGTACAGCCCTGCCTGTCAGCTCACGCTATAATTATGCGACCGTAAGTGTTTTGTCTGATTTCCAACAACGGTAGCAGTAGTTATGTGCGGCTGAAGTCTCGGAAATGGCCAGGACTAGACTAAGCATGCGTTATTACTGAGACTACTGGGCCTGTAAAGAGCATGGGATTCTCGTCAGAGGATCGGTTGCAGGAAAATAATTGCGGTAGAATAAGATGATTGCAGTGCTCAGATAATCGTCTAGAAACTATGTAAAAATTCAGTACGATGTTTGGTAAAGAATATAGGGTTACCTCCAATAATATCAGACTACAGGGATAGACAGTGAAATGACACGCTTTTTAAAAAAAAAAATTAGAAATAGTATATTTACAGATAAGGAAGTTTGTTTTAACGTTAGGGCCTAATATCATTTACGAGATCAGTGAAATTTATGTTTTACTATAAAAATCATTTTTGAATACGGTGTCAATAGGGTGGTATTATTTTCTTATAACTGTAATGGTGATAACACCGATGGATGTGGCTATACATTTTCCGCCCGGTAACCAAATTTGACGGTTTATATATATATATATATATATATATATATTTATATATATATATATATATATATATTTTTTTTTTTGCTTTGAGGCTGTCTCATAAGGAGAGTCTTCTAGGAAAAAAATCACTAGGAATAAAAGAAAATTTAATGGAGCGTATTAAAGAACAATACAGTATTAGGAACGAAGATCGAAATGTCAGCATATGGTAGCGTTCTTGTTTTTTATACATTGTCGAACTCTGAGATAAATTCACCAATGACGTTCTGTAGCATTCGTACAGGTATTATGTTTATTTTCAACTGCGAAGGTAAAATTATCATCTAACTATCCCTCTATTCGATAGCTTATATCTAAAAACATACAAGTTATTTATAGTTTTACCAGTAAAAGCCTGTCTTGAAAGTTTTGACGTTGTATTTAAAATTGTCACACCAATGAAAAATGTAATAATGTTTAGTACTATTTCATAACAGTTTAAACTTTTAATTTGAATAGTTTTATGTTTCAGTGTTTTTATAGCCGACTGCTTACTTTAGTTGGATAAATAACTGAAATAATGGTAGAGCATCCGGCTGGCCTAATTGCTAGACTCAGAGTAAGAGGTGTTGGGTTTATTCGCAGAATGGGCACTAAAATTTTATAGGTTTTGACGGATTTTCTTAGAATCTTTGAGTGTACACGGTACCAACCTTTTAAGCCAATAACGTAAAAATTAAAAGAATCGTTTCAAAATATTGAAAAAGATAAATGACAACGTTGAGCAATTGAAGGCCTCCTAAAGTACCAAAAATAAAATGGCATGATAAGGCATGATAAGGCTATCGGTACTTACCAATTGTTTGTTCTAGTTAATTGTCTTTCTAGAGTCCAGTTTAACCTAACTGGAAATATTAATAGTTCACATTGCTCTGTTAAGCATTACGAAGATCCTCCCATTAATTCAGAACACTTAAACCAATTCAGTAACGAAAGTGGCCAAACCAGATAATAACGTAGGCAGAAAAACTGTAGCAGAAGAAGTGCAAAGTCACGTGAACCGATTGTCTAGCCGGAGTAGAGGTGTGAGAATGCTGCGACCAGCGACTGGGTGAGAATGTTAGGCCTAACACTTACCGTAAAGCGAATAGTCGCGATATAATTGCGACAGTTAGAGTATGGCGGCGGGGACAATGCGTTGATAGGTTCCTCTCGAGTGGATCCAACGTGGAGTCATTTAATAACGCGGGGTCGTTGTCGCCGGACCGTACTGTCCCCGGCCCCTCCCCGATCCCTCCCGGAGACTCCCAGGCACTCCTGCTACTGATCCGCCTCGATTAATGGCCGGTGACGCTACCAGGCTCACGGCCTGTTCTATATTAAAATCTTTAAGTTTCGCGATTGTCACGTTCCTGTTTTGACAGTAAATCAATTCATCTCACATTCCTAAAAAATGTTTATACTAAGGCGTTCACTAAATCCTTGGTTAACTTCATTCAGTCCATCCCGTTGGTTGTTATAACTTAATCATAATGATGTCTCTAAAAATATAGTCGACCACACACAATACTATGACATTTTACCAAACAATTAATTCTTTGTTGGAAATTATTCGTAAAGCTCTTATAGTTAATTGTTAGTATACCATTTACAATCTCTGGACAATTCTGATCTCATTATATTGACCATCTCTAAAAAAAAAAAATCCACCGAATCCAATCCTCACAAAGAACATTTCATTGTTGATGGTGTGTATACGAACTCTCTGTAAGAAAATGGAAGAGAACATATAAATTGGTTTCTGATGTTTTCCAACCTAAAGTTTCTTTTCGTTCGCACACATGATGCAGTTGGTTTCAGGATTACTTATAAGCTTGGGAAGACATTTTGATTAAGATAAAAATAGCTGGTCCGAGTATCGACCCTTGTGGGACTTTCGTGGCATTGACAGGGTTCTATACTTTACTTTACTCCTCCATTACCTCCTGTTTATCTTCTTAGTAATGTCAAAAATATATTCGCTGCTCCTTTAACTCTCAATAGGCGTAGTGTATTAGATTATCTGATGTCTAAGATAATCAATGGCCTTTCTACAATCAAGTACCATAGTATATTATAGTTTATGTAGTGATGTTTAATTTCTTTTTCGATGAGAGAATAAATAAAATAAATAAATAAATAAATAAATTCTTTATTGCTGTAGGACAATACAAGTATTGCATAGCACGCGTCAACAAACATTAGGAGATGAACACACTCATATTGTGTGTCTATCAATGTGTATCAGAGACTATCAATGTAGAGCTTTTAGATTTATCTATTTAGGAGTTTGTTAAAAGGTTGCTGTGGTTCGTGAGTCACTGCAAAGCTATTTTTTAACGATTTTGGGGGAAGTTGACATAACTGATATCGGTCGGTAATTATCAATATTTTTAATTTATCCCTTTTTATGTTTTTGTAATATCACTTTGATAATTTCGGACCAATAGTGAATTTATCGTAAGCTAAATTTGTCTCGATAGTGAATGCTATAGTGGTCCTGCCATTTCTTTGGCAACATATTTATTTTCGTACACCCCACTTGATGTTTTTGGTTTAAAGAACCTAACATATATTATTTTATTTGTTTGTATAGAACCAGGAAATCATCCTGAGACGGAGTAAGGATAGAATGGCATGTTTGTAGCCAGCGAGGTGTCAGTATTCCAGTTAGACCGAGAATGGAATGGCAGTTTCGTAGCCAGCGAGGTGTCGCGAACGCGACTGCTTTACCGTTGGTCGGTGCTTCAGATATGACGGCCTTGCAGCTGGAACTAACTGCCAGTTTCTTTCTCTACACTTTATGACTGCTTGTTTAACTAACATTTCCAAGTTGCAGATTTGACCCCATCCCCTGCTTTATCTTTACACCACTGACCAGCCAACCGGTGATGGCCGAACATGCTACTTAGACTTCACAATTCATATCCTATTGGGGATGTAGGAATATGTTCGGAAGTTTATCTCCTAAAGTTTGATAATAAATTTCTTTCATTTAATGTTTTATGAATTATTTTAATTATTTTGAATTAATTTGACCAAGACATAGAGCTGTATTTGAATCGAAATGTTTCGCTCTTTCCCTCCCTCCTCTTTATTTCTTAATAGTTAATATATTTGAATCATTTAAGCACATTTATTACATGTGAACTGACGGAAACCACTCTCTGATTATGTCATGAAACGGGTAATTATTGGCTCTTCGACATGGAATAAATAATATCTTACATTTCGAATGTTATACATGTTATAAATTTCTTGATAAGAATGTGTTCTTACACCAACTGTCGAAACTGTTCTAGATTGGATTCAAAACTATGTATTCAATAATTTGCCTAAACGTAAGAAAACAATCAATTACATTCACACACGTTCCTAGACTTCTCGACCGAGTTAGCCCATTTATACACTAGGACATCCTTGATGCGTCCGCCCACGGTCTCTTGTGTGTTTAGAAGAAAGGTCCTTTCTTCTCCCAGCTATAGCGGTCACTTCGCTGTTTTGCACAATGCTCATCGTCCGTGCCGGTGACACTCTTACTTTTTACCTCTTCCACAAGTTAACGGGTTTTCAGTCACTTTTATAACTATTAGTTATGTTGTACTTAATCTGGCCCGACGTAGCTGACTTTTTTCGTCTCCTGTTTTAAAATCCAATAGCCATCGGCAAACTGTTTCATCCGCATGTTTCTCGACCCAATTTTACTTTTATAGGCAAGCACCACGATTATAACTACATCAGACAAAGCTACTATGCACTCTGAAAGGAAAATAACGAATACTCTCTTTCTAAGTTGAAATTGAGAAACTCGAATTAAAAACATTCTTAGTGAGAGTGGAAAATTTTCTTTTAATTTTATTTAGTGGGCTCATTTTGTTGTTTTAATGTACACAGTAGGCCTAATCAATCAAGTTTAAATGAATATTGGATGTGTTTTACATAACTAAAAAATAAAAAAGTTCATGAAGTTGTAATGTAACGTTAAGAAAAATGTGAATTACAACGTAATCCATCGCCAATGAATAATAAAAAAAAACATAATATATTTTGAGCATTTAACTTGTTCAAGATTTAAAAGCGAAAACTCTTCCAGACCGCTGTTCGCCCCACTTATATTCCCAGTAAACCTATCGATGTATGACTGAATAACTGTGTAACAGACAACACTCAAGTCGGAGCGTTTCCGTGTTTCCGAGATGGTATCTACGTGTGCCACGGGGGCACTGTGCTTTCCCATTATTTTCGACTGGAGCAAACCGACCATTTGTTTATGTGACGATTGTTTCCCGTGGGGACCGTGTGTATGGTCATGGTCACGGTGCATTGGTGAAATAGGTTGGCCATCGGTGATTGTGTCGGAGTCCCAGGACTACAATGGCCGCGGCGAAGACGCCACAACACCGACGACAACCTGGCACAATTACCTTCTCATAATTTGTCCGAACATTACAAATTTTTCTTTTGGATTAAAACATTCCTTCTTTGTAGTGTTTTTGATATTGGAGACTCCTTCAACATCAGGGAAACATTCTGATAGACGGCTTTTAGGTTTAATAGTGCCTATAAAGATCGAAACTTAAGTTCACTTTTTGTACCTTACATAACAATGATACGGTACTTTCAAACTATATTTTTGTAATATTTATGTGTTTTAAACCTATATAACTTTTCTTGTTCTAATATATCATCACTAGTTTAGCATTTCCTAGAATGTAATCATGTTGTTAGGTATACTATTCCGTTAGGAAATACTGTAAATAGTATTTAATAAATGTTTTTTTTCCATTGTGGGTAATTTTTTTAAGACTCCTGTAGTTTCTACTAATCTCAGTGGAATTCCATGTACAACTCTTTACTTGTTCACAACATCCATTAATGAAGTCATCAGCGTTATTAAATCACTCAAATCCAGTAACTTCGCTGGTAAAGATGGTTTTTTTCTAGAATCGCAAAGGAAATATCTGATTCAATTGCTTGTCCGTTGTCACTTCTTGTCAATTTGACTTTTGATCAGGGCTCATTCCCTTTTGTTCTGAAATCGGCAGTTGTGAACCTTTATTAAAAAGGAAGATCCAGTTGTCAAAGATAATTATAGGCCCATTTCGTAAGTTCAACATTTTCTAAAATTTTGAAAAGATCTTTTTAAATAGCTTGAATCTATTTTTAATCTCAAATTACGTCTTGTTTCAAAACCAATTCGGTTTCAGGAAAGAACCCTGTTATTTTAAAAACTATTTCCAATGCTCTTGGTAAATACTAATTATAAAAATGTAGAATCCTCTTCTAATGGAGGACCACTATTCTCAGTTGTATAGTATGACAACTTTGCATGTAAAAGTTATGAGAAGAAATATGATATGTAACGTAAATAATAATGTTTATCAACTAGTGTTTGTGGATTTTTACAGTACACTTTGAGCTACCGTATACAGAAGTAGCAATTTCGATTTCTTATTTTCTGGTTACAGAAAATAAGACATTCCTACATTTTACTACAGAAAATTCCGCATTCTATATGAAAGGTTCAAAAGTTTAGTTCTTCAATAAAGACACTTTAATAGATAATTTGAATATAGACATTTTTTTA
Source organism: Neoaliturus tenellus (assembly GCA_030545055.2). Lineage (NCBI taxonomy): Eukaryota > Metazoa > Arthropoda > Insecta > Hemiptera > Cicadellidae > Neoaliturus > Neoaliturus tenellus. The sequence goes on from CM061535.1 coordinate 85,267,417, forward strand.
TTGATTTTTATAAATGTTGGCTGGCCAAATGGGGTTTCGAGCTCATAAGGTACGATAAAATCCACCGAATGTTGGCCAACATGCATCATACCTGATTTTTCAAGTCATCCACATGAAATATTTCCAAAAAGGGGAATAAACCAAAACAAACTAACCAACGAAATAAACCAAAGATATAATATTCATCTTAAATTTTCTAGTTAGTCACTTTTCGGAAAGTAAGTTGAATTGCTATAATTCGCAAAAAGGCGATAATATGGAAAAATGACGCTGATAAATTTAATGAATCAATAGTATCCGTCTGGGGTATGTTATGCAAGGTTGTTGTTATGTACTTGAAGTGTGCGAATTAATTGACACTTGATTTGGGTATAAGTCACTAGACTTATTTTGCCTTAGCTAAATATTTGAAGATACTCAACATACACTAGGCATTATATAGCCACATCTATAAATAAGGTCAGTGTGCTATTCAATGGCTGTCAGAATCGCTTAAATTACACGTAATACGTATGTACAAAGTGACAATCACCCGCATGGCTGTCCAGCCATTAGCCCTCATTATGTGAGGTCGATCTTAGCCTACATTGAAATATGAACCAAATAAATCATTAACCAGAGCTCAATAGACCTTCATATTTAACCAAAATGTTTCAAATTCAAGTTTTTTATTATTTTAGAAAGGCACTTAAGGGACATCGCTAAAAATCATCACCCGGTTGAAGTAGCGTAGGTATTCGAGCAAAGTGTTGGAAAAGGTATTAACGGTTTACTTTATAAATATAATTTTGAAATTGTTTTGATTCTGTGCCACACTAATAACTTCACCCACAAAAAAATCAACCATATTAGATATTTAGATATTTTAGATATTTTAGATATCTACCATATTAGATATTTTCCGACCAATCTAAATGTTGGTAGAGTAGAGATTTTTCATTGTGAAACGTGCACACATAACACCTTTCATAAGTAATTCTCTCATGTCATAAAAATATGTAGGTCATGCATAACTTAAATCATGTTTTGTGCCATTTTAAATTAGTTCGAAACTTAATATAGTGTTTCCACAAGTGTCAAATTAAATGGAAATAATTAATAATTTATGAAAATTAAATGATCCAAATTTATCAAAAACGACAATGACTTATTGGACCATCACAACGAAGACAAAAACGTACATGTCTTATTGTTATCTTTTGTAAAACCAATATTTGTGAACTGTATTTGGAACCGAACTGAGTGTGACAGAGTGTGAGAAAGTTGCTTATTGGCATGCATATTGATATTTGTACTGTAATTGGAGTTCATAATCAGTTAAAAGCAATTCAATTGTAAATGAATAAACCACTAACAGGTGGTTGGTAGAGAAAAGTTTCTTAAATCTTCAACCAATCGACCACGATGTCATTTTTACCTAAAAAGCTCTAATCCCACATCGTTCACAGTTCCCAACTTAAACGGGAGGCTTTTTGAAAGGTTTTTTTTGTCGGTAACATTTCTCCGAGTTAGCACTTAAAAATTATAATATTTGTGTTAACAAAATTAAAACTTAGGAGCATTTTCTTTATTATGGAAAACTCTAATTTTCGCCATTAGGCCACTTCAAGAGTTACAAAGCAAAATAACCAAATCATAATTTGAATTTTCTATTAATGATATTTTTCAACTAATAAGAAATTTTAACTAACATTTTCCTTTTATATGGGTACCATTTGGTAAAAAGTATTTGGATTAGGTTATGTTAGTTTGGTTATCTGCGAGACGAATTAAAGAATCCCTCTCATAGGGATCTATTAATTTTCGATGTTATTGCCCCAGGATTAATTGATTACAAAGTGGTTTACATACCTTAATCGCCTTCAATCCTATAAGTAACGTTATGGGTTACACATCTAAGCGAGAAACTTCAATTAAAAATTCAATCCATGCGACGTCATTAAAATATATCATAAAAATTCTTCACACATATCATACGTAAACACACAAAATACGTAAACACACATTACTTTACGGTACGTATACGAACACACTGCGTGTGACAATGGCACAATGGTGATGAAACCTTGGTAACCAATCATGTTACTCAAGGTATGTAAACCACTTTGTAACTAACTGTAACGGCAGGAAAAGTTATCTTCCAGGAGTGATTCCCTTTAACCGCACCAGTTCTCTCTAAGGCAGCCCGCCCTGCAGTCCCACAGTAGGGCCAGGACGGCCCCCGTGTTTCCCCCGGTGTTCCAGACCAAGCATGCAGAAGATGAATTGTCTTTGCTTATCAGCCCCGGGTAATTGATAAGCCATTACAGACAGTGATGTTGCATGACGCGTCACTATCTTATCTCCCGCGCTCCACTCGCTGGAACTGTTCCGTGATCTTATCGCGGTTGCTCCTTGACCGTTGTTTCGAAACTGTACTAGTTTCAACACAGTTTTTCTAAGTTTTAAGATCGTGTTGATTCTTATTTTGCGGAATATATTCCAAGTCCGAGTTTGAAAAATACGTGTTAACAAAGTTAATACATTTAACAATAATTTACACTATTTCATTATTTAACAGATTTATTAAATGATGTGTTTCTTCAATTAAAACTCAAGGTATCACTTTTTCTTTGTGCATTATGTTGTACTTTCTGATTGACTGCGTACTGTCAATCACCTGTTTTTAGTGTTATCAGCCTTTGTTTTTATTATTATACTATTTATATTTTTAATTGGATATATATAGTCTTTTTCAGTAATTGTTATGTGTTGAGTGTGCTCTTGCTCATTCGGAGACAGTTATTTTTGGAACCGGCCTTCACGCACAGGCTCTGTCCATGCGGGGACCTTCTCTATTAATTAGTCTTATTACAACATGTTTTAAGTTTTGACAAGTGAAAGTTAATTTTTTCAAAATGGTCAGTAAAATGTAAAATTTGAAAAAAAATTGTTTACCTACAATTTTAAGCTATCGGGATTTATTCATCGAAATTCTTTTAAGATCACACGGCTCAACAAAGGCGATTGAAATGAGAAAAAGAATGAAAAATAGATTTGGGAGATGAAAAGGTCTTTTAAGATCTTAAAGAAAACTTTGTTTTTATTTAAACTTTCACTGATCCTTATTCTTTTAATGGTTGATGTTAAAGTAATTTGTTGTTAAAAAAAGTAATTCAATTATAATTAATTAAGTCGGTCATCTCCCAAAATCTTCAGAGAATCAAATCTTCAAAAATCTTCAGAATCTTTATAACCGGAATTTTCAGAACAAAATCTTCAGAATCTGCAAAATATTCAGAGAACGGTTTATCCCCACGCCTCATCCAAAGTTGTGAGAGGGCTACACGCTAGTTTTACAGATCAGGTACAACCCTAAGGAACGATTCAAAATTTTAAGGAGGGTTATTAATAATATAGATTCCTTCCATAACTTTAAATTACATAGCAAAGTTTATTTACAATAAATTACTGTACATTGTGAATTTCAAAAGATATGCCCTACTATATCTAAATGAAATGACATACAGAACTAAAATTCAGCTCTCATGTTGGGTGACTATGCCTAAATAAATATAATGACTTGTTAGTGTCGAACCGAGGGTGGGTGGCACAACAAAAACTATAGGGATTCAGGAATGTCTTCTGAATTTTTTGTTACCTCTTTCCCATTGCGACTAGAAGTCAATATGATTTTCAATGCAGGTGTGTAAATGTTCGTCTAGGCCCATACGTAAGTAATTCAATTAAAAAAGTAAGGGCTGGACATTTAAAACTATCTTAAGTAGACACTGACCCTATAATAACTAGGAGTACGTTTATATGCGCGTATGGGCATAAACTAACAAAAGAGATAAGGTAAAACTAAATTTAATATGTAGTTTTCAATAGTAAAATAGAACACATGCCAATAATGTAACAAGACACACAAATAATAACATTCATCTAATAAAATTTACATTATACTATAGGTTTTTACCCATTTGATTTACCCTTACAAGTAGTTTATAAAAATATAGCTTTAAACTATTACAACTGAAATCATGATTAAATAAACTACTTGCTGCGCAAAAAGATAGGCGATGTAAATACAATAAGATAGTTATACCTTTCTCTATATATTTCAACTACATTTCAGTTTCTGTAGATTAATATAACAACATAATGTTAACTCTGTCTTAACAACATAATGTTAACTCTGTCTTAACAACATAATGTTAACTCTGTCTTAACAACATAATGTTAACTCTGTCTTAACAACATAATGTTAACTCTGTCTTAACAACATAATGTTAACTCTGTCTTAACAACATAATGTTAACTCTGTCTTAACAACATAATGTTAACTCTGTCTTAACAACATAATGTTAACTCTGTCTTAACAACATAATGTTAACTCTGTCTTAACAACATAATGTTAACTCTGTCTTAACAACATAATGTTAACTCTGTCTTAACAACATAATGTTAACTCTGTCTTAACAACATAATGTTAACTCTGTCTTAACAACATAATGTTAACTCTGTCTTAACAACATAATGTTAACTCTGTCTTAACAACATAATGTTAACTCTGTCTTAACAACATAATGTTAACTCTGTCTTAACAACATAATGTTAACTCTGTCTTGAACCGTTTGTTTACTACGTTATGCCTGACGCACTGACGTTGGTTAAAAACAAACAACTCAAGCACCACTAAAACAGCCTCCAATGCATTTATTATGCCTAACCCAATTGCTGTTTATTAGTTTATTACTTCACCGATTAAATTCAGCAACGAACTTAAATCTACAAATTTCTCATAAAATTTACCTCTAAAGTTTCAAGTCGATCTGAGGTTTCCTTCAAAAGTAATACGGCGGATATTAAAATCGGGTACTAACAGTCATGTATGACGATTTAACTCCTCTTCGATACGTTCATCCAATTATGTTTTTAAATAGTTTTTGGGGGCGGAGGATGCGAGTTATCATTTCCACTTAGGAAACGGGGGCGGGACAGACCATCGGGGAGGCGGAGAAACATAACGGAACGGGTGCAGACAAACACTGAAGAAATATGTGCGTTTCCTGTGCCAAGGAAATCGGACAAAAGGAGGAACCGTTTTTGATGACCTACAGGAGTTTGAACTCTGTCTCGGTTGTATGGTGATCAGTCAGTCGGAAAAGTGTGAAGAACTCCAGGCGACCTGATGAACGCGGCTTTGTTCTGGATGGCGGGTCAGAAGCCGGCCGAACCGTTTTCGCGTCAATCTCCCCTAATCCCGTGGATCCTGTGTTCTCCAGGATAACCTTTGCCCCTTCGACAGTTATCGTCTTCTTTCCTTCAAACAATTTTCTGTCATTTCCACCGTACGAAAATTTTCGTATAGTTTAAATACCGTTTTCTTCAGGGAAGGTTGACAGTACTGTTAATCCTCTCATAAAAGCAGTTGATACTTTAATAGAATCAATTTCTGGTACTATGAATTTATTGTATTTTTATTATGAACCCTTAGCTTCCAACTACCACTGTTAATTTTTCTATTAATGTGTATCATAAATTTTCTACTAATAACACAGATTTTTTTATCATTATGACTGCTCGACCCAATTAAGGAAAATGTACCACCTAGTTAAGTTATTAACTAAATTCATAAAAGAACTGCTATGGTCATGTCAAATATGTTTTCTGAATAGTAAAAAAGTGTCCTGATAACGTATAAAAGATTGCCAAACACTGTGAAAATAATCTATTAAAATAGGAATCAGATTAATTAAAAAACAACAATAGGATAATATGTACTATCGTACATCCAATGAAATCTGAACTTTTATTCTTGTTGAGGTTCTTAGTTTCTTAGTATTTTGAAGAAATGAAGCAACTCCAACTTTAAGATTATCTACTTGCTAGCTGTCATATAGGCAAAGATAAAGCAATAGTTTCATAACACATGGCAAAGAGCTGTCATCAAATATTCAATAAAGTGATACATTCCAACAATCTTTATTAGTTCGCATTTTCCAAGGACTTGAAACCATTGTTTAGTGCAAAATCAAACTAAACAATCAGCTAGCTGATCAGTAACATTATCAAATCTTCGTTTCTGGAATCACACAAGAATTGGAGACCCTGGGAAGATTGTGGATCTCGATTCAACAAGGGGGAAATTAAAGGAAACCAAGGAAGTAATAGCATTTCCAATTAAAATGTTTGCAACCATAAAGTCTGAGATAAAAGAACAAAGAACCGACAATTCGGGTGCGACCTCAGCATCCCCAAGGCAAGGAGAACCTCGGCCTTGCCAGTAGCGGTCACGAGGGCCCGGCGGTTGGACCCTGAGGATCCCCGTGAGGGCCCGCTCATCGGTCAGAATGGAAATAGTCAGCCTAGAAATGAGTCTAAAAGACTGAAGCAATACTACGGATAAAAGAAGAAAACAGATAAAAACCCCATCACTTTATTTTTAGTAATTTAATTAACATGGCTGTTGATTGAAGCTATTGTGAGTAATTATTTGCTACTATAATCCTAAAATAAACTATTTGATGCTCAAGATTGTTAGAAATGTTATAATATTTTTTATCATAATCGGGGTGCCTCCATTTGACCTACAAGTACTTTCCCATTAAGCCCTTTAAAACATTAGTGTTTGGGTCCATCCAATCAACTGGTTTTATAGTTGAAGGTCGATCTAATGGATTTAGCTAGTAGCCTAATTTAATAATAACTCTTTAACTTATAAATATCGCTAAAGTTGTAATGCGATTAAACATCTTTTCGAGGAAATGGCGCGCAACTGTTTAAACTAGAAAATAAACTGTTATTCATTATTTTCGACACAGCACGCGAGCTGGATAACATACGCCTCGGCGCATGCGCAGAGTGTGGAGACCGCACTGCGCAAGCGTAGAGCGTAACGGCGTGACGTCATCGGTGGCTTCCGATGAGCGAAGACTAATTAAGATGGAGTTTTAATGGCGGTCGGTGGAGCGCTCAAGGCCAGTGGCATATTGTTGGGATGCAAGTAGGGCAGAACCTCCGCTAGAGCTCGCATGCTCCTAGGACACCTCAGGGTCCCGGCCAATGCCATTGCCCCGATGTTTGTTTACTTGCGGGTGGAAACGATTACAGAGAACTGTCAATGTGATTGGGAGATTCCGTCTGGTCTCCTCATCTGGGGAGAACCTGGTCCCCAACGTCTCAGCCACTCTTGGTACTACCTTTGCTCTACTAGACAGTAATGAAAAGTAGACAAAAATCACTTTCACAATCTAAATTTTAGGCGATAATGTGCAAAATAGGTGTTACTATATTCAAAGAGATATTAATATTGACATTATTTTGCCCTTTTCCATTCAAACGCAAAACATTCATTTTAGCTTGTTTTTTGAGTTCTTACAAACAGCGCGAGTATAATGGAAGCATTGGTGTTTAAGGTTAAGGATATTTTATATCAGGTGGTAAAATGTCGGTAAAGGCTCTGCGATGATCGGGGGATCATGTATGCTGTTCCGAAAAGAGTACATTAGATTATCATAGTTATATGGTTCAGAATAATATGCCAAATCGTATAATACGTATGCCATCGAAGAGTGCTGCCAGCAGACATTTCACCACAATATATCTGTTCTTGATGACATCAAATAACAAATAAAATATGTCAAGTTTGTATTTGTATTTAATGGCATAGTAAAGAGTAAGTAAATCTTCTCTTAACCTTAAACGCATTCATAAAAAGATTATTGCATCAATTGTTTTCATTGCAATACACTTGATTGAAAAACTTGAAAAAATATCACTTAAACATTGGTGTACATCATGGAAACTCCCCCCTTCAGAATCTACAGATAAGGAAGTTAGCAATTATTTTATTTAATGTCCAATCGCTTTATAAGCTACGCTATTTTATCTGTTATTCAATAGTTCTTTATAACCACCCTAAATTTCTACTCGAGTATACAAATCATTTATATAATATTTTTCCATCAAACATAAATATTTCATATTTTTTATAATCTAAAGAACGATTTTTTTTGTCAAGAGCTATGTTGAAACCAATGTTTGTTGGCCAAGAGCATTCTACTTTCTTATCTAATAAAATCAGGAGATTGAATGAGATATTTTCTTACAGTATAAAATGTTAACACACAAAAACGAACTCATTTTATCTCCAGAATATTATCTAGTAGTTTTATACAGTACTTACTTTTAGAACTGCGCAGACTAGAAAGAACGAGTGCCATTGTAACCTGAAACAGAAGTTAAAGTGGATGTTTAAGTACTATAATGTACAGAATTACTCTACCGTTGTGAAGTTTCTGTTTTGTTTTCCTCTTACTTTGTCTTGAAGAACACTGACTGTTATAATAGATTTTACTCTTTTCAGCTAATAATCTAGATAGAAAATTGCACGTTCCAGGAGGCGACACTATTACCGTTACTGAAAATAAAATTGGCTGTAAACTGCCTTCTGTAGACCTGGTACATTTCTTTGTAGTCCAGGCTCTAAACAGGTTGAACATGCACTGAAAGTCTAACGAAATTTGACTTTGGATTACTGTTGGGGATATTTAGTAGATGTAAAAATCGATGTTGCCACATTTCCAGCGTAGGCCCAAAATGGGGAACGCACCCTAGAGGAAGTCGTAGAGGAAACTGTATTGGTCCATGTCATATGTCATTTCAAAGGTCTTTGAATTTAAAGCAAAACGCCACAAATCCGTTCCCAAACGGTCGAATACAAAGTGAGTTATTGCATTTTAAAATTTCGGCAATGTAAATCTTACGGTAAACGCTAAACTCTATGTTTAAGTTGGAAAATTTACTCATATTACGTTACACAGGATAGTTCAACTGTCTAATAATTACTATTTATCACTTTTCAACGAGCTTTTGTACCTTCAAGCAGCAAAAGTACCTTAATCCATAATTATTTAAATAGCGTTTAGCGTTTACCGTATGTGCAAAAACTCTCTAATATGTCCCTACTGCCTGAGAAACAATAAAGACTCCAATAATTTTCAGCTTCCAGATTCTGTAAGAAAATCTACTCTTTAAAATTCCTATCAACCATTTAATAAATACCATTACAATTAATTTAAAGAGAGCCTCGGTTACTAAAAAAATATATTTAATTACTTTAATAATCAGTAGGTCCAACATAGTTGATTAAAAATCTGTAACAACACAACCGGACAGCAACACAGCTAATCTTGTAGGATTGTGAAGCAGTCCGATGGTTCCCATGCGAGCAGGGACCACTGGCAGTCGCAGCATTAGAGGAGAGCACAACAATATGTACAATACGGGGTCCTGTTATGCTGGAGCGGTCCTTACAAAGGCTCCCGGGACACAATGGCCCAGGATTAGCTCCTCCCGGTGGCCTAACCACTTCACATCGCCAATTTAGACAATTTTCATCCCCATTAGAGGCTCAGTTTTTGAAATCAGTCACCGAGACGTATTTTGATGCGAGCATTAGTTCTTCTCAAAGATATCTCGTCAACAATATGTCGTCAACAATATGTCGTCAACGATAGATCGTGACGATTAGGTCTTGCAATGTCATTGAAAAATGGATTTAGCATAAGTTGTAATTTTCAAACAAAATTTGTTAGAGAACAATCTAACTGAGCATTCAAAGTCAATGTGAAAATAATAAATGTATAGTTATCCAACCAACGAATTAATATTTTTTTTACATAGATACGCAGTTTGAATTGTTTGTAGTATTATCCGTTAGAGATAGAGGAAAAATACTTGTCCAACATTGAATTTAAATATGATATTGAAGCAATATCAGTTATTTTATGTCAAATTTATTATTTACACTTTTACGATGAATTTGTATAATTAATTTGAGCTGCTTATTCTGTAACAAAGTAAAAATATTACTCGCAATTATATAATACATACAGAGTCTTTTACTAGCACATTTTCCCCTAGTATAAAAAATGGAAAATCTAACTACAACGGGTTAGTTTTGTTTGGTAACTGTCTTTTTAAACATTTTGAATAAAACTAATGCTCTCTTAAGTATGAAGATATACTGTAAACAACAAATAAGGTTTTTTTTATTTAATTTAGAGGTCATTTTATACAATTTTATATACCTAGGTTCCTTTAAACGTAATGGTTATGAAGTTAGGATGGAGCTAGGACTAAGGGAATTATTTTTGTCACGACGAGAATATCACATAATAAACTTTTATGGACTGTAAAAAAATTGAATAAAAAAACGGTTGTCGGAAAAAGGCGAAGGCCATTATATTGTTAAGTAGTGCGATCCCCAATTGGGGTAAAATGTAATTAAAATCGCAGAATGTTTTACTTTAGACAAAATGAATATGGAAAATGTGTTCATTATAAGCAGTTCTGCGCACAAAAATGGAGGGGGCCATTTTTGTAACAAATATGTTAAAATGGGGATCGATTTCAACCAGTCACACCGGTCATTATAAGGCCCATTTCCGACACCCTTGGATCTTATAAACAAAGAAGAGTTTGAAGACGCAGTTTTGTTCCTTCCAGTGAATTTACACCAATGCGAATGCGTATAATACTGATTAAGTTATTTGGACACACAAGTTGATTTAGGCCTATCACTTTCAGTCATACAATGTAGGTTTACCCGGGAACTCAGACCAAGTGTATGGATAAGTTACGCCTAACGTGAAATCCATAGACCTGTTCAAGGAAAAGCCGTTAAATACTCTAAGTTTTAATCTTAATAAACTTGAAAAGAAGGAGAAGATTGTATAAAAATTCAAGTCCCATACTGTTGGTTATGGAGAACCGTACTTCTTCGATCAAGTTAGTGAGGACCATGATTTTCTTATAAAATTCCTACAATGGTTTTGTAGTAGATCTGAACACATGGTGAGCCATAGATGCTGAGATCCATATTAGATGCTTTCGAGGTCGGCTCACGCTTGTGGCATTAGGATCTGAATAGACTCAGACTTTGTCGTCAGGAATGCAGAAAGCTCGCAATGACTTTCGTAGTGCATCTCTAAATACGTTTAGTTCCTATCTGACAGATTTTAGACATTCTGTCTTCTTTGATGTCAAAAGGTCATCGGTGCTTCGTGGGGGGAGGGAGGGAGGACTCTTCTCTAGTCCTACATAATTTTCATTAGTCATTAACGACTTGTCTGCCAATGTCTAATGACATTGGGGGGGGGGGGTCTAATGACAGAGCCTTGAAGTACTTCTATGTGTAATATTAACCAGACTATTATTTACATTTTTTTGTTGGGGTCTCACATCCCTTGGGAAATATCTAAACTTAAGATGTTTAAAGTTTCCTTTCCTGATAGATGTAGGTAAAACTCTTAATTCACTATTTAGTTTAAGAACAATTCCCATATCTGGCTTTAAGTTCATTTTAAGTTTTTTAAGAGTTTTCCAAGATCAAGAGCGCTTTTGATTGTCGTAAGAAACACAATATCGCATCTAACAACAATAGACCAAGCTTACTATTCGAGGAGTGGTTCTAGACATTTCACCACAATACATCCAAGATACAGTTGTCCCGTATATTGACAAAAAGTTATTCGGGATATGTTCCATTTTATATAGGACATGGTTGGTTTTAGTGATGACTAGGCTATATCAATTTATTTGTAGCTAATCATCCGTGCTAAGGCGCCCAGTTGCATAGCAGAAAATAAAAGAATTAAAAAATATATATATATATATATTTAGTTTTATCACTCAAACCTGTCTTATGTAGATATGAATTATTACTTTAGTCAATTTTTATTCATTCAATTGTCTTATTGTTTATTATAAAAAATGCCTTGGGAATATAAAAGAAATTCCACTACATTCAGAAGTTTTCTTGACATTGGATGAGAATATTTAAGAATAGTCATGTAAGCTTATGAATAGAGCATGAATCTTTTCAGTAAGTATTTTCTTCAGCATGTTAGACTTAGAAGGAAAAACTGGTTATTCGTAATATGAATGAGTTCCTTTATTTCACATTAATTTATTTATGAGAATAGAGAGGATTACAGTTTACATCTTGGAGGTATTGTTAAAATGTTTAGAGTACGTACGTATAACAAATTAAAGTGTGTTTAATATTTTTCATGGTTTACTGTTTAATAGTGTTAAACTGCATGTAAATATTTTATAATCATCTTAATGCATGTCTATGTTATGATATGTTATGTTAATTTAGAGCGATTTGAGGAATACATTTAAGAATGGACATATTAAAACTTCTTGCCTCCAACCAACAAATAATTTTTTATTTAGACTGATGTCAAGTTATTGTATACAGCATTTTGCTATCTACAAACATTCACAACCATATAAATGCAACATAAGTGAAGTTAATTGCTTACAGTATTTAATCGTCAATTACTACCCATAGTCTAAAATACAATAACAATTATTCCAACCGTACATTAAAGTGGGACTACATATATGAAATTATTAAAAAAAACCGTCCCTTGGTGAGCACCTAGTATGAGCAAAGACCCGAATGTTCCTCCCAAGTTTCAAACACAGAATTCTATACTGCAGTTTTGGAGATTATCTTATATGTGGGTGAGTGGTATTTAACAAACAGTAAAATATATAATTTCTGTAGTTGAAATTTTACTTAGTTTAAAAAACGATTCGGAAAATATCCAGAAGTATAAAACGTTTTTAGTTTGAACCGTACATGAAAAAGGGGATAGAGCATACTGTAAGGTTTGCAATACTGACATTTTATGAGAAAATATTGTTTTTGTTTTTTATAGTTCAACCAAAAAAGGAGAACAAATAACGCTACTGAGGTGTAAGTGTCCGTCTCAGGTTACCATTGAATGGCTCTGGATGGGTTCAACGAAACATGGAAAGGTAGAGAAGTGAATCTCTTTCGACACCCAGTAGCACCGGTCCTCCCAGAGTTCCAGTCCAGCGGCTCTACGTATATAAGCCAGCTCGCCGCTACAACGCTCCTGCGAGAACATAACACTGAAACTATCTTTTTTAAGACTATCGCAATGTAAAAACGTTACTATTTCTTTTAAAATATGCTCGGTTAAATTTGTTTAATTCATAAAAAATAAAAAAGCATACTCGGAGTGTACAGTTGAATTTTTATTACACTGTATATGATTGACAGTTTGAAAAATTTCATTCCACCTACTTCTTGCCATTGAATGTTTGCATTTAATAGTCAGTTTATCACACGTTTTAAGATTTTTTTAAAGTTTTTTTTTTAATTTTGGTTAATTTTCATTTTGAGTCCCACCTCAATTCAATGAAAATATATAAATGAAAATTATTTTATTACAAAATAAATATTTATAAATATTGTATATACAATTTTATAGCATTCTATTTAGGGGTAAGCCTCCTCATAGCATTGTGCCAAGGCTAAGTAGACATATATGCCTATGATCAAACATTTAGAGAAGAACCTTAAAATAATATGCTATCATGCAAAAGCCCTTAATAAAGCTGAATGTACACACCAAATATGTTTCATAATAAACAGAGTCATGTTCATTTGTCTACATCAGTCAGACTTTTATTCGTGGTATAAGTACTGAAATTTTACAGGTATACTATTTCACGCGGGGTTTTAAATAATTTTTTATCAATCTGCACAAAATCAGCCTGTTTTTTTGTCTCTGAATAGTACAAAAAACTTTTATTTTTATCCTTGGACTGAAAAATCAGCTGGAATATTTTTTAGGTCCTCGGACTGAAAAGTCACCTGTTTTCTAAGTGTTATTTATTAATTTCCTTTGAAGAATAGTGAAATTTAAACGTTATATCAAAGCATTGTTGGTAAATAACACAAATGTAAACACTGTATATTACTTACTTTGTAAATATAACCTCGAAAATACAAATTTATAGTTAGGTCTAATATTTTTAACGATTAAGAGTGTAATTCTGCATTATGGTAAAAAAACTTTGGTCATCACTCGGAGGAAAAGTGTCTTTTTAGTGCTCAATCGTTTTAAAAAACTCGATTGCCCACTAAAAAGAGCCAATTTTGCTCCTAAAATCAATATAAGAGAATAATTCAATCAAAAGGAATAAGTCGTTTGGTTTAGACTTAAAACAAGTTGATGCTTCTACGTTATTTACAGTTACATTAAGGTCAATTATGTGCCATTTTCAAAATGCTTTATAATGAAGTGTTTAAGATAATCTAGGATATTATTGAATTGGTGGTTCTTCTACTCTGTGTACATTATGTATCCATGACCGCATTAACATTCGAATTTACACCTCTTATTGTGATGATATATAGGGCTTAGGGTCAGACTTTGAGATCAGGACTTAGAGCAAGATCAACGGTGTTAAGCTAGATATAGTGTGCTACAAAGATAGATACGTATGAACCTTTTGATTGACGCCATTTATCCCCGATTCCCACCGTTTCTTCAGTAACTAGTCCTTTAATTACTTGTCCACATATTATCTGCCATAATAGCAACATTCACAGACCATAAAATCCATAAACTGTTTTAAAAACAAACAACAAATAATGAGATGTTTTAAGTATACAGTGTGATTGAAAAGTCCCGGAACGGTGAAATATATTTTTTACCATTATAGATGAAGTAATGAAACTTGGTATACCAATAATAGCCATAAATATCTACTCTTTTAACCTATTATAACTTTTTTATCCCTTAAGGGGGATGGCTCACGAGGAGTCAGTCAAAATTCTTAAATAGCAGCATAGGTCAAATTTGGTATCAAATTAAAGGTCTCACTTAGCAGAGTACAATGCCG